>OY856412.1:1402988193-1403383193 GCA_963693085.1 Alisma plantago-aquatica
GTGCAAAATGCATTCAGGTTCTGTTATTTCACTGTGTATAACACTTATTTTATGTCATTATCTCTACTTGTTGCTTATGTTGTTCTCAAGATAGCATGAGGCGAACCTTGACACATCTCTAAAAAATGGTGGCCAAATGGAGCAAACATTCATCAAAGGATTTACCAAAAATTGAAAAATCATCCATGAATACTTCAAGTGACAAATCAAGCATGCTAGTGAAGATGGTAGTCACACATCTATGAAAAGTGAAAGGGGCATTACACAACCCAAATGTCATTCTTTGGTAAGAAAAAGTACCACTCGGGCAAATGAATGTCGTGTTTTCTTAGTCTGTAGGATGAACAACAATCTAGAAGTACCCAGAGTATCCATCAAGAAAGCAATAGAAACTTTGCCCTACCAACCATCTAGAATATGATCAAGAAATGGAAGAGGATAGTGGTCCTTCTTAGTCTTCTAATTGAGCTTTTATAGTCTACACACATCCTCCATTTGGACTGTTTTCTAATAGCCATCATCTCACCATCACCATTCTCTGCCAATGTGATCCCACCCTTCTTTGGTGCAACTTGGATGGGATTCACCCATGTGCTATCAGAAATCAGATAAATAATTTCAACATCTAATAATTTCACAACCTCTTGGGTCACAACTTCCTTCAATTTTTGGTTCAATCACCTTTGCATTTGAAGGGTTGGTCTAACACCATCCTCCAAATAAATCCTATGCATACAAATGGAGGGGTCAATACCCCTAAAATCAGAAATGAACCATATAATGGCCTAAATGTTCTTCTTTAAGACTTTCATCAATGCCTCTTCTTGCTCTAGAGAGAGAATATAAGAAATGATCACCGGGAGGGTGTCATTGGAACCTAGGAAAGCATGTTTTAACCCATCGGGGAGTGACTTGTGTTCAAGAATTAGAGGTTCTTCAAGTTAATTCTTCAATGGCTCAAAAGTGGATGGAAGGTTCTCACTTGCAGCCACTAAGGATAGCTCGTTTACTTCATCCTCTTCATTATCATCATTAGGAAACTCAGAAATGGGCTCTAAACCTCTACCTTGAGTGACAGTCTGATTCCATGCAGTAGGCACTCCTTGACAATCTCTTCAAGACATTCAACAAGATAACAATCCTCTTCTATGGCGCCTATCACCTCAGTTGTAGCTAAAGACTTGAAGATGTTCAACCGGATCTTCATTTGCATGAAGGTCACATACATGGTGCCATTTCTCACGTGGATCACTGCGTCAGCTGTAGAGAAGAAGGACCTCCCTAATATTATAGGCACTCTTCTACAATCTTTTTCCATATCTAGCACAATGAAGTCAGCGGGGAAGAATGAAGAAGTCTCATCATCAAGTCTAACTATCACATCATCAACACCTCCTCTAGGCATTTTCATCGATCGGTCGAACAATTGTAAGGTGCAATGAGCTGGACCTAATTGTCCCATTTGGAGGTCGGCAAACAAATCATATGGCATCAAGTTCATGCTAGAACCCAAATCTAGAAGGGCTTGGTCTATGCGGTGTGCTCCAATGTAACATGAAATTATGGGATCATCATTGTCTTTCCTCTTTCTCGACATGGTGTGTTGTAAAATTGAGCTCACTTACTCGATGATCTTGAATTTCTTTGGCATTCTCCCCGTTGTTTTCTTCTTAAACGTGCACAGAACTTTCAGAAACTTGGCATAGGAAGGGATTTTCTTAACCGCATCAAGCAAAAGAATGTTTATCTTCACTTGTTTAAAAGTTTCCATGATATCCTCAGTATGTATCTTCTTTCTTATTTCAACAGAGGGCTCCTTAAGAGCATCATGAAATTGGGGGATTTGGGCTCCCAATCGGCTCAAATCAACAAAATCATCAACTAGAATCATGGGAATCATGGTATCACTTCTCGGTATCATGGTATCAACCCTAGTTCATGTCACAGTATCATCAATCTGGATCTCAGTATCAACATGTCTGATCACAATATCACATCTATCCTCACTGGTTGTACTATAAACAACAGTATCACGGGGCTGCTCTAAGGTCCTCTCACTCCTCAAAACTCTCATTGCCTCCACATGCTCATGGGTAGAGGCAGAGGAAGCTTGTGGATTTGGTTGTGGCTATTGAGGTGGTGGTGGCCTTGGATTTGGGTTTTGGAGAATAAATTGTGGCTGGGTTGTGGTTTTTGTGGTGGATGTGGGTGATATTGTGGAGGGGTTTGCTGGTATGAGTGAGGTGGAGGATATTGGTAGTTGTAGGGGGGTTGGTGAGGTGAAGGAGTATATGGATGTGGCAGTCTTTGGTATTAGTGAAGTGGGTGTATTTCGCTCTGTGGTGGGACATAAGCACCTTGAGTAGTGCTCACATAACTACCATCATTGTTTATATTGGCCATGGGTTGAGACGGGAGCCTCCCCTCTTCACGACAAGCCATTGAAAGGGAGATTTGATCAAGTCTTCGCTCAAGGTGGCTAATATTTTTCCCTTGACAGGACACCTCTTTCTTTACTTCATCGAGGTTCCTTAGCCTTCCTAGAAATTCCTCCTCAAACTTGGAGCTATACTTGGGTCCTTGATGTTGCCTTGGCTGCCATTGCCCTCCTCATTTTGTTGTTTCCATGAGAAGTTTGGATGATTTCTCCACTCAGGAGGATAGGAATTGGACATCGGACCTTGGTTGTATTGGTTGACAAAAGCATGTAAGGCATGAACGTCTTCCTCTTCAATTTTGACTGCCATAGTGGATTGCCTAGAAGAACCACCAGGATCATTCTTCATCATATTCATCATGTCTGGCATCATTTTCATCATGTCAGGGTTGGCTACAACCTAGGATGGAACTATAGGAGGAGGTGGAGGGATGTAGTTTCGATCACAATGTTCCCCTTTTGTAGAAGCATGATGGCAAGAATTCTCAGCAAGGTGCTCAAACAAGGGCCATGACTCCTCAGGTGGCTTTGCCATGAAGGTGCCTCCACATGACGAATCAACATTGTTCTGGCTCAACTCCACTAACTTGGTGTAGAAAGCTTGGACAGATGCCACAAGGGTACCTCACGACGAGGGCAGTCGCGTAGGAGCTTTTGGAACCTTTCCCATGCCTCGTGGAAAGGTTCATTTTATTTCTAGGAGAAGGCAGTGATACATCTTTGCATTTGGGTTAGCTTGGCAACTAGAAAGAACTTCTTGAGAAACTCATTCTTAACCACGTTCCACGTTACCAACTCCAGCTTTAAGATGTACTATTCCTTTGCCTTTTCTTTTAGGGAGAATAGGAAGAGGGTCCTTCGGATAGAGTCATCGGTGGAAGCGGGGGTACAAAAGGTGGAACAAGTTTCAAGGAAGGTGTCGATATGGTGGTAGGGGTTTTCATTCTCCATCCCATAGTAGGTAGGGAGGAGTCCATGAAGTGCGGGTGGAATGGTGAATTGTTGACCCAGAATTTGGTCAATAAGGGTGGCAATGGGGGAATTGTAGTTCCCCGGGGTGAAATACTCATGGAGGGGGCGGTTGGGTTGTGGTGGTTGAGCATTTCCATGAGGTATTTCAGCTTCATGGTCACCCATCTTGATTTCTCAGTGTTGGTTGCGGAGGCTTTGGAGTCTTCTTCTACCTATCTCAGGGTTGTATAACACCAAGTCAGTACAAGTAGAATGTGTATGACGCATGCACAATTGTAACCTGCTGTATTGAGTACCTAAACACTTTTGTAATCAATCCAATCATCATTCATGATTGAACTCCTATTCTAGATTAGTTCCAATGTGTGTGACCCTATAGGTCCCATATTACGTTCACAATGAATGTCTATAACAACTTATGTCATCATAAGAAATGAGCGGTGGTGTGTCGAGCCAGAGGCGTACACACTAGCCAACAAGGGGTGACTAGATGCACTCCACGAGACTCGAACACACATGTGGATCTTTCAAAATTTATATTAACCCTAGCACAGTTGATCACAACACCAAATAGGTCACCCGCAAGTGCACGGGGTACTATTGTAGCATAGGTGAAGGGCAAGCGTAGGGGTTGATCCTCATGAGAAAAGGGGGCACTAGACCTAGGTTAGTTTGGCTGGGTTACTACTGCAGAGACTAGAGTTAAGGGTTTAAAGGTTGATTTGATTGTTAAACTACTATGACCAAATGAGGAATTAAAGGCAAGAATGAAATCTAAGTTAACCCTAGACTAGATTAAGGCTAAATAGGAAAGAAAGGATTAAGCTAGGTATGAAAGTGCAAACTACACTAAAGCAAGTAAGAGAAGAGAAAAAGATCACTTATAGAGATAAGCTAGCATGAACAAGGCAAGAGCAAAGCAAGAATCTAACTAAGCAAGAAAAGAACTAATTAAGCTAAGCAAGCATAAAACTAGGGGTTTAAGCAGTAAAGTGAAGTGTGGGTTGTTTAGGGGTATGAACTTGTCAACAAGGTTGGGGGTGATAACATGCAAGCATTACTCATCCATTTAGATTATCCAAACCAAATAATGACTTAGAGTCTAATGAATTGACCTAAGCTACTAACTGGCCATGGATGACATGGGATATGTATAGGGGAACTAGTCCCTAACAACTCCCATTACCCTTGCGAGGCTCAATTGGGTTAGGGATTATGTTCAATTCAATTAGAGTCTATTCTAGTCTAGGTTTCTAGATTAGACATTCCTAGGGCAATTAGGGGCCGAGGGTAGTAATGGGGAGGTAAAATTAGGGTTTTGGACCCCAATTCCCCCACATTCTAGCCTTGAGAAGGCCCCATGCTAATTGCACTAGAATCACCTAATCTAGCTACTTGGATCTCTCACTTAGGCTTAGGGAGATTGATTAAGATATAGGAAGATGAGAGGCAACCTAGGGATCCAAGAATTGGACCTAGGGGCAAATCCCAAAATTGCCACAAATAGTCAATTTCACTAAAATCCTAGGTGATTTCACACACAAACCAACAAGCAATTCATGGATATTAAGATGCAAATAGAAAATAATCATTGAAAAATGAAATCATAATGTTTACATGTCATTTCCCCCAACATGGTATCAAAGTAACATAATTTCCCCCAAACAGACCACCAAAAGGGGCCTAGCTACTCATGGAAATGGAAAATACAAAAAGAAAGGAGAAAGAATGAGTAGAGGAGTGAAAAGCCATGATGAGATTGGTGAAGACTCCTTCTCCACCTCCTAGTAGATGTATCTCGATCTCCCTCCTCCAAGGTAGGTGAATGGCATGGATGTATGGTGGAAAAGGGTGGAAATGGAAGAAAAGTAGGGTTTTGATGGTGGAAATGGTGAAATGGAGGTGGAATGAGGTGGGAATGGATGGAGGACAAAATGGGGCGGCTAGAGTGGTTGTAGGGTATCTAACCTCATGCCCTAGTCACCACCTAGGTATACATAGGTGTGGGGGGGAAGCACTAGGTTAAGTAGGGGCAAAATGGGTAAAGCAGTGCAAAAAAAGGTAGGTTTTGTGAGTAGCACGGCCGTGGTGGATCACCACAGACGTGGTAGGATACAATGGTCATGGGCATTAAAATGGCAAGATCAGAGGGCTTTGGTCAGTTTTGGGCTGAAACTGGAACGGACGTGGTGGGTCACCATGGCTGTGGTGGGGTAAGGGTGCCACGGCTGTGGTGAGCCAGGGGATAGTGTTCGTGGGGCTGCACCACGCTTGTTCTTCAGTTGTCTAGCATGGTCGTGCTAGGTGCCACGGTCGTGGTGGCTATCCCTTGCATGGCCATTCTTGGCTTCATGGTCGTGGTGTTGTCTGCTACACTTGAGGGTGACTATGTTGATTTGCAAGGGACCTAGCACGGCTGTTCTGTGATACCACGGTCGTGCTGGGTCCTGGATCAGCACTTTGACTTTGTTCTTTGGATTTTCTTGGACATCTTTGCTTCAATGGATCTTTGACCACTAGGGGTAGGTTGAGGGAGCATCATACTTCATTTTGGGCCTCTCCAAGGGTAGAGAAACCCTAGGATCACTCCTTCTCTCTCTCTTCCATCAAGTGTGGTCCAAATGCCTGGAAAACATGCAAATAATGTCCATAAGTGCATTTTACACAAATAAGCATTTTGGGAGAAATAACATGTAATCTAACAGGTATATATGTGATTGAAGAGCAATATGACACAATATGAAGCCCTAAAATAGGGCTGAATCAAGCGGTGCCTAGTCACACATCATTGCTACCCAAGTAAATGGAAAGTTGGGAACAACTTCAACCTACAATCTGTGTATGGTGTTATAGTGTTTGTATAGTTCCTTTGTCACTGATATCTAGATTGAACTTCAGGCATGGATCAATCATCCTCTTCATCATTCAATCTTGTTTCTTGAACCAGAGAAGATTGTTTGAGATATATGTAAGCTCAATATCACATATTGACTCACATGTGCATGGCCAAGCATTTCTCATTCTCACTAATAAAGAGGAGGATATCATACTCCTGTAGGAGGGACAAATTCCACCTATATCACTCATAGTCAACCCCCATGTGTCATAGTCACCCAATCATCACCTTTATGACAACCCATGTTTCAGGATTGCGTTTGATGGTGTCAAAGTGAACCGAATGACATGTAATGAGTGTAGTAATATCTGGTCTAAGAACTACATATACCACCATCACTGTAAGATGTGATTCTGACTTACCTAGTCAAGGTTTCCATGTATCACTCTTATGGTGGGTCTGTCCAGTACACTATTCTCTAACATGTATCCGTGTGCTTGGTTTGATATCACCATATCATGACTAATGAGATTCCGTCATCAACCAACTCACGCTATGAACTTATGTGTTATTGTTGTCTATCTACCTTCTACAATAATAACTAATTAGGGACATAACAAGAATGGATATACTCTTAACATCCATATGATCTCATTGTTCATGTCCTCAACCTTAAGACATATGTCATTGAGTAACATTATTCTATAGACATTTATTATGTTATTTCATTGTCTCATAACTGAAAAAAGATAATAAATTGGAAGCTTACCTTTATTATTAATCAAATCATTTACAAGTTATGCCATTAAAATCATCATATGATTGACTCTCTGGGCATACATACCAACAAAAAGTATATCTAAGCAGTTAGAGGAAAGATAAAACTGATGAATAAATTTTAAGATGACTTTTATTATGCAAAACTAAGAAAGAAAAATCATGTAGGGAAGAGGGGGTGTCTGCCCTACAATTCCCACACTCAAATCCCAAATCCTTAGTTTTGGATTTTTGGTTACATGCACATTGTCGACTGTGACCGTCTTTAGAAATAGGCGGTTTGCATATCGAGTCTAAGGTGGCAGGTTGTTGTCTCGTGATTTGGTGCAGTCACATTTGTGCTAAAATAATATTAAATTACACAGAGGTGAAGTCCTCAACATTGATTGGATAAGGCTCTCCCAGATGTAAGTATATGGATGTGTATGCTCAAAAATGTTGATGTAGGGTGAGACATATGCTTTCATCTCAGAATTGGAGGGTGGATGATCTAAAAATTCATCGTTGGAAATCTAAAACCCCAATCAATGCTTGAACATGAAGTGATTATGGATAAATCCAACGGCAGTCTGACTACCCCAAGATTGTCATTTTATGTAGGGTCTGGGTCATCTTCATGTTATGCAACCATGTTGTGATGAATTTCCCATCCCAATACTTCAACGCTTACCAATCCTTATAATAGAATGGTAGAGAATGTCAGCTCATGCTGCTCTTGTTTGTCATCATCAATATTCTCACTTCCCAAACTAAAAAGCTGTCAGCATCCTCCTCAAACAAGTTATTCCAAACCATATAGGTGTGTTGGTTGAAACAAAGAGACAAGTCTCAATTTGAGAGGTCTCACCTTGGTTTGGCATAAAGGTTGAGTCAGGATGCTTAAACTATCCCTCAAATTGCAAGGTCGTTTGTCTGCCCTAAGGAAAGTAATCATCATCAGACCATTCTTGCAGGTGATGTGTATCCTCCATTGGTCACTCAACGGAGTCATCTAGATAAAATGATGGGCTTCTCTAGATAATTGAGTCTTCATATAAAAATCTGTGTGAGTCAAGATGTCATCCCCAATAGGAAGGTGAGAGAAGTTCCACATCGAGTTCAATGAGGTGGTTTTGATGACCAAGGTCTTCATGATTGTGCTCTGGCACTTGTAATCATGTGGTAGCTAAATTGATGAGTTCTCAAAGCCACCTACCAAGTTCAACATCCTAATTGTGAAGTTGTTGGACTTGTGCATAAATGTTTTCAAGGTTCACCAATTCTATTAGGAAATGTTGTTGGAATTCTATTATATCAAACTGTTGCACTTGGATAGATTATTGCTCAAAACTTTGAAGCATACTTTTGCTACAACCCGCAATCTTGGTGGCTACTTGGACCTGATGATTTTTCCCTTTGAGTAGCTCCTGAAGTGGATCAACTTAGACTTGGAGATGAGGTGCTAAGAAATACATGAGTGCATCAACACTTTCTCTTGCTAGTGCCACTGCTCTAATCAATCATTGATCCCATGATGAAGCAAAATTCAAGGGATGAATATAGATCAACTATTTGAAGTGTATGACTTTCAGTTATTTTCCAACAGTCATGGCTACGGAAAAATTTAGGAGGCCAGGTGGAAAAGATGATCAGCCTTGTTGAAGCAAGGTCCATGGTTGAAAAGCTATAAGAAAAAGGAAAAGTATTTCAGTATGTATGAACAAGTATGTGCAAAACAAAAGAAGAACTATGCCTATATGTACAAGCTTATGCTGACAGAAAAAAAATCTTTGGGCGTGCAAATGTGGAAAACTACATCCCCGACTCCTCGACAATGGTGCCAAAAGTTGATTGGTCTAGATCGTGTGTCTGGAGAGAGGCAAATTCAAAATGACCAGACTTTAAATTTGTAACCTGAAACCTTCAAAGACCCTCACAACTCAATATGGGATAGAAGTAGATATACAAGGTCGAACACAGGGATGTGAGGATGTTTACGATGCTTAAGATCCATTCTTATGTCAGTTAAGCAAAATCGGTAGTTGATATATGCAAAGAACTAGAACAAGTCTAAAAAAGCAATATGATTACAACAAAATAAATAAAAGAAAATAAAGTCCATCAAATCTACTAATCAAGAGAAGGAGTTCCTGGCTATGTAATCATAAGTTGGGCAGTCTACACACCCATTTTAAGGTGTAGAAAACTCTTAAACACCCTAGGAAGAAACTATCATACAAATCTAGCATGTACCGTGGTAGCTGCTCCTATGGGGGGTCATCCTACTTACTCTCGTGCAACATGACTAAAACCCATCAATGATTTGAAACCTCTCTCAATGATAACAAATCAATAGCCGTGAATACTCCACATACCCTATCAGGTCCAAAATATTTGAAGATGTTAAGAACAATAGAGAATATGCACATAACACTGTCTGTGAATTCACTTGCATAGAGATGAACCCGATCAGGTTCGAGTGAACCCGGATGAGTTCACTTGGATGTGTATGGATTCAATGTTCTTGGTCAAATCTCTCC
This sequence comes from Alisma plantago-aquatica, assembly GCA_963693085.1. NCBI lineage: Eukaryota > Viridiplantae > Streptophyta > Magnoliopsida > Alismatales > Alismataceae > Alisma > Alisma plantago-aquatica. The sequence continues at coordinate 1,402,997,735 of OY856412.1, forward strand.
AACCTGTGTTCTAGAAAAATCCTTCGTTGGATGTCCTCCTTTCAGATTTCGATCCAAACTACAACAAATCTCTCGATCTTGGTAGAAATGGAGTTTCAAGAAAGAAAGAGATCAACAATCACGAATCAAAAAGAAAAGATAGAACAAAAAACATACTAGATCTAAAATAAAGCTACTTGCTTAAAGTAAAAGTACATAAACATGCTCAACACAGGCTACATAACCAAGAAGAAGCTCAACTAGCCATGGACAAGCATAATTGGTATTGAACAAAGATGGAATAACATCATTTGTATAGAAACAAAGGACAAAAGTAGAAGAAAGAGGTAGAAGGAGCAATTTAGCCCATAGAAGTGAGGTTGCTCTCTCTCCTTGGCCTTTGAGAGGGCTAGATCTCATTGTTGGGGTCGTCCTCCTTGATCTTATGAACTCCTTGGCCTCCTTTCTCCTTGATTCTGCCCTAAACTACATTTTTCATGGATGCATGGAGGTAGAAGATGGCTGGAAATGGATGGGAAGTGGGTGAATGATGGTGGAAATGGTTGGATGGAGGTAGAATATGATGGAAAACAATGGTGTATGAAGGAAAACCAAAGGGATGGATGTAGGGTGAGCTCTTCACCCTCTCATGCCTTGGATCTCTAAGATAGAGCTCTGGGAACAGAAGGTAGAATTGCACAAGTGTGCATAACCAAAGTTCAAAACCTCTAAACCCTTACTAGGTAGAAAGGGGCAGTATTTATAGAGATAGGTGGAGTGTATATGTTAAGTGGGGCTGAATAAGACTGGGTTTGGGTGAACCTGACCAAATTCAATCCTTCAATTTGTGGAAGTGGCTTGGGGCAAACCATCAGAAGTTAAGCCTTTGGAAGGAAAACCATTAGAAGGAAAACCATTAGAAGGTGACATTAGTTTGTTCCTTTGGAAGGTGACATTAGACGATAAGCCTTGTGAAGGCTAACCATTAAAAGGCAAACCATTAGAAGTCAGAAAGCAACCTTCAGAAGGTGTATCTCCAGTTGTCTTCCAAAGGAAAAGGTTGAACCCGACAGAGTTCAGGTGAACCCAATCAAGTTCCTACCTTCATAAGGTGTTCATGGAAGCGTTCTTGCGACTAACGGATGGCCTTTGTTTTTAAGCTTTTTTATGCATCATCAGAATGCACCATCGAGAGAGAGATTTGGGATCATCCTTCGGTCCATAACATTGGAAGGCACCATCGGAAGACACCATCAGAAGAGGATCCTTCAGTTGTATCTGAAGAAAAAGAGTCGATGGAGTGCTAATGTGTATTGCTGCAAAAAGTTTGGGGATGAAACCGACCGGGTTCAGGTGAACCCCATTAGATTCATTGACCAAAATCTGTAGTATCCATGTTTTCTTAAGTTTGGTGCCTGCAAGTCCCAAAATTGGCTAGTTGAGCAACTTTATGTTAAAAAAGATATAAATTACAAAAAGACAAGCATCTAGAGTTATTTTGGGCATATAAAGGCTATAACAACATAAAACTATAGATAAATACTTAACATAAATCTTAAATTTGAGTGTTATCAGGGGGCTAGATCTAAGGCATGCACCAACATGCATCCACAATCAACAAGTTTTTCATCTCTTGGAGAGCTTCTCTTTGTCTATTGGTGGTTTCTTATTGATCCCTAGCAACATGAATGAGTTTCCTAAGAAGTTTGCTAGATGAGGAGGGATATTTATAGGTAGGTTGGAAGAGAGAGAAGGTCAAACGATCTAAAGTCTTGTTTTTATCAGTCAAATGTCCAATTTTCCCATCATTTTGTGTGTCTTAAACTTCCAATAATTTGTGAACATACAAAACTTCCATCAGTTTGTGAACCACCTAGAACAACCATCGATTAACACACCCAGAACAACCATCAGTTGACACACCTAGAACAACCTTTGAACTGACGCACCCACAATAACCATTGGTTGATGAAGCTAAATAAGCATCACTAGGTTCACTTACCATCACCACCATACTAATCTATTATAAGATATTGGCAACTTATGCAACAAAGTAAAAAAAGTATCCAAATAGGATAAAAATTTACTAGCTTACCAATAACACCATGTAACAAAATGTAAATGTGTAAAATGTAGTTAGACCCCTGGAAAGGGAATGTTGTAGATAAGTCCATAAAATTACATTAAATTTATTTGAGAAAAAATAGTCTAAATTGGTTCAAATTTTTAAACATAGTTCTAGCAACTGATATTAAAACATAAAGTTAAATTACAAAACTAGGCAATCACTCAAGAAAAATAAGCATGTTTATGAATTAACCCAAGTTAGACCTTACATGTATGGTAGAGGATGAGCCTCAATAGGTTCAAAGAGAAGTAGGGTCTATAGGTATAAGAGAATAAATCCTCTATGGCTCTACCTAGTTTGACCCTTAAAAGTTTTATTAGTTGAGAGTGTTTTAGATTTTTGATCCTCTAACCTTTATATATCCCATACCTATTGAAAACTCAACCTATTTGGCAATATTTGGACGTGAAAGAACATGGAGGAGGATCCTATAACCTCTATAACCCAATCTTGTACCTTGATATCCCCTATTGGAGGTCGATAGCTTGAAGTTGAAATTATGTTTATGCTTGGATCTTGAAGATGCATGGTTCTTTAGTGGATTTATGGCTTGATACACTTGTTTTTAAACGTCATATGTAAGATATTTCTTACATTATCTCTTTTATATATATTTCCCTCTCTTCTTCTTCCTTGGGTCAAGTTTCATGGAGTTCCATGGTGGAACATATTTCATCTAGATAAAGTACCCCCTTTTCTTCTATTTTTACCATAGTTTGCTCTATATCTTGCTTGGAGGATCTTCTTTGGAGTTTTTATGGACTATTACGACGTAAATATAAGGATATGTTATGGAGTTCTTGCATGTGCATGTTTTCATCATCATATAAGGCAAGTGGTATAAACTTTGTTAGTTTCTTTTGCCTACATTGTTATGTGTACTTGGTATGGTAAAAATGACTTTCATGGATTCTTTGGTTAGAATGGTATATGAACACAAATTTCTGTGCCTCCTCTACTCTTCTAATGGTGAATCTAGATGGTATTAATATTCCCTCTTTTTTGTCTAAGGGTTGAAATTTTGAAACACATGCATTTGTACCCTAAAAATGTTATTCTATAGTATTTTGATAAAATGTTGGTGGAAAAAAACACACAACAATCCTTACTGTTTAGATGCATTCCTAAGATGAAATTGGGATGATTTCCTAACTGTTATGTTATTGCAATTTTGTTCAGATTAGATCTGATATCTAAAGTTAGCTAACTTGTGCTAAAATAGCCTTTTATGCCTATCTCCTCCTAAGTGCAACCTTTTCATACTTATCAATTTCAACTTGAAATTTTGCATCATATTATGTTACTTCCATCTGAGGAGAATTATATAGTTGCAAGTGGAATTGGAATCCCCATGTGCATTTTGCCTTGATGCAGCCTAAATTGACAAATTAGGCATGCAATTTGATATATGTTCTTATATATTTTAATTTTATGGAGTTTTTTGTATTTAAATTATACCATAATAACAACATTTCACCTTGTTAGTGCCTTAATTGAGTCATGAAAATGAGTGAATTGATCTAATTAATCTAGATAAATCGAATCATGTAATGCCCTACAATTATAGATATATCTCAGTGTAGGAAAGGTTGGATAGTAGGAGTAACCTTGCATCAATCATGAATTGTTACACAGTGCTTGGAAGCCTATACTTTTGAGTATATTTGAACAACTGATATTGTTTCCTCACTGTATTGATATGGTTGTGTTTGTATGAAATTGACGGTGTAGCTCTAGTGGTATCTGAAATATGATATGATGATATGTTGGATGCATAGAATCAAGGAAAGTTATACCTGGACACACGTTCATACTAGTTGGAGGAGTAGTTTTATGGAGGAGTGGGAAATAATCTATTATTGCTAGCTACTTCCACCATAGAGGTTGAATTTTTGGCGTGCTTTGAGGCCACTATTCATTCATTGTGGTTGCGGAATTTTATCTTAGAACTTGATATTGTCGGTAATATATTCACCCCACTAAGAATTTATTGATGGTAATTTTACATCTATCTTCTTATGAAAGAATGACAAGTACTTAAAGGGTGCAAAGCACATGAACTTCAAGTATTTATCTGCCAAGAAAGAAGTACATAAATATAAAGTGTCAACTATAAATATAAGTATGGATTTGATGATAGAAGATTATTAACAAAGGGGTTGCCGCATAAAACATTCATTGGCAATGTTGAGAGAAGGGACATCACAGATAAGTCCTTGTTAGCATAATACAATAAAAAGTATATGTATACATATGATTTGCTCATAATATAATGGTACTTGTGAATTCAATAAATGTCATATTTCTATTATTAGTTTATTATCCATAATAAGTTGTATACATTCATGGTTTGATGTGACAATATATATTATATCTTTAAAAGACATTAAAGAAATAAGGATGAATGTATTTCTTCAACAAAGTGACATTGAGTTGTGTTAACTATGTGATACATGGAAAGAAGTTTGTCACATATGAATTTATGACTTTATAACCATAGTAATCCAATAATTTCAATTCATTTGAATATTGAAACTTGACATAATTGACATTACGGTAGATGCTTATAGTTTATAGTTGAATTGTCAAGTCACTACACGTGTCAAGTGAAAATTACTAGGAAAATATGTATAACTATTTTGACATATTGTATATGTCTCTAATTAAATTGATTCCAATGTGATGGTTGTTGGAATGTAGAAAGTTATACACGTGTGGCCCTCCTACTCCCTTTCTATTTAGTTATGAACACACATCCACTTTCCCACTTAAGGTAGTTAGTGTCTACCCTTAGGGTATTGAGTGTCCACCTTTTGGGCAAAGAGATACTTAAGGTTATTCTCTACCCCTTGGAAGAGAGATATCTAAGATGGTTACTCTCTATACTTTGGGTGAAGAGACAGTTAAGATAGTTAGTCTCTACCCCTCAGATGAAGAAACACTTCAATAGTTAGTTATATCCCTTAGACAAAGAAACACTCAAAATAATTACTCTCACCCACTAAATAAGGCTAGTTAGTCTCTAATTTAGTGAAGAGACGCCCTACCTCTCCGGCTTCTTGAGGATGCTATAGCTAAGCTAGCTTGCTCCTTGGGTCAACGTGGAAAACGAACTCATTCGCTTTACCATCTCCTTCATGGCAGGGCAATGCGCACAGTTACGCCAAGCCAGTCTGTTAACACGTACAGATCTAAGTAGCTCACTTTACTTGTTTCAGAAAGCAACTGCCATGTGCTCTCACTCTACATTGACTTTAATTTCTCCCCGCAAATTCGATCCACAACTCGGACCAGCTGTTAGCATATATATATTATGCAGATACATATACGTATATTTGTGGCCTTGCTGCTGTTTATGGAGGCTTACAGGAAAAGGACAGATCGGAAGGGAACAACTTAAGCAGAATTGGTTCTGAAGGTGAGTAATAAGTGTCGTTTCTTCTTCTTCTTCTTCTTCTTCTTCTTCTTCTTCTTCTTCTTCTTCTTCTTCTTCTTCTTCTTCTTCTTCTTCTTCTTCTTCTTGCGGATTCCACTAGATTCTATTTCCCTGTATCATACGCTTCCTTTCATCTGGGATCCTTACTTGTAGATAGTACATTGACATCGTTTTCCAGAGAACCTCACCAGGTCTAACGGAAGCTTAGACGAACATGCTTTGTCTAGGAGGCACGAGCAGGGCCAAAAGGCTAGTGTTTAGAGAAGCACAGGACCCACGCGATAGACGCTGCTTTACCTTCTTTGTCATTTAAAACTTATGTTGGAGAAGCATTCTTGCAATATTTTTGCAGGGAATCTGTAGTATTTGTTTGCCGAAGTCGGAAACATTTTTACCCATCTCACCCTCGTCATGTAGGTAAATTTAAAATTGGAAAAAAAAACAATTTAGCACACTTTTATAAAAATATTTACCAACATAGCACACTTTGTAAAATATTTCCCAAAATAGCACACTTTGTGTGGAACCCGCCACTTTTTGTGGCGTTTTTATATGCGAGATTGAAAAGCGCCACAATAATTAGCGGGTCTACTTTTAAATAAAAAAATTTACAAAAAATAAAAAACGCCACATGAAGTGGCGCTTTTTATTTGCACTCAATATTGAGGGCAAATGGAAAGCGCCACTTCATGTGGCGTTTTTCATTTTTTTATTTTTTTTTAAATTTTTTATTTAAAAGTAGACACGCCAATTATTGTGGCGTTTTTCAATTCTGATTACAAAAAGCTCCACACGAAGTGGCGTTTTCAGACTAAAGTGTGTTACTTTGTGAAATATTTTACAAAGTGTGCTATGTTGGTAAATATTTTTGCAAAAGTGTGCTAAATTGGTTTTTTTCCATTAAAATTTCAATGGTTGTCATTATAAAGACCAGCGTAATAGAATGTAGCAGCAAAAATCATTGTTTGAGGAGAGTTCCGTATTGTTTTCGAAGGTAGACTTTGTTAGGGACAAGGCTTAGCCCCTTTCGTTGGAAACGGATCTCAAGAATGCACATCCTTTTGCTTTCCCGTTTGAGCACCATGTAGTATATACTTCCCTAGTTCTCTTGTGTGTTGGCCTCGTGGAGAAACACGTTCCATGCCACTAGGGAATTGGTCTCAATATAAAGTCGTGGAGAAATAAACCGATTCGGCACATTTTGGTGCAAAAACGTCACTACCAAAATAAACTCCCTTCGTAGTATACAAAATGTTTTCCGAAATAGCACATTTTGGTGCAAAAACGTAACTTCGTGTTACAGATTCTCACTCAGAAACTTCCACCCTCTTTGATGGTTTATTAAAAAATTAAAAATGAAAAAGATGACCTGAATGTGGTGGTTTAAATTTATTTATTTTATGAACCGCCAGAGAAGGTGGCGTTCTGGATTGGCATCTGTAGAACACAACTTAATGTGGTGATTTTGCACCAATGTGTGTTATTTCAGGGAATAATTCTATCTCAGTGCCTGATTTTTTGACGTGGTGTGCGAAATGGACCCCCCCCCCCCCGCGCCCAAAGTCGTTTATATGACTCGTCATACCCACCTAGCGTACTCTAGAATAGTATTGAGTTCACTTTGAGAGTATGCCACTCGAACGTGGTTCTCCAACCTGTCCGTACTCGCTCATAGTTCCCGATGATTAAACCGGTTGTAGCCTGAGTAGATCAGGGACTTCTAACCGGGTCCACATTCATTATATCAATTGGCACGAGGTTTCTGCCATTTGACATTGGAGCTATCTGCATGTGGATTGAGTTTGATGCAGCTTCTGTTCGGAGGCTTCTACATGTTCATAATTTCTCTGCTATTTTAGTGATGAAGGGTAACTTGAGGCAAGTTGGGTTGTCTAAAATTATGAAAGACTTATTTTGGCTACATTTGAAATCTGCTTCCTAGTGAAGAAAAAAATCCAGGTCAATGTTTTTTTTTACTTAGAAACTGTATGAGGCATCCTATAATAAAATTTTGTGTGTTCGTCAGGTCTACATTATGTAGACTACATACGCTCATATCCGCTTAATCGTGGTCACATCACATGTGGCTGTCGATCGCCTGAGTTTATGTAGCTTTACTGCCCAATATATTGATACCTTAGATAGTCTATGTAAGTCTACATTTCATTAATGATGGACTCCTTGCAAGATTTTAAAAACATGGAAAAATATGAAATCCATGCTAACATGTCCATTGGAATATATAGAAAGCTACAATGATCCCTAATCATAATATGTCCCAATTATCTAAACAAGTTAGAAAGATCAATTTTCACAGTCCTTGCCCAAAAAATGTCTACTTTAGCATTCCTAGAAAGGTGTTTCCCCTGGTAGCACCGTTTAAGGAAGAAAAAGGCCACTCCATGTGGCAATTTCAATTTTCAATTAGAAATGACAACATGCATCGACAATCTTATATTTTTTACTTTGATTTCTTTGTTAAGAATAGTGACATTACAGATTGAGATGGTAGTTTGGTGTTATGATTTTTTATATATGTAAAAATGTGTTCAACAACTCTTGTAAACAAACTAAAAAATATATAAACAACACTATGTGCTAGAATAGTTGATTTTTTTGTAAAACATGCCAATTTGGTATTTCCAACAGGTTATAAATGGCATATTAATGGATAAAAAGAGGGCAAAAACTTGAAAGCGAGTCACCAGCATATCATTGATGAGAAATGTAAAACCAACAAAAAGAAACATCCCACATGTTGAAAAATGACATAAAGGACGCAAGACAACATGAAAACATCATTTACAAAATGTGATGATTTGAGGTACTCATTCCACTCCATTAAAGGATGATATACTTTATAGTAATAAAAAGTCTAATATTCTAAAGTGCAAAAGGAAATATGTACATCCATACGACACACATCATGTAGAGATAAAAGCAACTAGAGAAGGGGCTCATACAGTTGTCTCATCCCTTATTGTGTATCTTTTCAGAAAAGGGAGAAAAATAAGGCAGTTAAGAGGATATAGAACAAACAACGACAAATATTCACATCTTATTAGATGTTGACATGCTTGGTATTTCGATGATGTCATTCCATGGACTCTAGATGGATGGTTATAGATCACCACAATGTTTGAAGAAACATGATGTGAAGATGACATTTGAAGTTCCCTTAGGGAGGTTGTATAGCCAAGATACATTAAAGAATATGTCTTGCTAATAGCTTGTGGGGTTTCTCTATATATATATATATATATATATATATATATATATATATATATATATATATATATATATATATGTGTGTGTGTGTGTGTGTGTGTGTGTGTGTGTGTGTTCTTTGAGTGGCATGTGGGATTGTTTCCTAGGATTTGGGATGTATTAGTGCTCTGTGTAGGTTTGAGCCATAATGAACGCTTGTGGACACATCATTCAATGGTATGATGAAGTTTGAAGGCAAAGGTTCTCCAAGAAAGAACCCAATTTATGCAAATCACAACAAAAATGTCTAATAAGAACTCAATTCTCACTAGAATGAAGAATTGCTTTGGGATTTAGCATGGTTGTTTGGATCCCAAAGATGTTTATAGATAGCTTTTTGACTAACATGATGAATTATTATGAATTTTCAAACTGCCAATTGAGAACAAATATGAAAGTAAAACTAGGGCTTTCTTTGGGTCGTAATAGTTGATAATGAAACTAGTCTTTTAGATGACTATAATGGGTTTTTGGTTGCACGATCGGTCATACAATTTTTCCCATAAGTATAATAGCATGGATACCATGAATGTACTCTCTATGGTTGTATACACAGCTGAAGTTAGGTGTGGCATCCAACTTATAAAAACATGATTTACTTAAGCGGAAGCGATTCACTAACAACGAATTACTGAAAATCACTAAAAATTAAAACCATTTACAAAGAGATCCATTCTCAGGAAAACTCTTTAAACAAGAATCAAAGTATTATATTCACATACTAGTTCACAAAGTACATCCACTGTATTATCTCTTCTCGAGGAATATATATACATCATTTCTTTGCTAAAAAGTACAAGTAACAAAATCCTCGAGGCATACAACCCAAAATCTTAGATCGATTATAAAAACACTATTTACTTAATCCTAGGACCTGAGAGTACATAGACGACACATAGGACTTTCTATACAAAGCTTGACAGCCAATATCCCCACCTGGGATATCACTGTTGTCCCTATTGTTGCTGCTATTGCTGTTCTTCCCCTGCTACAGAGTTTTTGCCTCTTTGTCTGTGTCTACCAAAAAATGTTGGATCCCACGGGGGTGAGACAACTTATAAGATTGCCCCAGCGAGAGATATAACTCTCCGCCGAAAACATTATTATTGCAGTTTAATAGAAATAAACTAAGCAGTGAAATCATATATTTCAACAGCAGATAAATCAATATTTGTGCAGATTAGAGCAACATTCCTATTCAAGTTTTTCAGCTATAACTTGATAAGGCAGCATGTCTCTTATTCAATATAGAATTAAAGAACATAAGTAACATTTATGTATTAAGGGCATGCTAAGCAAGATAACATCAACCAGTGGTTCTCATATTTCAATCTTATGCAAATACGCTACACGGCTGATTACATTTTACAAACATACTTAAGCTCTGAGGAGATGAGATATACCGCTCATACTCCAACCGACCATTGTGAAGTCAAAATCGGTACCATACAAAGTCAATGGAAGAGTCGGCTTCCATGACCTCCCACATCTCGGTCAGTGCGAGATCACATGCAGGACATCTTGTGTCTCTTCTACATAGCTTGCCAGGGTATAGTGGCATCTTCGCTATAGAGTTACAGCGGTGGCTGTACTCTCTTCGCAATCGAGAGATTTCATGTTTACCTCCATCGATCTGACATTAACATCATCGGGAGATTTGTGATACATCCATCCTGGCACATATAATGAAGGATTGAGAGGTTTAATGTTTACCTTCCATCAATTCCCCCATTAGGACGTACGGATATTTTCACCCATCGACCCCCACATATTCAAAAATATGCAAACTCCAGGAGATCACGTAGGAAAACCTGTTTCACCATCACCAGCTACTGACGATGATGGATCTATGGTTAGAGCACTACATGAAAAGATTTCACTTGATTAATTAAGTACATTATCATATTCTTTTAGCATCAGTCAAGTTTTCAAACATAATTTATTAGGATAAATGCTACAAAGAAACATGTACTATTTTCATTAGTTACTTTTTAGTCTTTATAAGACATTGGGATCTCAATTCTTCATTTTAATACTGGGAATTCTCATCCTTCCACAATCTCATTACCATAATCATATGAATCTGGGTATTCAAACCCTTAGCTCATCACTGAGCACTGTTACCACTTTTTCATGTAACTATCACCTTTAGGTCATCTAACCAAGGTAAACATGACCCTTGTTACACAAGCATCTCTCATGGAACTTAAAGCTCATTAAATCTCTTGTTACCTCTTACTAGGCAACAAGGCATATTATGGCACACAAGGCTCAATAAACAATTTCGATAAATAAAGCATCATAGCTCATACCTGGCTATGTTCATCATCTCATGATACATGCATGGTTAGCACACATGATAACAGATATAACAATCATATTTTAGTTCCATGCTATTCAAGGGTAACACCACTATTCCCTTGCCAGGGTTAGGGTTTCCCATTTCATGTTAATTAGGGATATTCATCCCATTACCCAGATCTGGGTTATGGTTTATTACCATATTGCCCAAGATTAGGGTTTCATATAGAATTACATAGCATCACCCTGGATTTGAGTTCCACATCACATTAATATACCGGGGTTTTACATAACATTACCCTAAGTTAGGATTCCACATAATATCACCCTAGATTAGGGTTTACACTCAATATCCCACAATTAGGGTTTACTATTCATCCCAATTAGGGTTTCATATTCAATTACCCATAATTAGGGTTTACTATTCATCTAAATTAGGGTTTTACCTTTAATAACCCTAACTTAGGATTACTCATGTCATAACCTTCAATTAGTGTTTCACTATTACCCTAGATTAGGGTTTCACTTAGAATTGCTCTGAATTAGGGTTAGGGTTCATTAACCATCTTGATTAGGGTTTTTATGATCTCTTCACTAATGATCATACCCTAATCACCACATGATTAATACTCATGTATGAATTCCTTTCTATCATCCTCTCAACTTGATTGGGTTACATCAACCTTTCCATCAAGTACAAAGAACTATGGTTGACATAGTGAACGATTGCTTTCATAAGCTTTTAGGGTTAACCATTTTAAAGGTACTAATCATCTAGGTACTTTAGGGTTTCAACCTTTGTACCTAACATTGATAATCATCATTGGATCACTGGATCAATTATCATCTTAAATCTCCAAATGATTTGATCACATTGGACCTCCATTTGGTTTTGGGGTTTCGACTCCAAACGGTTTTGAAACCGTTTGATTCCAAACGGTCTTGAGACCGTTTGACCCCAAACGGTTTCAAGACCATTTGGACTCAAATGGTCTCAAGACTGTTTGGGCCAAATCAGCCTCAAAACTGAAAGGGTTCATTTGATAGATCCATGAAACAATTGATCATGGTTTTCTATATTAAATTGGCCTTCAATCGTACTAGTGAATGTTCATCAATCAACACCATTGGATCTTCAAACCTTCAAATATCAACCACTGGAATCACCAAACGGTTTTGGTTGACTTGGTGCAAACAGTTTGAAACTGTTTCATCTCAAATGGTCAAGCTTCACCAAACGGTCAACCCTATCAAACGGTTTTGAAACCGTTTCCTACAAACGGTCAACCTTTCTCAAACGGTCAACCCTTGATCCTCAAACGGTTTGAAACCATTTGAGCACCAAACGGTTTGGTGAAACCATTTCCTCGACCAACATGAAATTGAATCAAATCAATTAGGATTCTAATGCTTCAAACCGATTAGGGTTTGCAATTGGTAGTTTACCCAATCATGAAACCTTTAGAAGCCAGTCAATTAAATCTATTAGATCATTATTCAACACATTAGAAACCCTCCTCAAACGGTCAACCCCCTCCATTCGGTCAACCACTCCAAACAGTTTGGAACCCAAACCTCCAAACGGTTTGCAAACCGTTTGGTCACCAAACGGTTTGGTGAAATCGATTGGACCAAGATTCATGAAACCGTTTGCAACTAAATTATGTTGAGATATGTGCTTAAGATGATGTCATTGTCATCAAGCTTCAACCCCTCTAATTATACTACCATTTCCATGGTAGTTTCATCAATTAAACAAAGAAATTTCAAGAAGAACAATTGAACCTATTGAATTGAAGAATTGAATTCAATAATAATGAATAAGGGTTCAAGTTATATAACCCGCCTTTAATTGATCTTAAAAGCTTGGAGCTTCACGTCAACAATGGTGGAAGAAGATTTCTCAAACCACAAGGTTCGTTCCTCAAGATTTTGAGTGAAAAGGATTGGCTAGAGTTGAAGATTGAGTGAAGAAAAGAAGAAATGAAGCATTGATTTGTGATTTCCACTATGAAATCAAGGTGAAGGAAGGTCAAGAAGCTTACCAACAGGTTGGGGGTCATCTTCATGTTTCTCCTAAGATCCCTTGGTAATTTTTTCAAGCAAGAAGTGAAAGTGGATTCGAAATTATCCTTTCAACTCATGGATAAAGGAGCATATATACATTTTATTAAAATTTCGTTTTAAGAGAGAGAAAGTAGGGATTATCTCCTCCATTTCCTTGCCACTTTCCCCCTTCCCTTCCTTGGTTACGAGGCTATCTACTTTTCCTCTTATTCCTCTCAATTATCCATGATTTAAAGAAAAGCAAATTAAGCACCTTAACCCTTATTATAATAATATCCATAAGTTAGTGGATATTTCTTTTTATTTTCTTAATGTGAGTGGGTTCTCCACTCACGTAGATATTTCCTTTGCCTTTTCAAGTAAAAAGGACGTACATATATGTAGATTTCAACCTCTACAATTTTGGTTGAAGGGCAATCCATTTAATATAATTATTTTTGCATTATATTGAATTATAATTTCAATCATGCTTAAATCTTGATTATTTTAATATCAAGATTCTCTCTCCTTCAAAGAGGTACAAATGAGATTCCCCTCTCATTTTCTTGCCTCTACATGATTCCAAGAATATTAGGGACCTTATTGAAGTGGTAATTTGCATATTGAACCTTGGGTTTTGGGTAAATTGCACATTACACCAAAACTAGGTTTTAATGCACAAACATTGCTCTAACAACTCTTTCTTGGTACTCAGGCTTTCACAAGCCATTCCTCTGCATCATATTCATTCTCATGATGCTTCAACACATGAGGAACATCTTATCATGTAACATTTGCAATTTAACCCCTCAACTTGGGTAATTTGCACTTTAGTCCAACACAAGCAAAACATTATTTTCAACGTCATTCAAAAAAGACTAAAATTGAAATATAAGTTCCTCTTGAGCCTTAATTACTTTTTAAAAGATAAGAGTAAGCATATAATCCACTTTATTAAGCAAAACATCTAGGGTTAAAACATAACCCAGGTCAGGGATGTTACAAGTTATCCATCCCTTACAAGGATTTCGTCCCCGAAATCATCAAGAGAAAAGAGTAGGGTACTTCCTTCTCATTCCTCTAGCTCCCATGTAGCTTCCTCAATGGCACGGTGATTCCAGAGAACTTTTACAAGACATATGTCTTTCTTTTTCAGCTTTTTAATTCTTCTGTCAAGAACCAACACAGGTCCTTCAACATAAGATATATCATCATTTAGTTCTACCTCCACAGGTTGCAGAACTAACTCTATGTTAGGATGACACTTTCTCAACATGGAAATATGGAACATTGGATGCAATCTATGCAATTCAGGTGGAAACTCCAGCTTATAGGCTACCTTTCCCATCCTTTCAATGATCAGATAAGGCCCCATAAATCTAGGAGCTAACTTCCCCTTCTTTCCAAATCTCAGGATACCTTTCCAAGGTGAGACCTTGAGGTACACTCTGTCTCCAACTTGGAATTCTTAAAGTCTACGACGCTTGTCAGCATAAGATTTCTGTCTATCTTGTGCAACTTTCAACTGTTGTTGTATTACTTTAATCTTCTCAGTTGTTTGTTGTACTAGCTCAGGACCCAAAAGTTGATATTCTCCTATTTCATACCAACATAAAGGAGATCTACAACGTCTACCATATAATGCCTCATACGGTGCCATATCAATACTGTGCTGATAGCTATTATTTTAAGCAAATTCTATCAAGCTTAGGTGTAGATCCCAACTTCCTACAAACTGAAGGACACATGCCCTAAGCAAGTCCTCCAAGGTTTGTATGGTCCTCTCAGATTGTCCATCTGTCTGTGGGTGAAAGGTTGTACTAAACCTTAATTGCGTACCCAAAGCTTTATGGAGTCGCTCCCAAAAATGACTTGTGAATTGGGGACCTCTATCAGAAACAATTGTAGTCAGAACCCCGTGCAAACGCACTATCTCATTTATGTATATCTGTGCAAGCTTTTCAGCAGTGTAGGTTGTTTTGATAGGAAGGAAATGTGTTGTCTTTGTCAACCTATCAACTATCACCCATATGTAGTCATGACTTTTGGTTGTTCTTGGCAAACCAACCACAAAGTCCATGGTTACATGATACCATTTCCACTACGGTATAGGTAAGGGTTGCATTGTTCCTGTAGGTTTCTGATGTTCAACTTTAACCTGCTGACACACCGGACACCGCATAACAAACTCAGCTACATCTTTATTCAAACCAGGCCACCAATACATATCTTTTAAGTTATGATACATCTTGGTGCTCCCTGGATGCATAGCATACATTGAAGAATGAGCTTCTTCCAGAACTAACTTCCTTAAATTATCAGCATCAGGTACTACCATCCTACCATGGTAACAGACTACCTGATCATTTGAATCATGGAAGCCACCCCGTTTCTCACTACCATACTCTGACCTAATCTTCCGAACCACAGTATCAGTTTGTTGTGCTTCTTTAATCAGCTGTCTCAGAGTAGGTTTTATGTTCATCTCAGCTAACAGCCCAGCTAACAACGATACCTTAAATTGTACATTGTTTTGCCTCAAGGAGATAAGCATATCTCTCTTAGAGCACACTAAGGAGTTTAATTGTGTTTTATCGAGGGTTGGTGGTGATGATTTTCTACTTAAAGCATCAGCCACTACATTAGCCTTCCCTGGATGATAATCAATTGTAAAGTCATAGTCCTTGATTAATTCCATCCAGTGGCGTTGCCTCATGTTCAACTCATGCTGTGAGAAGATATACTTTAAATTCTTATGGTCTGTGAAAATATGGAATGTCTCTCCATAGAGATAATGTCTCCAGGTCTTCAAAGCATGGACCACAACGGCTAGCTCTAGATCATGTGTCGGATAATTCTCCTCATGTTTCTTAAGCTGTCGAGAAGCAAAAGAAATTACTTGTTTATCCTGCATCAACACACATCCTAAGCCATTCTTAGATGCATCACAGAAAACTATGTACCCCTTTCCTTGCTCAGGTAACCCTAACACATGTGCACTAGTTAACCTTTCCTTCAGCAACTGAAATGATTGTTGGCACTTGTCATTCCAGACAAAAGGAACCTCCTTTCTGGTCAACTTGGTCAGGGGTAAAGCTATAGAACTGAAGTTCTTGATAAACCTTCTGTAATATCCTACTAGTCCAAGAAAACTACAAATATCCATCGGTGTCTTCGGCTGTTCCCATTGCAGGACAGATTCTACCTTCATAGGATCAACACGGATACCTGAAGCAGATATAACGTGTCCTAGAAAAGAAACTTCTGGTAACCAAAACTCACATTTGCTAAACTTAGCATATAGCTTATGCTCTCTTAGCAAGGTCAAATCCTGACAGAGGTGTTGCTCATGCTGTTGAGCATCTCTACTGTAGATCAAGATGTCATCTATGAAGACACTATGAACTGATCAAGAAAAGGTTGAAAGATCCTATTCATGAGTTCCATGAATGCAGTTGGTGCATTAGTTAGTCCAAACAACATAACTATGAACTCATAGTGACCATATCTTGTTCTAAAAGTAGATTTAGATATGTCACTCTCCTTAATACGCAACTGATGGTATCCCGACCTCAGATCTATCTTAGAAAATATAGTTGCACCACACAACTGATCAAATAGGTCATCAATCCTTGGCAGAGGATACTTATTCTTTATAGTTACTTTATTCAACTATCTATAGTCGATGCACAATCACATAGACCCATCCTTCTTCTTAACAAAAAGAATCCGAGCACCCTAGGGTAAAGTGCTCGGTCGGATAAAACCCTTCTCAAGCAATTCTTGTAGTTCTTTCTTGAGCTCTGTCATCTCAGTAGGTGCCATCCTATACGGTGTCTGTGCTATGGGTTGCGTGCTCGAGATTAGATTAATCTCAAAGTCAATCTCTTGGGATGGAGGAACACCTAGAAGTTCTTTAGGAAATACATCTTCAAACTCCCTAACAACTGGAACTTCAGAAGGATGAGGGCTCTCCATCGTGGTATCTACCACATGTGCCAAAAATGCAAAGCATCCCTGTCTCATCAACTTCTCAGCTACCATAGCTGATACAAGACAAGTTGAAAGAATCTTTCTGTCTCCCTGAAAGATCCATGTGTCACCATTGTCTGTGAACACAGCCTGCTTAGAACTACAATCCAAGACAACCTTATACTTCTCTAAGGTGTCCATCCCTAGGATTATATCAAAACCCTACATCTCAAGTGGTATAAGATCCACTTGAATGCGATGATCAGAAAAGGAAAGATTGTAGGGAGAACATACCTCCCGCAACACTGCAGATCCCAACAAAGGGGTTTCTAACATCAAACTATCTTCTCTATGACTAATAATCATGTTGTAGTCATGAATCACTTCTCGAGTGATAAAGGAATGCATAGCACCCGGATCAATTAACACAAATACGAAGTAGGACGAAGACATATCAGAATAAAATAGTTCCATCTGACCTATCACAACCCGAGGGTTGACTACTGCTTCGGGCTGATTCATAGCATAGAACCTAGTCGTTGCTTGTTGTTGACCTTGTGCTCAATTGTTGGGTGTCAACGATCCAGCTTGTGACGCTTTTCCACGTCCTCTAGTGCCACTAGAAAACTGTCTCCTCTGTGAGCCTTGCTGACTCTGCCTCTGGGGTTGAGTTACAGTTCTGACTTTCTCAGGACAATCTCTCATCAAGTGTCCTGACCTCCCACACTGGAAGCAGTTATAGCTTCCCAAACTCTGCCTAGGTGGTCCTGTCAATGATGATGATGTTGTACTGGGGGCTCTACTTGGAGGAAAACTACGGCCCCTACCCCTACTTGACGTCCACTGCGTCGGGGTATTAAACCTTGGTGGTGGTTGTGGTGCAGAGAACCTCGGGTTCTTGAAGCTTTTGGACCTTTGTCCTTGAAACTGTGTGTACTCTTTCTTATCACTGGTCTACTGCTTCTCGATCACAGACCTCTCTATCCGTCTCACAGACTCCACAAAAGTAGCAAACCTCTCCCTGTTCTCTAAAGCAGACATAGGAATGGTCAATTCAATGTTCCACCCTTTCTCGAAATGTCGAATTCTTTCTTCATCATTAGCTGCCATATGCGGATAAAACCGTAAAAGCTCCATGAACCTAGCTTCATACTCGCTAATGTTCATCTGTCCTTACCTCAACCTCTCAAATTGAGAGATCTTTTCATCTAGATACGTCTTGGGAAAGTATCTAGCAACAAATTCACGTCGGAATTCATCCCATCCAACTTCAACACCTGGTCTTTTGCCTTCCTCTATGGTCCACCAATGGCCATCACTCCCCTTCAGAAGGTATACAGCATGCCTCACCTTCTCTACTTCAGGGATGTTGAGGATTCTAAAAGCTTTCTCCAGCTCTGTCAACCACAAATCTGCATCAGTTGGGTCAGCTGTACCAACATAGTCTGTGGCTCCCACCCGGCGAATCCGTTCAAAGGTCTTGCCAGCTCCTTATCCTTCATTGTGGGATGGTGCCCTCGGTGCAGGTGGTGGCATTCTATCTGCCATATGCGTCATAGTCGCCATAAACTGCCCGAACAGAGCATGGAAAGCTAGATTTTCTAATGCAGCTTGATCAAGACGAGGAATCTCTAGTACTGGTTCCTCCCTAGTTTGATCCCTTGCACCTCCTCCTGGTGCAGCAACACTACTCTCAGCAACGTGTTCATCATGTGATCCAGACATCTTCAACTTATTCTCCTCCTATATGAGCAGAAGACACTATCAGATAAACTAGAAGATACTAGAACAGACTCAACAACCTTAATCCTATGTCTCTATAAACTTAGCGAACCTAGAGCTCTGATACCACTAAATTATGGCATCCAACTTATAAAAATGTGATTTACTTAAGCGGAAGCGATTCACTAACAACGAATTACTAAAAATCACTAAAAATTAAAACCATTTACAAAGAGATCCATTCTCAGGAAAACTCTTTAAACAAGAACCACAATATTATATTCACATACTAGTTCACAAAGTACATCCACTGTACCATCTCTTCTCGAGGAATATATATACATCATTTCTTTGCTAAAAAGTACAAGTAAAAAAATCCTCGAGGCATACAACCCAAAATCTTAGATCGATTATAAAAACACTATTCATTAAATCCTAGGACCTGAGAGTACAGAGATGACACATAGGACTTTCTATACAAAGCTTGACAGCCATTATCCCCACCTGGGATATCACTGTTGTCCCTGTTGTTGCTGTTGCTGCTTTTCTTCCCCTGCTATAGAGTTTCTGCCTCTTTGTCTGCGTCTACCTAAAAATGTTGGATCCCACGGGGGTGAGACAACTTATAAGATTGCCCCAGCGAGAGATATAACTCTCCGTGGAAAACATTATTATTACAGTTTAATAGAAATAAACTGAGCAGTGAAATCATATATTTCAACGGCAGATAAATCAATATTTGTGTAGATTAGAGCAACATTCCTATTCAAGTTTTTCAGCTATAACTTGATAAGGCAGCATCTCTCTTATTCAATATAGAATTAAAGAACATAAGTAACATTTATGTATTAAGGGCATGCTAAGCAAGATAACATCAACCAGTGGTTCTCGTATTTCAATCTTATGCAAATACGCTACACG
This sequence comes from Alisma plantago-aquatica, assembly GCA_963693085.1. NCBI lineage: Eukaryota > Viridiplantae > Streptophyta > Magnoliopsida > Alismatales > Alismataceae > Alisma > Alisma plantago-aquatica. The sequence continues at coordinate 1,403,017,507 of OY856412.1, forward strand.
GCTGATTACATTTTACAAACATACTTAAGATCTGAGGAGATGAGATATACCGCTCATACTCCAACCGACCATTGCGAAGTCGAAATCGGTACCATACAAAGTCAATGGAAGAGTCGGCTTCCATGACCTCCCACATATCGGTTAGTGCGAGATTACATGCAGGACATCTTGTGTCTCTACTACATAGCTTGTCAGGGTATAGTGGCATCTTCGCTATAGAGTTAAAGTGGCAGCTGTACTCTATTCGCAATCGAGAGATTTCATGTTTACCTCCATCGATCCAGCATTAACATCATCGGGAGATTCGTGATACATCCATCCCGGCACATATAATGAAGGATTGAGAGGTTTAATGTTTACCTTCAATCAATTCCCCCATTAGTACGTACATATATTTTTTCCCATCGACCCCCACATATTAAAAAATATGTGAACTCCAGGAGATCTTGTAGGAAAACCTATTTCAACATCACCAGCTACTGACGATGATGGATCTATGGTCAGAGCGCTACATGAAAAGATTTCCCTTGATTAATTAAGTACATTATCATATTCTTTTAGTATCAGTCAAGTTTTCAAACATAACTTATTAGGATAAATGCTACAAAGAAACAAGTATTGTTTTCATCAGCTACTTCTTAGTCTTTATAAGACATTGGGATCTCAATTCTTCATTTTAATACTGGGAATTCTCATCCTTCCGCAATCTCATTACCATAATCATATGAATCTGGGTATTCAAACCCTTAGCTCATCACTGAGCACTGTTACCACTTTTTCAGGTAACTATCACCTTCATGTCATCTGACCAAGGTAAACATGACACTTGTTACACAAGCATCTCTCATGGCACTTGAGGCTCATTAACTCTCTTATTACCTCTTACTAGGCAACAAGGCATATTATGGCACACAAGGCTCAATAAACAATTTTGATAAATAAAGTATCATAGCTCATACCTAGCTATGTTCATCATCTCATGATACATGCATGGTTAGCACACATGATAACAGATATAACAATCATATTTTAGTTCCACGCTATTCAAGGGTAACACCACTATTCCCTTTCCAGGGTTAGGGTTTCCCATTTCATGTCAATTAGGGATATTCATCCCATTACCCAGATCAGGGTTATGGTTTATTACCATATTGCCCAAGATTAGGGTTTCATATAGCATTACATAGCATCACCCTGGATTTAAGTTCCACATCACATTAATATACCAGGGTTCTACATAACATTACCCTAAGTTAGGATTCCACATAATATCACCCTAGATTAGGGTTTACACTCAATATCCCACAATTAGGGTTTACTATTCATCCCAATTAGGGTTTCATATTCAATTACCCATAATTAGGGTTTACTATTCATCTAAATTAGGGTTTTACCTTTCATAACCCTAACTTAGTATTAATCATGTCATCACCTTCAATTAGAGTTTCACTATTACCCTAGATTAGGGTTTCACTTAGATTTGCTATGAATTAGGGTTAGGGTTCATTAACCATCTTGATTAGGGTTTTTATGATCTCTGCACTAAGGATCATACCCTAATCACCACATGATTAATACTCATGTATGAATTCCTTTCTATCATTCTCTCAACTTGATTGGGTTACATCAACCTTTCCATCAAGTAAAAAGAACTATGGTTGACATAGTGAATGATTGCTTTCATAAGCTTTTAGGGTTAATCATTTAAAAGGTACTCATCATCTAGGTACTTTACGATTTCAACCTTTGTACCTAACATTGATAATCATCATTGGATCACTGGATCAATTATCATCTTAAATCTCCAAATGATTTGATCACATTGGACCTCCATTTGGTTTTGGGGTTTCAACCCCAAACGGTTTTGAAACCATTTGATTCCAAATAGTCCTGAGACCGTTTGACCCCAAACAGTTTCAAGACCATTTGGGCCAAATCAGCCTCAAAACCGAAAGGGTTCATTTGATAGATCCATCAAACAATTGATCATGGTTTGCTATATTAAATTGGCCTTCAATCGTACTAGTGAATGTTCATCAATCAACACCATTGGATCTTCAAACCTTCAAATATTAACCATTGGAATCACCAAACGGTTTTGGTTGACTTGGTCCAAATGGTTTAAAACCGTTTCATCTCAAACGGTCAACCTTCACCAAACGGTCAATCCTATCAAACAGTTTTGAAACTGTTTCCTACAAATGGTCAACCTTTCTCAAGCGGTCAACCCTTGATCCTCAAACGGTTTGAAACCGTTTGAGCACCAAATGGTTTGGTGAAACTATTTCCTCAACCAACATGAAATTGAATCAAATCAATTAGGGTTTTAATGCCTCAAACAGATTAGGGTTTGCAATTGGTAGTTTACCCAATCATGAAACCTTTAGAAGCCAGTCAATTAAATCTATTAGATCATTATTCAACACATCAGCAACCCTCCTCAAACGATCAACCCCCTCCATTCGGTCAACCACTCCAAACGGTTTGGAACCCAAACCTCCAAACGGTTTGTGAAACTGATTGGACCAAGATTCATGAAACCGTTTGCAACTAAATTATGTTGAGATATGTGCTTAAGATGATGTCATCATCATCAAGCTTCAACCCCTCGAATTCTATTGCCATTTCCATGATATTTTCATCAATTAAGCAAAGAAATTTCAAGAAGATCAATTGAACCTATTGAATTGAGGAATTGAATTCAATAACAATGAATAAGGGTTCAAGTTATATAACCTGCCTTCAAGTGAGCTTCAAAGCTTGGAGCTTCACGTAAAAAATGGTGGAAGAATATTTCTCAAACCACAAGGTTCGTTCCTCAAGCTTTTGAGTGAAAAGGATTGGCTAGAGTTGAAGATTGAGTGAAGAAAAGAAGAAATCAATCATTGATTTGTGATTTCCACCATGAAATCAAGGTGAAGGAAGGTCAAGAAGCTTACCAACAGGTTGGGGTCGTCCTCCTATTTCTCTGAAGCTCCCTTGGTCATTTTTTCAAGCAAGAAGTGAAAGTGGATTCGAAGTTACCCTTTCAACTCATGGATAAAGGAGCATATATACATTTTATTAAAATTTCATTTTAAGAGAGAGAAAGTAGGGATTATCTCCTCCATTTCCTTGACACTTGCCCCCTTCCCTTCCTTGGTTACAAGCCTATCTCCTTTGCCTCTTATTCCTCTCAATTATCCATGATTTAAAGAAAAGCAAATTAAGCACCTTAACCCTTATAATAATAATATCCATACGTTAGTGGATATTTCTTAATGTGAGTGGGTTCTCCACTCACGTAGATATTTCCTTTGCCTTTGTAAGGGTCAAGGAATTCCATATATGTGGATTTCAACCTCTACATTTTTGGTTGAAGGGAAATCCATTTAATATAATAATTTTTGCATTATACTGAATTATAATTTCAATCATGCTTAAATCTTGATTATTTTAATATCAAGATTCTCTCTCCTTCAAAGAGGTACAAATGAGATTCCCCTCTCATTTTCTTGCCTCTACATGATGACAAGAATATTAGGGACCTTATTGAAGTGGTAATTTGCATATTGAACCCTGGGTTTTGGGTAAATTGCACATTACACCAAAACTAGGTTTTAATGCACAAACATTGCTCTAACAACTCTTTCTTGGTACTTAGGATTTCACAAGCCATTCCTCTACATTATCTTCATTCTCATTATTCTTCAACACATGAGGAACATCTTATCATGTAACATTTGCAATTTAACCTCTCAACTTGGGTAATTTGTACTTTAGTCCAACACAAGCAAAACATTATTTTCAACGTCATTCAAAAAGGACTAAAATTGAAATATAAGTTCTTCTTGAGCCTTAATTAATTTTCAAAAGATAAGAGCAAGCATATTATCCACTTTATTAAGCAAAACATCTAGGGTTAAAACATAACCCAGGTCAGGTATGTTACATTAGGAGTATGATACTTTTCTGCTCACTAAATCACTACTCATTTTTCTTATGTTGTGTGTGGTTAAATGCAACATCTTTCTTTTAAAAATAATTATTTTTCATTCATGCATATTTAGGTGACTTGGACACATGGACTGATTTGGTGGTCAATATTTGTTTGAATCCCCTACTTGAAGCAAATTTTATACTCAAACATATATAGTGTATATGTGCTTGCTAGAGATAGTTAATTGCCAGATCTACTAAAGACATACTTGTGGAGTTGGATAGGTTGTCACTAAGCGTTAGTTCCTTTCTTTCTCCATAGTATGATGTAGTAGGGTTGATATGGATGATGTCTACATTTAAACTTAATTTGATTGTAATCCATAATGTTATTATCTTGGATTGGTTGTTTGTTCCCCATAGTTGTACTCAAATAGGAATCGTTCCCACTTTCCTTATTTCATCTTTCTCAGACTAGCCTATATTTACTAATTTGTCCTATGAAGCTCTCTAATATACTCTTAATACTATCATTATACACTACTAAGTAAGTAGACAGGAAAACTGAAACATGTTTATCTACATGTGCGTCTCTCTCAAAGACAACAACATGTCCCTCTTGATACAATCTAAGGGAAAAAATGAATACCAATATAAATTTTTTTTCTACCAAGGCTTCAATAAGATTAATCTTTCATAGATTGTAATTTTTACTTCAGTCATAATCCTTTATCAACTCTAACCAACATCTCTGTCTTAAATTCTAGTCCTTTTGCATAAATATATACTCTAAATGTTTATCATATCTAAAGATTTGAGGAATAACCTCTTATGTATTTAATGATAAAACAAAGAGACTAATTCAAGACATCAAGTTGGGTAGTTCTTCTCGTACTTCTTAAGCTTTCTAATTGCATCAAGACACACCCTATGCCTCTAATTGAGGAATCGTATAATTAGGGGTGTAAACGGTGCAAGTACGGTGCGGGTCTGGCCATACCCATCTAATTTAGCGGTTCCGGTTCCGGTTCTAGACCCGCATAATACAAAACCTAGACCTGCACCATACATGTTCCTATAATAATAGAGAATATGTGGTGCGGGTATGCATGTAAGAGGTTCTATAAAACACCATATTATTTATGTAAGAGAAATGACTATGTTCTATATATTTTAATAAAACATGATATTGTTGTTGTATAGTATATTAACATGAAATAGTTATATTACACAATGCTATTTTTTACACATTAACATTTGAGTTAATTGTTTACATATTTGTAGTCATTGTCATAATGTTTAACTTATGTAGAAAGTAAAGTAAATTAGTAGACATTTTGATTTTAAGTTTACATATGATGTTTATTATTGTAACTAGAATAGTTAATTCTTAATTATATGACTAGTCTAAACCTTATTGAGGTTAGAGTAGGATATAATCTCAAGAATTATAATAGTTAGACTAATAAAGTATGATATATATAACATATTATTTAAGTAGTTACTTATGTATAGCGGTTACACGGGTGTAGCGGGTCTGGGTACAAGCATACCCATTATTTGACCCGCTTATATGCGGGTCCAAGGGTATACGGGTCCAAGAGTATGCAGGTATAAAAAATTAGACTTGTAACATGTTTTTTAAGGGTCTGGATTTGTGGGTCCACGTGTCTACCCATACCCATTTACAGCCCTACATATAATAATACATAATCTCTCACTATTTTTAGCTAAAGTTGGTGTCAGGTTCTCCTTTAGAAGTTAGAAAGTAATCTTGTATTGATTAAACCAAACAAACGATAGTTTCATATCTTCCTTCCTATACCTATTCACTGATGCTCTTAGTGATCCCTTGTATTAATTTGGATCATTTGAGTAAACAGAAAATACTTTTAGTTTCGTGACCCAATTATATTTTTTGATATATCTTAGTATGATTCTTACTAATTAAACTAAAATGATTTGCGAGCTTAAATTAAAATCTAAACTAGAGTGAAAAGCAATGATGCATGTCAATCGAGTTTCTATGTGAGGAAATACCCAAGCAATGAGGCTCCACAAGAAACCTTATGGTTAAACTCACACTCTTTGTCTCCATTGTCATTCTCTGGATTAAAGTTTGAATGTATTCTTTCATTGAAAAATATTAACCCGAGTCACATCTTTAATATATCAAATGCACTTTGATCTGTCATTGGCCATCTAGATCTAACATTTTCATTTCGAGTTCTAGTGAGAAAACAAGTGCACGATGACTTAAAATAATGTCTACATATAAAAATCATAATGAATTGGTGAAGAACCTATGATCGAAAAAAGAAACCTTCATAATTACTTACAAACCAAATTATCCATTTTAATTACTCAAATATTATCAACTCAAGATAATATAAGAATGAGGAAGATAGTACAATATCACTTACCAAGAAAAAAGATACTAATTTTAATAAAGTTTTCTCTGTTCAAGATTTATGATTTCCTTGATCAACCTCTATTTACTTCAATTGTTTATATTGCTAATACAAGGCACACATTGACAACATTGAACTCTGTTATTATTCTCTTTATTAATTTCCCATTCCACATATCAACCTTTCTCTTGAATCGTTGACAATGAGTCCATTTACATGAAAAATATACCTAAAAAAGAGGCTATTGTATTTTTCATGAATTGTGAAAGGTAGCAATTAGTTAATTCAAGAAACCATCACCTCTTATATATTAAGAATGATCAAACCTTTTTCTTTTCTTTTTAACTTAAATAGTTCAAATATTAAGAAGTTCCTAAACAATGTCTATATCTTTCATAGTTTCTTTTTGATAATCTGCAAGTTCCTCTAAACAAAGATAATTAAAATCTTTTTAATATCATTGAACTTTTTTTTCTTTCAATGAGGCAAATGTTAGGCCATGTTATATCTCTTTGACCCTATCCCACTTTTAAATATATTTGATCCTTCAAACCCTTAAAAAGAAAAATCCATGATCAAAGTTTTCTATGGCCTCTGCTTTTTTTGTTTCATTTCCCTTAAGCTCTGATTGTTTTGGTGTAAGTTATAAGTTATGTGAAACTCATTTTTTGGGAACTCTAGTTCAGTTTATGGAACTTAAGTTCCATTCACTTACATGTGATTGGTTTGTTGTAAGTGTAACTATGAAAATCATTACAAAATGTTGTTGATTTTTACCGTGTAATATAAATAAGGATGAGAAAGACATGAAAAAAAATCATATCCCTGAATAATCACTATGTTTTTAAACCATAATAATCTCAAAAGTTATACATGGTGCAGATGTTGCCCCTTTAAAAAATATTTTGGTATGGTATAATTGTAAAATCTTAATAAAAGTATTATTATTATTAAAATTACATAAAAAAGCTTTATTTCACTGTGTGTACAAATTATAGAAATAATATCCACATTTTATGTGTTTGTAAATATAAATTACGATTCGTTATTATTTAACACAATGTAGAATATTATTTTTTCTACATTTTTAGGGATTTTTTACTATATTCTTCGTGCATGGTTATAGTTGATTATCATTTTTCATACCAAATTATTTGAACATCAAGAATAAAAATATATTAGATAAATCCCATTTTTGTCACATGGTGCAGTGTGTTTCTTTTCATGTTGTTCATATTTTTTTATTTTGTAAATCACACTGATAATGGTGGTTATAGTGTAAAATAGTTTACATAGTACGATCATAGTATATAGTATTTTGTCATATTATGTTATAGACATATATACTTTACATGTGTCATTTATGACTAATGAAAAAACAATTGTATAAGAAATGTTGTTAGTTGTTTCAGAACTCATTTTACTCTCTTTTTAAGAAGGAACTTAAGAACTATATTTTGTATGTAATTCTGTAACTCAGTGGAGTCCAGCGCTTATCTTAAACCAATCGTAAAAAACTACTTAGGAACTCATATTCATAAATTTACCAGACCAATTATGATAAACTAATTGGAGCCTTAGGACGAGTTTGGTTGGGTGTGATAAGGGCAGATGTGTGAATTTGTAATGTAAAAATGTACCTCAAACACACACTTTGTCATCCAACTATACCCTACCAAACATGCCCTAAATTCCATGTTGGTGGTGGGGAAGTGGGGAAAATGAATGCCCTTTTTTGTAGCCACAAGATAATTTTGAGATATAGTTAATCATTTTATACTTACTAACACAAAATACGTAGATATTTAGGTTTCGTTGAATTTATATATGCATATATGGTTTCACATGCCAAAAAATTGATTCTCTTTAAATATTAAATGGTTTATCTAGAGGTAGAGAGCGGACGATACATGGAAAGAGAACATTAGGACAAATATATATAATATAAGGAGTATAAAACAAATTTATTGTGTACAAAAGATATTTGTGTCAACACAAAAAATGTCTTTGACAATTAATAGCTGATTAAGTTTACAGTTTGGATGATCATATATCTGACCATGGACTGGAATAATCACCAAGAATTTTGAACAACTTGCTAACTAAACCATTTGATAAATTTTGATTACGGCACATGCAACACCACATCTAAATTAAACTAGTCATCAACCCATGTGATGCACGGGATAGAGAATAGTATGTACACCTCGTAAATACATACACTATATATAAAAAAGTTAGGCATAATATATTAGAAAAGATAGTTTTACTTGACCAAAATGGAACATCATGAGTTTTTATAAGTTTTTTCATACAACAGGGTAATGAAGATCAACAAATCATTACTCACGAAGTATTTTTATGTTGTCTTTTTAAGAAGATATCTTACTTCAAAATTTATTTTTCTTCCTAAGTTCATTGATTCTTTTTATCTGTGTTTCTAGAATTTTGCGTTTCGATTCATAGTTTTCTTCCTTCTAGTTTATCTTTTCTACATGATGCTCGTTATCCTTTTCATCATCGCCGATTTATAGACTTCTTATATCTGAATGAAGAAATGAGATAAAGTAATAGTTTGAAATAAGCATAATACATATCATAATAAAAATTAATCCTTTATCAATTAATTAAAATTATCAAGCTACATACACCATACAACCACTTAAAAGAAATTTTCATAAGTATGACTGGGCAAAATGTTGTATAGCATGCATTCTTGTGTTTGTTATGTTTCATCTAATTGCAAGAACCCTAGGCATGAATATAATGTATGTTGTGCTAGATTTTAACTCATATTTGGTTATAAATTAAGACATGTTTACTTAGTCATTGATGTTGTAGTTAACAACTAAGCGTGTATGATTCTAGGATATTTATAATTGCTCTATAGAAATTTTGTTTTTAATTTTTTCTGATATTAAACACAAAGGATTGAACATTAAAAATGTTAACATTTTAAACGACTAAGAATATATGTTACAATCACTAAATGCATATGGTTGCCACAATAAGTCATTTAGTCATGGGCATATAATGAGTTTGGAGTAGGTCCTCACGGTTCTGAGTTGGACTATCTTTGAATACATCAAGTTTGTGGGGGAATGAAAATGGAAAATGCATGGGGCAGCGACAATCTACTTTATTTTGCCAAAATATTGAGTTACTAATACCATATCTATGACATATTGCATGAGCTCATAGAGCATTGAAAGAGAAGTCAATGGCTTATCTCTAAGACTTTCTACAATAACTTGACAATGTCAGCTGATATTGAGTTATGGAAAAAGATTATAATCATCTTCTCGTCATCCTCATAAAAATCTATTTTTCTAAAAATCTATTTTTCTCTATTCTAGGAATTGTGTTCAAAATGGTAAAAGAAAGCTTATGTCAAAAGATATATCAAGTTCTCAATGGGGCACAATTGTAGATGCTTTTGAGTTTGTGAGCATGGTGGAATTGTACACTATACAATCAAAATTTGTGGGTATAAATGTTATCTGAAAGCAATTATAAGAGACATATAAACACAATTAAGTTATCTCTTGAAGAATACAATCACGATGTAAAATAAAATAGAGAATAGAATGCTAGCCTCATTTTATTCTACAAATTAAGAGCTACCATAAAAAGGATGTGCTCTACAAACAATGGTAGGAGGTTTCATAATAGGTTGCTATGATTAGGTTATAATACCTAATTATGGTAATCCATGATGAAAATATATTTAACACATTCAATTTTTTCAATATAAAGGAATCCAAACCGGTAACTTGAGGTTTTGAGCCATGAATTTTGAGCTTTTCCAGGATTAACTCTATAATTCCACCATTTCTAGAAATTGAGTGTTACACCCCGATCTCACAATTTCCTCAAATCATGAGATTAGGGCATAAGATGGGATTTGTATGCAACACAAAGAACACCCTTAACTTTTTATTTTCTTTTCTTTTCTTTAAAACTCTTGTTTCCCCGCATTGAACCACATATCATCTTAACAAAGGAATCTGAACATTTCTTTTACTAATCAGACTTCAATAGTAAAGATACATGTATAAGCATTCACGATGTCTTTCACACATTATGCACATTAAACTTGCTAATTAGTATACATATCAAAGAGGAACAATATTACACATTGTAATTACAACTCTCTCTCTAAACTCTTACTGAGGACCTAGAGTGACAAGGACCGACTGACTCAACTAATCTCGTACTTGACTCCTGTGGCAGGTCTACACTGATGCTCTGACCATCTTCAAGTCCACGCGGTTAACCCTAAAATGTTTGAGTAGAGGGGTGAGCCTACTCGCTCAGTGAATGAGTACTTCATGGAAACAGACTAATGCACTAATGTGATTACAGAGATAATTTGAGTAAACGATATGAAATTTAACAACAATAAATACTACACTGAGCAGTTCTAAAGCAATATAATTGAAATAACAAAGAATGTAAATATTGCATCCAAAGAATAACTACTAGAAGACTATGCTTCTAGTCTTCCTTAACTCTTTCATTTATAAAGAACTCTGTGAACCTATGTGATCATATTTTAGGTTATGCCCTGATCTATACAGTGTACTCTGCATAGAGACTCGCAGTGCACTACGACCACACCGTACAAGACTTAGCGACACACCCGGGAAATGCTAAGTCTGACTGCCAGCCCTGTTCTGCTACAGGACCCCAGGCTCTCCGGCCTGACTCATAGGCTCTACGGCCTCAATGAACTACTCTGAGTGCTCTAGACTCCTCCTCTAACCTGAGTACACAGGCGCAGAGAGTCAACACTGGGTTACCACCAGAATTACTCAACCGGTTGGTGTTGGATAACCCTATCCCCAGTGCCACCAAAATTACTCAATCGGTTGGTGTTGGACACTGTCTATCAACCCTCGTGCCACCAGAATTACTCAACCGGTTGATGTTGGACACGAGTTTCACCCCTAAGGCGCAGACCTCCCAAAGGGGTTCTACGGTGTTCAGGGCACCTAAGTCTAACATTAACATCATAGATACATGTAAATAGAAATCATAACTCATTTTACATTTCTCACAAGGCTCACATAGCCTGCCATATCATATCATAAGAAACATCATAACTCATGTATTCAACATACATCATGTCTCAGTAACATCCCTTTCTAGGGCATGTCATATCTCATCACCTGCAATTTATGAGATAAGTATTGAAAATAAGAAGCCCTGCAGTATGTAGATATCATCTCAGAGAGAACAAGCATATAAAGTTAAATGCACTAGAAACATACAATTCAACAATTTAGCATCAGCACATCTCATATCGAGACCTTTCATATAATCATAACATGATTCATTGAACACCCTATCCTTAGGGTTTCATTCGCCTTATTCATTCATCACATGCCAACACCCTACTCTTAGGGTTTCATTTGCCTCATTCATTCATCACATGCCATCACCCTACTCTTAGGGTTTCATAGGATATAAGCATTCACTAAATAAAGATTGTTCCAACAAATCATATACAATCAACATAGATATGAAACCGTGGAAATTTAACTAAATTTAGGGTTTCCATACCATTCACTGAGATATCATGTATCAAGAATAAAATTCAATTAAGATAACCCATGTGGTACATTCTAACCACTTATAGGATTACTAGTTCTTTTCAATAAGGTTAAAACTCTAGTGATATCTCAATTAGGTTAAACCCTAATTACATCATTTGATATAAATCTGAAAAGCATCCTCACTAGGAGGTGTTGTATACGTTTCTGATATGAATCTACCATCAAAGAGTCGTTCAAACAGAGAAGGAATCCGTATCATATCAATTTACAATAACTTAAATCAAACGGACATTTCAGGATTGAGAATTCACATGCTAAGCATTTAGGGATTTGGATGTTATAATCAAATTCGTGCATTAGAATGTTTGAAGGAAGAACCCACTCACCCTAAGGTGTGAAAACACCTCACAACTGCAGCTCAACTCAGGGAATCTCGAACTCACATCAAATCCCTAGCAAATCTCCCAATTCTTCTTCCATTCAATTCGGGAACCTTGAAAATGAGGGATTATGAAGAAAGGGTGAGAAAAGAGGGAATTTCGACATAATCTTGGATCAAATCAGAGCATGGACGGAATCTTGACATGAGAGAGAATATTCACCATAAAAGTCTATGCAAAGAACCCAAACTTACTTGATTTCACCCTTCCTGGAATCGCAAAACCCTAATTCAGCAATTCCCCCACTTTCTCCACTCAAGCCCTAATTCTCCCTCTCTCTCTAGGAGTTAGTTTCTCTGGAATGGATGAAGAAGAATGAGAGCTGCTTGTGTGTGTGGTTGCTCATATAAGCCAATTTGAGCTGCTTGGGTCAATTGCAAATTGACCCTACACTCATCTTTAATTACATTGGCTGAATATTCAGTTATACAAAAGTTACTGTAATTCGTTTATTTCAGAGATCAAACATTCTCCAACAATTATGGGAATTTAGCACGTTATTTATAATTGATCTATAAAGCTTCAGTTAAAATTGGAGATCATTTGGAGTTACCAATAAATAATTAAAAATAGAACAGTGCACTGCTATATTGCAGTCTGCAATATATTCGGCCGAGTTTGTCCTGCACAGAACTCGACCGACACCCTTACTGTAAAGATCAAAAGTCATCCAAAAATTATACCAATTTAACAGAGTGTCTAAAACTGTGTTTTTCAAGCACAGTTAAAATTTGAGATCAATTGGATATACCAATAAAAAGATAAAATTTAATTACCACACTGCTGTATAAATCTGGAAATATGATCGGCCGAGTTTGAAACTCGACCGATAAACAGGTCAGAGCATTTTTCAAAAATTCTGATATTTTTCAATGTTGTTCACATTTTATATATCCAAATCATATCCAAATTTGAAGTAAATAAGAGTTACAAATAAAATACTAAAAATCATTTAGTGAGACATTCTACTTATCAAATTCTGTATTCATGTATCATCAAAACCCTATATTGGGCCGATTAGGGTTTATGTTTCTCAAACCCTAATTCACAAGACAAAAGAACATTTAGACTTCTTATCATAATTAAAACATCCTAATTGTGTTATAGTCATTAATTAGATTTCAAGAATGATTATTCCAATTAATCTTTGCAATTGTCTAGGTAAACCCTAGTTTACCAATTAAGCTCAGATGGGGTCGTAACATTGAGCTAATTACTTCAGCTTATGCTCCCATGGATGCTATAAAAGAATAATTAGAATAAATGAGACATGAAGGATATCATTTGCGTTTATCTTAATCCAAATGGATGTAAGGGTGTTCAATATAAGACATAAGATGAAAACATTTTGAAACTGAATGGATTATGGGTCAAGAAGCCCAATTTTACCATGCATTATAGAAACAACCTATTGATATAGCCATAGAAATGCCCAAGATCCATCAAACCCTAAATCCACACTTCTCTAATGAATATATCCACCCTCCTCTAAATGAAATAATATATATTGAAGAAAATATAAAAGTAATAGTTTGAATTTCACAATTTAGTACCCTTAGGTGGGGTTATATGCTTGAAAAATACATTTGATTTTCTTAGTAACACTGGTAAAATTTTCATATATTCTTTTAGCTGCCTAGATTTCCTAGGGAGAAGTCTACCCATCCTAATTTTTAGTGTAAGATGGGTCTTGTTGTCTTCTAGACTTTTTTCGGATAAGTTCAATGATCATCAAAGTATAACCATTGAAGTGCACAATGACATAATTAGCATATTGCTCTAGAGTCCACAATTACATTGACTTTCATATACAACAATCTACAATAAGAACATTCATTAGCTCATGCAAAACTTTTCTCTATTCTTTTATATTAACAATTAAAAAGCAAAGCATTGTGTACGTACAAACATTCATCTGAATCCCTTTTCTAATTGTCTGAAAGTCCTTCAAATGATTGTTTCCTACTTGCACAACCACTTCTCCCTAACAACTTTGTTGTGTGCCTCTACCTCTATTGGTGTTTCTTCACACAACCAACGCCACCTCCCTCCTCTTTCTTGATTCCAACCTCTTATCATATGTGTCTCACACCCAAACTTCTATTATCCCATCTATGTCTCCTTTTAAACTTCCCTTCTCTATTGCCCCACCATTCTTCATCTACATGAAAAATGAAAACGACATGCTCTTTTTTCCATTCATTACCTTTCAGGATCAGTCGTGGTCCAAAATTCACCTTTGATGTTTTATAATTACATTAAATATTATATATATTTTTTAAATTGGTCATTCATTCATCCCGTGGCCAGGGGGTTTTGAACCTGAGACCTCACAGTCTTACATCAGTATTTTTACCTTCTGGGTGTCATCTCTTTGACACATTAAATATTATATTGGTTGTACGTACAATATATCCAAAATTTCTGAACTTCCAAAATATGTAACAAATAATAATTTATATATATAATTTTAATATTGTATTTATGATATGAGTTCCCATTAGGTAACCTATTGAGAGATCCACTCGCTCTTTTTTCTTAAAGGATACAATGGTTATGAGGTATATGAGAGGACAAAAATCCCCATTGTATTAAATCTTTGCTTTTAAGGATCCAAAGTTTGACCTAAGGTTTATCTTTTCTTATGTTCAATATAGTTGCACAACTAAGATAAGAAGTGGCACATGCACATAGAAGTAATGACACATGAATAAATTGGGAAAAAATATAAGATAAAGAATTCTACCAGGATGAAAAATTGCTCCGACACTGGCATCAAACTAAATTGGAGTGAATGCAAGCAATGAAGTATTTCTTTTATCTATGTAGAGCAATTTGTAATAAAACAAATGTGAAGAATGAATTGTGTGTATACATATCATGTCACAAGGGGTTATCAATTTCTAGACTACAACTCCACATGAATGCAATTTAATTATTGCTTAATTAACTTGTAAAATGATCTTATCATATTTATTTAAATAGGGACATAATGTTTTGGGTTTACTATAGTATAGGCAATTGAATATAATTGGTTCTGAAGCGAAGGGCTTCCCATATTCTATCTCATCTTTTTATATTGAAAAAATTGCTTCAGGAGATGAGGTGTCATGGCTTCACAAAAAGAATGACCATTTTCAAGACAGAACTTGTTCAGGGTGGAGATGTTGCTACATGATAATGACCGGTATGGTGATAATAGTGGACACAGGTTGTTGGCCTTTGGTGTCGAGCAGTGTGGTCGGGACATATGCAATGGAAAATAGAAGTCTGGGTTGGGTACAACTTCTGGAATGGAAAAACTATCGTGTCAAAGAAGAAGTTGCTCTAGAAACTTGGCAAGCACGACCGCAAATTTAATTGTGAAAGTTGTTCTACCAACTGTCAGTTTTCTCCTACGCACCGAAAATCTTATACTGAAGCGCAACTACTCCAAAATAAACCTGAATTAAGGAGACCCCACACCCAAAAAAGAACGACGACCTAGCATCCCGGTTACAGAGAAGCTGCACATAATGGAGAAATAAAAGAGGCATGTTAGATGAGCTTCTCACGATGGTAAGCAGCTAAAAAATGACTTAAAGAGCAAAGACAGAAGATCTGATCTATCCTTCTCCGTGACCCCAACTTCACTGTCGACCTCTTCTAATAATTTCAAATTGAGAAATCCCAGCAGTGAGAGGACGAAATCTCAGCAAACTCTGTCTTGGTCCTATCGATGAAGCATACTATGATGACAGTAGTACGTATGCTTCTTGTTGCTGCCTCCTTGGGCAGGTGTGTAGACACAAAGACTTCCCATCACCGCCTTGCTTCCTGACCATCACTGCCACAGAGGTGTCATGTCACTTATAGGCATTCACTAGCTGCTTTAGGACTCACTCCACCTGCTTTTGTAAGATGGTGATCTTAATCTGAAAAGTAGGACACCGGATTTGGAACCGACGAAGACCCTCCGGTTCTGAGCTCGTCGACGTTGTCGCCCCCTGGACGATGTCTGCAACAATCCTGAATGGACTGAAGTCTTCTGGTATTGTAGATAACCCCTTCATTACCTTTCTACATAACATAGGACCTTTGTGTAATTTGAAAAAATCATGGTGAAAATTGCAGGACAAATCCCAGACGATCCTTCTTATATACTACTAGGCATAATCCTGTGCCATGCACGGGTGTTTTTGTAACTTATAATAGCATTCAATACAAATTAATTTGGAATCCATAGTAAAAAATAAAAGAAAGCAAAAGCAGATAAAATTTCTTTCTTATGATGACATATTCTCTATCATCCTGTATTTTGTTGTGATAAAAAATCTATGAGCTGAAATTCATTTATTATATGAATATATAACACTCTATAAATGAAATAGTGTAAAAACTCTTATCGAACTGTTGGACTCATCTCAAAACCATTGCCACCCACTTTATCTTATACACTTCGTCATTTGCTTATACATTTCTTCATTAGTATTAGCCAATGGTCCTCGTCAAGTTTATTTGTCTGTCCACTGCTTCTAGCTTTCCTAATGCTATGAAATAAACTCTAAACGTAGTGCACTGATAAAAGAAGATGCAACATAAGTAAGTACATTATATATTAATATGTTTAATTAAACATTTCATAGATGACAATTCTATCTATATTCTTACAATTCGAAACGAACAGAAAGGAGTAGATAAAATCATTCACTTGCAGATTAGTAAATAAAGCACAAAATGATGTGCTTTATTTACGAAAATGATGTGCCTTCAATAACTTTCAATTCTATCTATAGCAGCTTCTCCTCCATCACCTCCGACTTTCTCCCAATGCCAAATCCTAGCATCACACGTGGCGGTTCACAAGCGATTGCTCGAACCTTCAATAGGCGGTGGTTTCCTCTAGGCGGTGGTCTCCTCTATATGATACGTTTTATGTGGAACAAGGACCAGTTTACAATTTCGAAAAATATTGAAATAAAAGATTATCCTGCTGGAGGTGGCGCTAGGGATTCGAACAGCGGGGCTGACAACGTGACCCACCCTCCCCGACAGTACAAAGTAAACACCTCCATCGATGCTCCTGCGAATCCAGTTCCACACTCGTCTCCGTTCCTTTTCAGCGATCCCACCCTTTGTCCGAGCTAAAGGTTCAGAGGTGCAATGGCTCCGAGGCCGAGGAGGGTTTCGGCCTCCGCCGCTAGGGCGCACACCAGGAAGCAGAGGCCTAGCTCTTTCCGCATGTCTGCCGGTGATTCACTTTGCTCATCCCTGAAATCCCTGGCACTTATTATAATTGTCACAATCTTCTGTTGTCCAGTCAATTTGGCATAATGTTTGCTTCCCTTTCAAGTTTCAATTTGGGATAATGTTTGCTTGCCTTCCAAGTTTCAATGTAAACGTATTGCGTGCTATCGCCAAACGCGGAACAGTTATACAAAGCACAAAACCACTATTCTGACGTCGTTTCTCATTTCTAGTTGGCGTCAAGGAGTTACCTAAGAAACTCAAGATTGGTGATGTTAGCTCAACGGTTTCTTTATACATACTGATAGATATCTGCTTCCGCTTATATATGTAGCATGTCATGCTCTTTTTGCTGATCATTGGTTAAACCTGTTGTTTCCCCTGCTATAAGCCATGAAGATGTTCATCTAGTGTCGATCGTTTTCAGGGTTGCTTAAGAAAATATCAGCGATTCTCCTGATCAGTATAATGGGCTGGACTTACCAGGTGTATCGGCCGCCCCCTCCCAGGATATGCGGAACTCCAGGCGGCCCGGCTGTCACGGCTCCCAGGATCACGCTCAAAGATGGTAGACACCTTGCCTACAAGGAGACTGGAGTCCCCAAAGAAACTGCTAAGCATAAGATTGTTTCTATTCACGGATTTGATTCTTGTCGGCACGATGCACTGACATTACCTAACGTATTGCCTTACTCAATTTCCAGTATTTCTCCACCTTGCAAGTTGCAATGACATAAGTGCAAGATTTCTGATTTTTTGATTTTCAAATTGAGTTTCCAGGAAACTGCAGAGGAATTAGGCGTTTATATTGTGTCCTTTGATAGGCCCGGCTATGCTGAGAGCGACCCACATCCAATGCGGACGGAGAAAACTATTGCACATGATGTGGAAGAGCTTGCAGATCAGTTAGGACTGGGGCCATCCTTTTACGTTGTTGGTGTGTCAATGGGTGGGCAGGCGGTATGGGGATGCCTCAAATACATCCCTCACCGGTAAGCTGACCATCCTTTCGAATGAGATCCTGGTTCTTTCTTAACTTTCAGGCTTGACTCATATATCACCCTATAACCTGTGCTCCAGATAACCATGTATTGAGGAAGTAATTTGAGTCGCAGATTAAGGAACCAAACAATTATTCAGCTACATGTCCCCCATCTTAAAAAAAACTCTGCTGCTGATCTGGGTACATCTGCCACATTTCAATGTGCTTATTAATTGCATATAATAAGAGTGGTGGTTGTTTTGCTAAAAGAAAAAATATAGAACTTGAAATAACATCTTGTGATAGGTGTGCTCCTAGGCTGAGAGACTTTGGTTGATCATGTCAGCAATATACTATATAATGTAGCACAAGTGGACTCCCTTTTTGTGATATTAGTAAAAACACAAGTGCCAAAGCAGATAAAAATATCTAGAAATATTTATTATGATACTTTTTTTCTAAGTGATTCTGAAGTGGCTTGAATTGACTATTATTCACTTGTTGGGAAGAGTCTAGTTATTGTATTGTTAAGTTGCTGAGAGATCAGGAATGATGGTTTAATGAGAATGCATTTTAAGAAGGAGATGAAATGAGATTAAAGAAAAGGATGAAAAGATGAGGGAAAATGTTAAGAATTGACTATTATTCAATTAAGGCAACTGTTTCACTCTTTGTATAGACTATATTGATTTCTGGATCTCATTTCAAGGATACTCTAAATAAAGTGTTCCAAAACTGTCAAAGTTGAGCAATTTTTTGCCATTAAGGTGACAGTTAGTTGCCGGGCAAATTGTAGTCTGTTTTTGGTGTGGACACAGCACTTCGGGCTGCTCTGGTTATTTACAAAATTTGTATGTGATATAACTTGAATATGAGTACATGTTTTTCATAGGGACTGCATTTAGATTTATTATTATTTTTCCGAGATAGTTACCAGTTTGAACAACTATTCACTCCGTCTGTTATAATAATTGATTTGTGAAGTCATGACAGCTGAAACGACTTTATTTTAACTCGGGTCTGTGTATGTACGACATCCTATAGGTGAACCTCACACTTGGGCTGTCACCTTTGAAATCCTTGCCCGAGATCTTGATTCGTTGTTACTTATTAGGCCTCTCTTTGCTAAAGTAGTTGAAACTCTTACCTTTATTCCCAAAGTGATGAGGAAAATCTTACTTTCCCATTTCTCACACATGAATGGCGCACCAATCTGCTGCAACGTAGCACTCAAGAGTATGGAATAACAGATTCAAGTACTCGTCCTTTCCACCTTTTTAACCTTAAATCACCTAGAAAAGTTTGTGTGCATTGTGCTCAAGCAAGGGGTTAAGCTTCAACGAGGGGTTTAATCCAGGGAATGGCCAGAATGTCAATGCATACGACAGATGAGTTGGGGGGGGGGAGGTTAATGACAGGCGAACTCCTCAGCCAAGGTGTTTGCCTCTGCTGAACATTTATGACATTTCAAGCTCTTAACTTGAAGTTATTTTCTAACTTGACAACTTAACAAATGATATTCTTATGAATAAGATTAAAGGTTGAATATATAGAACTTGATTAATCCAAAAGTAGTTTCTCTTTTATAATGACACCATAATTTCAAACATGACCTTAGGCCATACTGAACATGCACAGGCCGGATAAGGTGTTTTAGAACCAAGGACCCAAAGGCATGCTAAGAATTACATTGGTAGTTCGGCATAATGCCAAAACCATTCTCATCCTTACTTAATGACCAAAACTGGTAGCTTCCAGATCCTACCTCATTGACTGAACTCGACTCGAATGTTTATTGCATTAGTCCTGTCATTTATCTTTTCTTCCTTGTCAGAAACAACTTTTATAAGTCTCAAAAATATTCAAGTGTCAATGATTGCTGCAAAATGTGATCACCAGGTGTGGAGGAACCGAGAAGTTTTGGTTCTACATCTGTAGATACTCAAACTTGGTGTATATGGTTTCGAAGCTAAAATCTAGGAGCTACACTCCTTTCTGTGACATGGATTAATATGCTTTCAATGGCACTTGCTAACGCCATTTTACTATTTCCTTTTCTTTCTTGACTCCTTTACCGTAATGCATTGAATCTGTAATCTGGGTTCTTAAATGGAAGGAGACCCATTTCTTCTCTGCAAGATTTGCCAAAGTATATTGGGCAAATCTTAATCCAGAATTTCTATGAGTTGACAAAAGTTTTGGTAATTTGAAGTTAAGTTACAAATCAAAGTTTATTACAAACAAGGCGCCACAAATTTGTGTGGATCTATAAACAATTGGTGGGCTTTATGGCTCATCCGATTCTTCAAATGTTTCATGATACATTGTATGAAATCGCATGTATATTAGGAAAATTGTTGATTATGCATCGAAAACATAAGTTTTGAAGTGTGTTTTGCATTTTTTTCTGGGTTTAACATCTGTCTAATAAATAGACCATTATTATTATGTGACGACCCTAATGTGATAATCCTCTTAGAAACAATGCATGGTGCAGGTAAACGATGAACTTATAATGCATTTTGAAAAATCTTATTTTGTAAAAAAAACCTAATACCATTTATTTTTATAGTGTCATTAAATAAAGAAGCCTTATTGTTTTTGTACATGGAAACAACAAGAGGGGTCACTCCCTGCTGTTCCACATCCCATGAAGATGCCGGATGCGTGCAGAGGGATAAGGGGGTGTATTTACCTGATTGGATCCTGTGGCTCTTCACTGTGCAGCACATGCTCAAACTATCCAGGACACCACTTGCCGACCTTAAATCGTATACAATTTGGCTTACTATGGCAAATTGCATCTAATTATCAAACATGCATTTCAGGTCTTTACACATTGTTGCATCCTCTTTTTGGTATTTTAATTTTCATAATACAATGGTAGATAAGCTTTTCCTTTATTCTGTATAAGGGGTGTCAAAATGTGATCAGATACTTGTAAGAGATCTAAATATGTAAACCTATATGTGAAAATTATAGGCCAACAGAATCAAGTTTGATAGATGTCTATCTTTTCTTCTTCCAATTCTTGTCCTTTTTCCTTCAGTTTTCTTCACAATCTCACTATTTCTGGTAACAATTTACATCTGAATTGCATATATTGTAGTAATTCAACTTTATCAGAGGTTCTCTAACTTCCACCTCCCCACGTGGCAAAGTTGATATCTAGTGCCCTATGGAATGAGATCTGATGGAGTTTGTATCAAAACTGAAAATGACAATTAATGCTTAATCATTCTAGGATTTATAGATAATTTACAAGCCTCATGCACACATAATCTTTTAATTTGAAATAATTAATTCATTTGGTTTTGTACTCAAGGCAACATCATGAAAGTAAGAGTAATTTCATTATAATAGATGATGTCTCCTTGCTTTCACAAAAAAAATGTCATGATATTTTGAAATATAAAAATTATACACAGTTTATATGTCTTCTTAACAAATGTATCATTAACCATACACTTAAAGTTCTCTACCTTTATCTATTGATATTTTTACACATCTGATGGGGAATGAACCTGTTGCTGAAAAACAGATTAGTCTACATCTAAGTGCTGTAAATACAAGATTTTGTGGTACATTCTAATTGGTAACTAGACTGTACATATGATATATGATTTGATGTCTTTCAACCATATACCATGGACTATCAATGCTAGGTTGATTTGTTCCTCACCGTGTGGGTATGTTAAAATTTAACAAATAAATGATCGGGGGAAATAAGCAATGAGTGGTAGTGGTACGTATGTTAACTTATTTTTGGTTAACCATGTACACATTTTTCATTTTTTAAATGCATGACATGGTTGTGAAAATAAGGTGTGTATTTAAACGAATTTTCTCTTTCATCCAGTTAAGATCTCCAGCTTTGCTTGGACCAGACCGGAATTTCCAGATATAGAATAAACCGTGACTATATACTTACTGGTTCATTGGTATGGATGGGAGTATGGCAGACATTTCTGGTGTCTTCTTATCCATTTTTGGTGCCATTCATTCTTTCTCCCAGGAGGGAAAGGTCTTCTCTGGTCTAATGATCTATTGCAGATTGGCAATTGGATGATCTTTTAGAAATAGATATTGGTAGGATTTAGTAAATCTATTGCTGTGGAAGAAAAGAAACAAATAAGTCTGATCTTCTGCTGTGGTCCTAGTTATGGCTTTGCAAAAGATTTGCTTGGTAACTTTTTTGCACTTGTGTTTCTGAATAAGTGTATTTATCTCACTGGAGGGCCATGAAGACAAGTGGTGCAGATAGTTGAACGTATTGTATCCGTAATCTTTGCTCTGAGATAAACCCACACTCTAGTTTTCAAATACATGTGCAATGAATATATGTAATTATGTATAATTCTACCTGCGTCAGCTTGCTCTGATTGGCCTGACAGTCGACAGCTTACGTCGTCTCTTGATCTATTTTGTTTAGTGTTCAAAACAGATTTGGTTGTGGATCAACCGATTTTCAGATGTTAGTTGCGTCTAAACATGACTAGAAAAATGTATAGCTATCTGTTGTGTTTACTTGTATTACATGTTACTCCTATATCTGACCTAAACATGTTCTCATATATGTGTAACTGATGTTGGGAGTGGAATAAAGAATTGTATATTATTTCTACATCTTTCAATACTCTGTCTTTGTTCATGATCTCTTGTAAGTAAACAATCACTGATTTGATGATATCAATCCCTGTCATATTTCAGGCTAGCTGGAGCAGCACTAGTTGCTCCAGTGATCAACTTCTGGTGGCATGGCTTTCCTGCTGATTTGTCTAAGGAAGCTTACGAAAAGCAACTTACACAGGACCAATGGGCTCTTCGAGTTGCTCATCATGCTCCGTGGTTAACATATTGGTGGAACACTCAAAAGTGGTTCCCTACTTCTAGTGCTGTTGCTGTCAGACCCGAATCAACTGGGGACGATGGCCACCTCGAGAAGCTCAAGTCGAGGGAGCTTTATAAGGTATGGATGTGTATATTTTGGTTGGTTTTTAACAGAACAATAGCATTTTCTGTCATCCTATATCTTCTTTTTTTGGTTCTTCTTTGTCTTCTTTTATAAATGTCATCAAAGACACTGTCCACTGTCTGCCTACTCGGTTTGGTAGTAGTGTTTGTGTTCTCTGAAGTTCCAGATCATGAGGTTTATTTTTAGTAGGCTGGATTCGCCATTTGTAGGAGTCTATCCTAGAATTCTGTTGCCTTGTGTTTTAAGCTAGTATTCTGTTTGCACTTAACGGCATGATATTCCGAGCCTTGAAATTCGAACTATCTGTGTACCACGCAACTTGGAGCCTTATTCTTATAGATGAATAGCCTACGAGTAGCATTAATTCAAACTACCAGCGTACCACATTGCAGGCGCTTGTGAGGCAGCAGGGTGAGCACGAGTCTATCCACCGGGATTTCATGGTCGCCTTTGGTAAATGGGGCTTCGACCCCATGAATTTAGGCTCCACCAACCCACTCAACGGCCCTGTCCACCTTTGGCAGGGTGACCACGACAGGCACGTCCCTGTTGCGCTGCAGCGCTACATTGTCAAGAAGCTGCCCTGGATACACTATCATGAGATCGCAGGAGCAGGACACAGCTTTGCTCGAGCTGAGGGAATGGCGGGTAAGATAGTCAGGTCATTGGTGGCTGGAGAGGATTGAAGATGTGAGACCCTTGCTTGCTGGCTGTATGCCGTTATGTTTAGCCTAGTGATAAGCAGTTTATATGAACTGTTTGGCGAAATTTAATGTAGTTTACCATTTGTACCTTTTCTTTGTATATTGATCTCTAGGCAAAAGATTTGTTTGAAAAATTATGATTCCGTGCTGGTTCGAGTGATTAAGCTTAGTAGTTGAGAAGTCAAATATGTATGATATGCTACAGAAGAATGAAAATACATAAATTTCTGGTGCAAAAGCTGTGCGATCTGGCATGTCACGTGTAACCTCAAAGTTTGGAAATTGTTATGTAGCAGAATTCTTGTTGAAATCATAAATCAAAATTACTGGAGATTTTGCGTTATTTGGAAGGACAGTGATTAGGTTCACCGTCTTTCTTCTTGAGTGAGCTGTGATTTCTTGTAACGAGCGGTCTTTCTTTTTCTTCTTGTGTTCATGTAAAATCTTCATTTTCTATAGTAAATCCCTCCTGGACTATTTTCCGCAGCGCGCTGTCTTTCCAATGAGTAGTATGATTGGTTTTGTATACAGAATTGAGAAGGCATATTCTCATGCAAGAAAAAGGATACAAGTATAACTACACAATTAGGGCTGGCAATCGGGTCCGGGTTGAGCGGGTCTTATTTCGGGTCAATTCGGGTCAGATCAAATATACTCGACCTGAACCCGACCCGAAAATAATTACGGGTCATACCTGCTTGACCCGAATCCGAAATTCATATTTGCGGGTCTGACCCGATGGACCTGAAAATATTATATAATATGTAAACCCGAAAAATCCGAAAATGCAAACCCGAAAATAGAAACCCGAAAAACCCAAAAATTTAAACCCGCTAGACCCGAAATTGTTACAGAATTTGCTTATTAATTATTGTTTTGCAAGCAAAGATTTATATAAACTATCATATATTTATGTTTGTGTGTTAAAAATTTATATGGCTAGAAACATGGAAAAATATATACACATACGAAGATTTAATTTCGGGTCGAGCGGGTTTTGCGAGTTGAGAATTGCAAACCCGGACCCGACCCGCAAATAATTTCGGGTTTTTCGAGTTCGGGTCATTTCGGGTCGGGTCGAAAAAATCAAGACCCGAACCCGCTTTAGTCGAGTCGGGTCGGGTCGAGCGGGTCGGGTCAGATTTTGCCAGCCCTATACACAATACGTAAATATATATAGAACAATGTGTCAGAATCAGCCGAAAATATGACATGCCGTGCTGTTAACATTGTTACTCCTGACAATTGAAATAAACGTTTTTATAAGTGTCACCCAACTCCCTTTTAACATCCTTATCTCTAGCTAAGTTAATAAACTTGCCATAAGTCTTCTAAGTGTGTTCGGTGCACTCCTTCGATCTATCTCTCACTCCAACCAATAGGGTAAGAGAAGTGTCATAGTCACGTTGTAGACGATCCAATATGTATGGAACACGGATTTCTCAAACTTATATTTTCAGGTTATGACACAAAATACGACAACAGAGGGTTTTCTTGATTCATACTGCAACAAGAACATGTGATTTTGTGTTTGTGACTTTTGTCCTATCCTTACTTCACATTTCTTTTCATACGATTTCGATCCCATCGTTATAGCAGAAAATTGTAATTCTGAACCACGACATATATTGTTTATATTTCCTTTTTGAGATTCTATTCTTTAATATAACATCAACATTACAATAACATTAGAAAGCGAGATTGGCATTCATCCATCAATCGAGAAAGAGACCTACGTAACTAGGAGCACGCTTCTTTATAAAAAGAGTTCTGAAAAAAGCCCACATATAAGGAGGCGGAGGCTCGAAGGAGCGCGCCTTAGTGCCCTCCGTTTTCTCGCTTGGTCTGCTAGGGCTAATGGGCGAGGGCCTTCCTCTTCTAGCGACTACCAGATCAGCTTCGAGCTGTGCGGTAAGCCGTCCTGAACCAAATCTATTCCCAGAGTCCTTCTGTGCATCTTATCCTTCTTGTTAACCGCTCGTGGCTATCTGACTCATTCCTCATTCGGGCAGGGCATTTCCTTTAATGGTGCATCCCTTTACCTTTAGTACTACCTTTTCAATTGCGAACAGGCCTTCCCTCATTTGGGTTGGCATCAAAACTTTTCGGACTGGGAATTAGCAATAAGGCGTCAACTTCCTCGTCTCACACAACATCGTTGCCTCTAATTCAACCGGGGGAGGAGTTTTTGGCTGAAGTTTTTCGTCAAATGATTCAAAGTCCTATTTTTTCCCCTATACTTGTCCTGTAGAGACAAATCATATTGAGATGCAAACCGTGTTTAACTCGTTTGGTTGTTTGCAGAATAAATCCGATCCTATAGTTTTAAAACAGGAAATGGAAAGCTATCACCTTGAACTTCAACTATTTCGTTTGGTTGCGTGAAAATTTGATTGAAGGGGTTGGTTTGTATTTATTTGGTTAGTCGTAGTTCGTGAGCGATTGTCACAGAAAGTAGAGAAAAAAATGCACCGCGAGAATGATCAGGAACTACTATTGCCCACGTACAGATGTTCAACAGAAGATACAAAAGGTGATAACAGGTTGCTGCGTGACGGGAAGGCTGGGAACTCGGGTGCAGTTCATTGTCCCGTTTTTTCACTAGCGGCAAAACATTCGTTGAATTGGAACCCACACTGTCCGTTGCACCAACACCAGTCAAACCAGTGGCGGAACCAGAAAATTATATAGAGGGGGGCTGAAATCATATACGTGTACATTTAAACACAAAGGGGGGCTAAATCGAAAAAAATATAAACATTGAAAATGGAACTTGAGTCTCTAATTTTTGAAACCAATCTTTTACCACTCCAACTAGCTCATTTTTTTGTTAAGTACTACACATATTTATTTACACGTGATCTATATATAATACTAAAAGAACCACTACTTGTATTAATTTTTTGGAGGGAGGGGGGGCTAAAGTCCCGGCAGCCTCCCCTAGTTCCGCCCTTGAGTCAAACAATTGTAGTTTAAAAAATTGTGCAGTTGGAACTGGTTGAGCTGACTCCCCCCCCCCCCCCCCCCCCCCAACCAAACATACCCTTAACGTAGTATGTGAGGTAATGTAACTATCAAAGAAGGAATTAGTGGATTCTTCTTTGTGTTGTGCTCATACCATCTCAAAAAACTTGTCTACATAAATGGGGACCCGTAGATGTATTAGTTGGTGAACACTAATAAGCCGACTGGCCTCCTTTATATTAGACAATTGTAGTGCTTTGAAGAAATAATCTTCAAAATATAAGTACTCCTAAAAACAACGTGCTTAACTATTGCGAATATAAGGGAAAACTTTTCTTACTTCTCAGAGATTTTGTTCATTATGTCACACATGCACAAATAGTGACGGTCCACAGGAAATACATCCTTTACAACATTCATAATATGCTAAGCATGATAAGTTACAATACTCTTTGAGAGTTTCTCTAAACAATAGATGCACACCCATATAAGTACGGTGCATGCATCTCTACACAAAAATATTAGTGATGGTGTACACAATTTTTTGTGGAGAAATATAATCTCTGGAGTTTTTTTTTTCGATAACCCCCTCAACTTTCTAGAAATTCTAAGAAAATCCCTCTCCTTTACTAAATCCTGAATAACTCCCTCTTTTTTCACAGAAATTCCAAATGCCACCCTCTGTACCCTTTTTCCATCCACAACTTTTCTTGCCGCTAACCTCACTGTGTCCTTTTATAGTTTTTCTTTCTTTTATTAGCTATTATACCCTAATCAAAAATAATTTTGCATGAACATTTTTTCTTATTTTGCTAATCAATATTCTATATTATTTAATTATTGTATTAATACATTATTATTTTATTTAGTACAACAAAATTACTTCGGAGAAGAAGGCACTTCAGTGACCCTACTCTAACAGCCTATACCTGAGGAGCATTCATGTTGTACTTTATATTTAGATAGCACATCGAGCCTAATAATTTTTGACTTATCGTCCAAAAAGAGTGAGAGTCAAACCCAAATATATTTTTGGGGATTGATGAGCCCCTCCACTTAAGATGCACCTCACTAGGATGATTGCTAATTATATTTTAGTGGTATATGATGTTTTCAAGTTACAATTTTAGTTGATCCTACCGAACCTCACAACTCAACTATTTTGGATCGTAATGATAATTTCATATTTTGGGTCAAGTCAAGTTTGACTTAGACCGATTCAATTCGTGTCATACCTTGTCCTATTCAGGTTCTATTTTTGATTTATCATATTTTTATTTTTATAATTTATAATAAATATTTTTTTTGATGTTTGGATTATGATGAGCCATGTTGATCTATACAACTCCGCGTTAGGTCATGTTCGACATCTTGTTCAAAAGTTTTTAAGATGTCTTGTGGATTTAACACAATTTGATTCAATCTTAAGTTAAATTTAACTTGACCTGAAACTCTCAATTGCCTTTAATATAAAAAATTGTTCGAGTTGGTCCAGTCAGGTTAGATGGGTTGAGATTGTGATTTTTAAAA
Organism: Alisma plantago-aquatica; assembly: GCA_963693085.1. NCBI lineage: Eukaryota > Viridiplantae > Streptophyta > Magnoliopsida > Alismatales > Alismataceae > Alisma > Alisma plantago-aquatica. The sequence continues at coordinate 1,403,046,215 of OY856412.1, forward strand.
TTCCATATACTACTAAGATAATAATTAAAAATGATTCTGAGAAGGGGTAACTTGAGTGGAGGGCCCCACCAACCCCAATGAATGGACCTAGTTTGACTCTGACTCCCTTCAGACTTAAGTCTAAAACTATGGACAAGATGTACTACCGACATATAAACACATCATGATTGGTACAAGTTTGCACTACCGGGTTAGGATCATTGAAATGAATTTTTATCAAGATAGTTTCCAAATACTAAATAAAAAAAAATTATTTATATAATCATTATTAATACAATTATAATTAGTATAACATATTAACCAGCAAAGTGATAAAATATACAAGATCAATATTCAAATGTGAGAGAACGGTAAAAGGAAGTGTCAAAGTTAACTACAAGTAACACTGTGGGATGGAAAAAGTGTACGAAGGGGGTGTTTGAAATTGTCCGAAAGATAGAAGGGCTTCTGTAGGATTTGATAAAGGTGAAAGGTTTTTCTAAAATTTCTTAAAAAGAGAGGGGGAGTTCAGAAAAAACTATGTTATCTAAGTGACTACGTCACAAATAACAAAAGTGAAAAACACTAGAGGGGGGGGGGTGAATAGAGTTTTAAAATAATTTTAACAATTTATTGAACTCAAACAACCACAATTGAAATTGGAAGAAGGAGACAGGTGTTTAGAGTGGTTCCAACTTTAGCAAATACTAAAGTTGTCAGTCCACTACCCGGTTGCTTACCCAACCGGGATTTTGAAAGTATTTATTTTATTACCTTCTCAAGGATTTATACAAAATACAATACTTTCCTTTACACCCCTTGAACAGCCTTCACTTGAAGTAGGTGCACCAACTTGAGGTAGCCTTCTTGAAGTAACTCCAAGCTCCCCCTTGAAGTAGCCTTCCTCTCTAGAAGTAACCTCCCGTTGACAACTTGAGGTAGCCTTCTTGAAGTAACTCCAAGCTCCCCCTTGAAGTAGCCTTCCTCTCTAGAAGTAACCTCCCGTTGCACCAACCTTCTGAAGTAGCTCAAGGTCGCCTTCTTCACCAAGAAGATCTCCACCCTCTCCAATCCGCAGCCTCCAACCTAGGAGTAGCAAGGAGAGTACAAACAGTAATAGAGAACAAGAAAGGAAAAAGGAAATTACAACTTATCCTTTGTAGCCCAAGGCTTGATTTGCCTAGATCAAGCGTATAGATCTCCTAACCAAGTGTATGGACTTGTGATTGCAGTGGGTAGGAGATACTAGCCTATAGGACACGAATTTTGAGCTAAAGAAGGAAGTGTCCAATTGTCACAATGCTCAAATTGCTCACAAACAGATTGCTCAAAGTATGCTCAAGGATTTCTCAAGTGTAACAAGTGAGTTTGAGTGTCCTATAGCTTGTCCTATTTATAGGAATGGTCTAAGGATGCTTAAGGACGTTCTAGACAACTTCTAGGGGTTTCTAAGTGCTTAACTAGCCGTTAGGTACAAGTTTGTTGCTTTAACAACGGCTAATTAATTTACTCTGCAGTTGCTGTCAGAGTTCATCTCGGTCGAGGAATGGTCGACCGAGATACCTACTCGGTCGAAGTTTTGTCGACCGACAGGCTCTCTGGATCAAGTGATTTGCAACGTCTATCTCCAACTGCCAACTACCTTGTCAGTTGTGTCTAACGGCTACTTTGGATCTTTCTCGGTCGAGAAGATTGTCGACCGAGAGTGTCTCGGTCGAGGAGTTAGTCGACCGAGATAGTCCCTGTTTCAATCTTTTAATTAAACCACTAAATGTGTGTATGAGTGTGCATATGTGACTTTATTTGAAGGGGATGACCTATCTAAATGTGGTGTTTAGCTAGGGAAAATCTAACGCTTGATTTACATGAAATCTAAGTACTTGTACATTATATATTTGTACAAGATTTTACAAGGCGATTGCATTTCATGAAAACATAAACATGTAAGCATATGGATTTCCCTAGTTACTTTGTCATCCACCTTAATCCTGCACACTCAAGTATCTCGTTAGATCAATAAGAATGAAATGTTTGTCATAATCAAAACAAAGGGATTTATAGATGTCCATTTAGCCAACAATCTCCCCCTTTTTGAAGATGACAAACATTTCCAAAATATAAATGAAGGAAATATAAAACATACGAGTTTCATACCTTTAGATTACCTTTTGTAGCTTTTCCTCTTGTTTATAAAATGTGTGCTTATTATTCCCCATGAATTATGGAACATGAAATCCACTTCACTAGGGAATATAGCAACTTTCATTGTAAAGCCAAGAGTTTATTTATGAAACTCATTGATTGAGTTTTTCATAATTACTAAGTTTTAGTTTTATATTTATTTCTCCCCCTTTTTCATTTCAAAAAGATATCCGTTAAGAATAAAAACTCCCCCTTAATTAGATGTCCCATCAAATCTAATGAAAAAGATGTCCATTAAAAGTTTTTGTTAAGAAGCACAGATATCAAAGAAAACATCTTCCAAAGGAGTGATAAGCAGTTGCTTCCTAATTTTGTTAAATTGATCTAGTGGAAGCGGTTTTGTAAAAATATCAGCCAATTGATCTTCCGTATCAACATGATGAAGGGAAACATGATTCTTGGAGATATGATCCCTTAAAAAGTGATGACGGATTTCAATATGTTTAGCTCGGCTGTGTAAAATAGGATTGTGTGCTAAGTTTATAGCGCTCGTGTTGTCACAAAAAATGGGCGTAGATGAAAGAGTAAAACCATAATCGTTTAATACTTGTTGCATATAAAGCACTTGAGCACAACAAGACCCGGCTGCCATATATTCAGCTTCAGTTGTAGATAGGGCAACCGTATTTTGTTTCTTGCTAAACCAAGATACTAAAGCTCTCCCTAACAAGAAACAACCACCACTAATACTCTTGCGATCAAGTCGACAACCAGCATAATCCGCATCAGTATAAGCTTTAAAATCCAAGGATTGTCCTTTTGGATACCATAAACCAAAACAAGTAGTGCCGACTAGGTAACGAAGAATTCGTTTAACTGCTAGAAAATGAGAGTGCATAGGTTGTGATTGAAATCGAGCACAAAGACCAACAGAAAACATAATGTCCGGTCTAGAAGCAGTTAAGTAAAGCAAACTACCAATCATGGCTCTATATAAGGAATCATCAATAGGTTCCCCATTTTCATCCTTATCAATTTTAATAGAAGTAGCCATAGGAGTAGTAGCATGTTTGCACTGATCCATCCCGAAACGTTTTAAGAGTTCCTTAGTATATTTTTCTTGGCTTATGAATATTCCGGCAGGTGTTTGCTTAATTTGAAAACCAAGAAAGAAAGTTAGTTCACCCATGAGGCTCATTTCAAATTCTTTTTAAATAATGTCACTGAATTGTGTGCACAATGAATCATTAGAAGCTCCAAAAATAATGTCATCAACATATATTTGCACAACTAGGAAATCAGATGTATATGTTTTGAAAAATAAAGTAGAATCTGAATTTCCAATAGAAAAATTATTATCAAAGAGATATGTCTTGAGCCTTTCATACCAATTCCTAGGTGCTTGTTTTAAACCATAAAGTGCTTTCTTAAGTTTATAAACATAGTCACCTTTTTCCGGTATTTCAAAACCAGGTGGTTGGGCAACATATACTTCTTCTTGAATAATGCCATTGAGAAATGCACTTTTTACATCCATTTGGTAGAGTTTGATGTTTTTATGTGCAGCAATAGCTAGTAACATTCTAATAGCTTCAAGTCTAGCTACCGGTGCATATGTTTCATCAAAATCTATTCCTTCTTGTTGATTATATCCTTGTGCTACTAACCGAGCTTTATTCCTTATTACTTCTCCTGCCTCATTTAGCTTATTCCTAAAAACCCATTTAGTTCCTATGATGGTTTTATCTTGTGGTTTAGGAACTAAATCCCATACATCATTTTTAGTGAATTGATTCAATTCTTCTTGCATGGCTATTATCCAATAATCATCTTTAAGAGCTTTAGATATCTTTTTAGGTTCAATGATAGAAACAAAAGCCATGTTTGCAACATCTTTGAAGGAAGACCGAGTTTTGACTTTATCATTAGGATCTCCAATAATAAGTTCTTGAGGATGATCCTTAATAAGCCTAGGTGTAGGTTGTGGTTCAACTTGGTGATTATTTGTAGTAACTTTCTCACTATCATTTGGTATGTTTAAATTTTCGAATTGATTAGTGAGATCTATGATTTCTAGATTTTCAGATTTGGTCTCTTCATGAAAAGAAACATGAATAGATTCCTCAACTTTTCTAGAGATAGTGTTATATACTCTAAAAGCTTTGCTAGAAGTGGAATATCCCAAAAAGAATGCTTTGTGTGATTTAGAGTCAAACTTATCTCTATCATCTTTGGTATTTAAAATATAGCATGTGGAGCCAAAAGTATGAAAATAGTCAACTCTAGGTTTCTTAGAATGTATTATTTCATATGGAGTTTTCTTCAAGTGAGAGTGAATAGTTACCCTATTTAACACATAGCATGCAGTGTTTACAGCTTCAGCCCAAAAGGTTTTGGGTGTGTTGTGTTCGAGCATCATAGTTCTAGCCATTTCTTGTAGTGATCGATTTTTCCTTTCGACTATACCATTTTGTTGTGGGGTGCGTGGAGCAGAAAAATTATGAGTGTACCCTTGAGATGTACAAAATTCCTCAAATGTATGATTTTCAAATTCTCCACCATGATCACTTCAAATGGTACATATTTTGCTTTGTAATAGATTTTCAATCTTGGAACAAAATTGTATAAAAACATGAATAGTATCATCTTTAGTTGCAATAAAGTGTACCCATGTGTATCTACTATAATCATCAACAATAACAAAACAATATCTTTTACCACCAATAGATTGTGTCCTCATGGGTCCAAATAAATCCATATGAATTAATTCTAAGGACCTACTGGTGCTAAGTACATGTTTTGGTTTAAAAGAGGTTTTGGTTTGCTTTCCCATTGTGCATGGTTCACAGTTTTCAACTTGATCAAAAGATAAAGTAGGCAATCCACGAACAAGATCATATTTCACTAACTTTTTAATAACATGTGAACTAGCATGTCCTAGCTTTTTATGCCATAGTTGTAAGGTATTTTCATTTGCAAGCAAGCATTTTCCCACTACTGATTTCATAGAGTTAGGTTTAAGGATATAAAGATTTCCAACTCTATTTCCTTCATAAACAACATTTGTAGTGTTTTCTATCAATAACTTGCAGCAAGTTTTGTTAAATAACACATCATAACCACTATCACATAATTGACTAACACTTATCAAATTATGGTGCAAACCATCAACAAGTAGAACATTCTTTATTTCGAGGTTTGTACCAACATTACCTATTCCAACGATTTTGCCCTTACCATTGTCTCCAAAGGTGACCGTTCCACTTTTCTTTTCTTCAAAGGTTTGAAATGCATCCTTGTTCCCGGTCATATGTTTGGAGCATCCACTGTCAACCACCCATTCCTCTTGAGAGTCTTCATCATCTTCTCTTGCCATTAGACAATCCACCGTTTCTTCTCCGCTTTCACTGTCACTTGACTCGTCCCATGCAGCTTTATAGGCTTTTTCTCCCTTCTTCTTGTGTGAGCTTTTCTTTCCTTTCTTTGCTTTAGGACATTCATTTTTGAAATGCCCTTTCTTCCCACATTCAAAGCACCTAGGAGGGGTAGAAGAAGAACTGGAAATTTTGTTAGATTTAAATCTTTTGTATTTCTTACCGTTGACGATCAAGGCTTCTTCTCCTTCTTCTTCACTTGACTCCTCACTTTCTTGTGTGACGACTTTTGAAGCTTTTAGAGCCACATCCTTCTTCTTTCCTTGTTGAAGTTCACGTGCTCTTCTTTCTTCCTCTTCTAGGGTTGCTTCATGAGCTTCTAGGTTGCCAATAAGTTGCTCCATTTTCAGTCGAGTGAGGTCGTTTGCTTCTTCAATGGCTGTCACCTTTGGCTTATATTTTGGAGGGAGTGATCGAAGGATTTTTGATACCTGATCTTCTTCAAGGACAGGTTTTCCTAGGGCACTTAAACCATTAACAATAGTAGAGAATTTTGCAAACATTTCACTAATAGATTCATCAGGATCCATACGAAAGTGTTCAAACTTTTGTTTAAACATGCTAATTTTGGAATTTTTGACTTGGACTGTACCTTCATAGGTTATGGGCAGTCTATGCCAAATATCATAGGCTGTGTCACAATTAGATATTCTATTAAATTCTCCTACCGAAATAGAACAATATAAAATGCTTACAGCTTTTGCATTCATTTGAGCCAGTTTTACCGTATTTGCATCCCATTCTGCAAATTGAGTTTGAGGGAGCTCATATGGGGTTGACACCATTCTCCATAAGTCCCAATTGATGCCCTGGAAGTAGAACTTCATCCTTCTCTTCCAATATTGGTAGTTTGTTCCATCGAACGCTGGAGGCCTAGCAACAAGTGTCCCTTCAAGGTTAAGGTTGTTGAGCACTCCGTCACCCATTTCTTCAAGACCTTGTTAGGGTTCCTTGAAGCCCGCTCTGATACCAATTGAAAAACACTAGAGGGGGGGGGGGTGAATAGAGTTTTAAAATAATTTTAACAATTTATTGAACTCAAACAACCACAATTGAAATTGGAAGAAGGAGACAGGTGTTTAGAGTGGTTCCAACTTTAGCAAATACTAAAGTTGTCAGTCCACTACCCGGTTGCTTACCCAACCAGGATTTTGAAAGTATTTATTTTATTACCTTCTCAAGGATTTATACAAAATACAATACTTTCCTTTACACCCCTTGAACAACCTTCACTTGAAGTAGGCACCAACTTGAGGTAGCCTTCTTGAAGTAACTCCAAGCTCCCCCTTGAAGTAGCCTTCCTCTCTAGAAGTAACCTCCCGTTGACAACTTGAGGTAGCCTTCTTGAAGTAACTCCAAGCTCCCCCTTGAAGTAGCCTTCCTCTCTAGAAGTAACCTCCCGTTGCACCAGCCTTCTGAAGTAGCTCAAGGTCGCCTTCTTCACCAAGAAGATCTCCACCCTCTCCAATCCGCAGCCTCCAACCTAGGAGTAGCAAGGAGAGTACAAACAGTAATAGAGAACAAGAAAGGAAAAAGGAAATTACAACTTATCCTTTGTAGCCCAAGGCTTGATTTGCCTAGATCAAGCGTATAGATCTCCTAACCAAGTGTATGGAATTGTGATTGCAGTGGGTAGGAGATACTAGCCTATAGGACACGAATTTTGAGCTAAAGAAGGAAGTGTCCAATTGTCACAATGCTCAAATTGCTCACAAACAGATTGCTCAAAGTATGCTCAAGGATTTCTCAAGTGTAACAAGTGAGTTTGAGTGTCCTATAGCTTGTCCTATTTATAGGAATGGTCTAAGGATGCTTAAGGACGTTCTAGACAACTTCTAGGGGTTTCTAAGTGCTTAACTAGCCGTTAGGTACAAGTTTGTTGCTTTAACAACGGCTAATTAATTTACTCTGCAGTTGCTGTCAGAGTTCATCTCGGTCGAGGAATGGTCGACCGAGATACCTACTCGGTCGAAGTTTTGTCGACCGACAGGCTCTCTGGATCAAGTGATTTGCAACGTCTATCTCCAACTGCCAACTACCTTGTCAGTTGTGTCTAACGGCTACTTTGGATCTTTCTCGGTCGAGAAGATTGTCGACCGAGAGTGTCTCGGTCGAGGAGTTAGTCGACCGAGATAGTCCCTGTTTCAATCTTTTAATTAAACCACTAAATGTGTGTATGAGTGTGCATATGTGACTTTATTTGAAGGGGATGACCTATCTAAATGTGGTGTTTAGCTAGGGAAAATCTAACGCTTGATTTACATGAAATCTAAGTACTTGTACATTATATATTTGTACAAGCTTTTACAAGGCGATTGCATTTCATGAAAACATAAACATGTAAGCATATGGATTTCCCTAGTTACTTTGTCATCCACCTTAATCCTGCACACTCAAGTAGCTCGTTAGATCAATAAGAATGAAATGTTTGTCATAATCAAAACAAAGGGATTTATAGATGTCCATTTAGCCAACAAAAAGTACGTGAACGTTTTAAGAGTTTAAATGAATGAAATAGGTAACTTTCTATTTTATTGTGTTTTAAATACAACTAAAAATGCTTATAAATTCTTGAATAACTAAATAGAATGGAACTAAATGTAATATTATGTAATTTCTTCACATAAAAGTGTTCACCCTATTAGAATTGAGTGTTCTTGGTCATTCAATCCTACAAATAATCAAAATGGCATTTCCCAACTTTTCACCAGGTAACCAATGTGAAATGCTATCAGATCACTAAAACATTTATATGTAGGCCTCGAGCCTGAGTTTACCTAGGAAATTAAGAGCTTCACATCGTCTAAATCTAAAACACAAAAGAATTTAATGTTGTGCTTTACAATTCCTACTTCTAGAATGAAACTTGTCATACACTTTAATTCATTGATGTCTGATACATGTAAAAATGTTTTCATAGCATACTTGTTAAGTACTTTATCGGTATTGTGCGGCGGTAAAGGAAATATTGCCAACTGTGCTGCCATTTTGGTCAATTCTTATAATAAAATATCATGGGGTAGCTTTTGATTCTAAGAAGTATGACTATATCTAATTTAATAATATGTACTTATTTTGCTGTTAAAACACATGTATAACATATTAGCCACAAAAGTCACGATGAAGCCTGATATGTGCTAGAAAATTTGTCTTTGTAGTGGAACCTATAATGGTAAAGAGAGTCCTTAACTATTTTAGGAGGTTATTTAGGTTTCACAAGTGAATCAAACTAGTCTATCAATACCGTCATTGGGGTCTTTTATATAACAAATGTCTTGTACAAACCCAAAGTTACACACGTCAAACCCCGACCCCATAATTCTCGCTTAATCTATAGAATGATTCGAGGGTGAGATCAAACTTTTCAACAAAATGTAGAATGTTTTTTTCTTCATTTTATACATATTAAAAAACTTTGGTACAAGATAAACTCATTATCGTTGTAAAAAGCACATTTCTATTAAAATAAGAACATAACTTATTTCACCCATTAGTTGTTATCATCAATTACATACACAAAAAAAGTTATACAAATTTACAAACACCGCTATAAGTAAAGAAAACACATTTCTTGAACTATTATGATTTCCTCTTTCAACTGCCATATGATTTAGAATATTGGAAGTCTAAGAATAATTAAACTCTTCAATAATTAACTACAATAACAATCCATGGGCGACATGAATCTCTTGAAGCATATATATCTCCACTAGCATCAAGTGAATCTAAAAAATGTTTAGTAGAGGGGTGAGCTATTGGCTCAATGAATGAGAATCTCAACTCTATGGAGGAAACACCTCTCTGACTATTATTTAGTGAGTTTTTTGGTCGGCTAATCTCCTTTTCCTTTTTTATATATTTTTATGTAAAAAGTTTACAAGAAAGAAAAAGAAGATATATACATAGCCTTGGGCCAAAAACCAATGAATAGGGGAAATGTAGGCTAAAAGGAGAGGGAAAACAAAAAGATAAAGAAAAGACAACCAAGACAAGACATTCTTCATATAATGATAACATTCAGTCCCTTCCCCAAAAAGAAGGGTCACAACACTTTAACCAGCAACATTAGAAATCAGATAGGGTTGGCCAAGATAGATATATTGCTTCAGTCATCCAGGCAGACAGGAGTCTTCAACAATCCATAGAACCTACTATTAACCCAGAGAGAAGCAGAGAGCATTCAACATATTAACATCATCCTCAATTGACAGATGTATCATAAGCTAGAGCCAAGAAAGAACACCAGAACTAGAGAAAGGATAGAGACATCATAAGCTGACAAACTATCACCCACATCTAAATAATGAATGACTATTGTTTAATATTTATGTTCAATAAAAAATGAATTTATAGAGAATTAAAGTGCAATAAGAGTAGAAGACATGGAAATGGTAGTACAACAACATGTAAAGGAATATGAATATACAAGACATAATATGAGAACAAGAAATGACAAGTAGATAACAATTATGTAGAAGAACACAATACATGCACAACTCATGCACACATTGATCATTATTTAACATCATCTTGTCTTAAACAAACATCCTTGCTTGATATTCTGAATATAAGTTATGTCGGCCAACACATCATTTCTCATCTCTTTGACATTTACATTTCCTGAACCCACTTGGATCATACCATTCAAGTCAAAGCCTCATAGCTGACATGATGAGTTATTGTATAAATCTTAGGATAGACTTAGGATCCTACATGTGACAAACTATGTCGTAACTTGGATTTTTGTGATTTTGTTTTACTTGTATGCAATTCAAGTATTAAACAAAGTGATTTTGGAAACCCTGGAATTCTATCTCTTTGTTTAGCAATTCGGTTCATGAAAGCAAATTCTCCAAACTAAATGATTTTTGTGATTTTATCTGATTTTTACTATAAAATAAGAGTTGATGAATAGAATTTAAAAGGACCAATAGTCTAGAAGATTCCATGTTTATTAATTAATTGAATAATTTGTGCATGGAATATTTAGGTTCTAAATGAACATCAAGTTGAGGACAACTGTCACACCCCGATCTCACACTAACCACTAATCACGAGATTAGGGCGCGACGGAGGGATTATCACATAACAAATCACTGAGAACTTTTTTTTTTAAAACCTCGTAATGATATCCGGATTATTGCTGTAAACTAAAACAAAATAAACTATTGCGGAAGCATTTCAATTAAACTGGCTAGAGTACGTAAACATAATTTACAACATGTAACATTGTTTAACAGAAAGTAAACATAACAGTTAATTTACATCTTTATACACATTCCACATACACACTCTCTCTCACCCACATCATGTCCCAAGGATCGAGGGGAAAGGACTAAGAGACCTCTAACTACTAACTACGTATACCTTCTACAGACTAAGCGTTAGGATGAAAGGATCCTTCAGATTTCCTGCTGCTGATGATGACCTAAAAATGTTTTGAGTAGAGGTATGAGCCTACTCGCTCAGTGAATAGCATTTCATTTAGCTATCACTAAACAACTCATCAGGTTTATAAAATTGAAATAAACATAAATACAATACAAGAAGGGCAATTCTAATGACATAGCAGATTACAGAATATAATCACATTTATATGCAACAACAGATAATTTAAACAAATAAACAGATATAATGAATTGACACAAAAGTTCGGATATATTAATTTACTGTGATCCTATATGATTACATATTTATATTATTATGCCCCAAACATATGCAGCGCACTCTACATATGAAGATCTGTAGCGAACTACGATCCCACCGTACAAGACTTAGCGACACACCCGGGAAATGCTAAGTCTGACTGTCCGTCCTGGTCTGCACAGGACTCTCAGGCGCACAAGGGCCTCAGGCGCACAAGGGCCTGTCTGCACTAACTCTGAGTGTTCTGGACTCCTCCCGCAACCTGTAGTGCACAGTCGGAGGGTCTGGGTTACCATCGTGACACACGCACGGATTATTGTTGAATAACCCCTATTTACTCCAGTGCCACCGTGACACACGCACGGATTATTGTTGAACACTGTCTCTCTGCCCTCGTGCCACCGTGACACACCCACGGATTATTGTTGAACACGAGCCACCGATCATCTAGGCACAAGGCTAGATCGATCGTTTCCCCCCAAAGGTACAAACCGCGCAATGGGGTTCTACGGTGTTGGGGCACCTAAGTCTATTAACTGATTAACATATAAACATTTAAACAGGAAAATCACATTTACTGATTTCATATCAGATCACAATACACTGTCATTCTAAACCGACAGAGCAATATATTTCAAATCATTGTAATTTCTGAGAAATTCTCATACCATGCATTCAGGCAAATTAGAAATGCATAAATAACCCAACTTATTTCAGTTTGGCACATAAATAGTGAATTTACACAATTGAACATCTTATTGCACAAATTAAAGAAATTTACTTCACATATGAGAATCATACTCAACAATTATCAATTCTCTAAAATTCTCGAAAAACGTGCACATTAACCCAAATCCTGGTTTGTGCATCACTTAACTCAATTAAGAGTTAATTACATATCACAATACAATTTAATAACAATACTTGGGAATTTTTGGTAATATTTCAGAGAAATGTGCCATTTCATGTAAATATCAATTTACACATATTAACGTCAAAAGATATATGCAATTAGGGTTTTCATGCATATTCTATTTATTCATATCAACTTTGAAATCGTACATCTGATAATTTATCAGAAATCTTCATTGTCTGGGTTCATACCCAAATCATACCATTTTCAGACATGAATTTCTAATTTCAACATTCAAATGAGCAATTTAGGTTCCAATGAACCATATAAATCTACTGATTCAATCCATACTGTTCAAATGCTAAATTTAATCATATAACAGTGTCTAGAAGCATTTTATGAACTAAAAAGGTCGGGCGACGCCAAGCGCTGCCCGACGCCTGATAACGCCTGTTATCAGCGTAATTCGTGCACAAAACAGAAAATATTCAAACGCCTGAGTTTATTAATGATAAATAAATGAAACCCTACTCACATTGATTTGGACTATCCGGATTTGTCCGGAAATGCGTCCAAGGCCTGATTCCGGGTGATTTTGGATCATCTTCTTCCTTGGAAATTGCCACTGTTCACGGCTAGTTGCTTCACGCTCAACTGGAATCGGCTACTAGGCGTTGATTTGGGCCAAATTGATGGCAATTTCCAACGTAAACCTCCTAGCCGAGGTCCAAGACCGTGATTTAGAAGCTTTGGCCGCCCAAATCTACCCCTCCAGCCACGCACGACCGAAGCTCCAAACTACAGCTTGCCGCAGCCAAGCTGCTGTGCGGCAGCTTGCTAAGAAGGTAGGAAGAGTGGGTGGTGGGGGAAGAAGAAAGGAGGGAGGAAGAAGAGAAGAAGAAGAGAAGATGAAGGGAATCAGAACCAATCTGGAAGTCGACCACAAATCGCCTTTGCGATCGTCCGCGGGCCTGCACCTCCTGTGCAGCGCCTTCAACAGGATGAAATGAACGGATAACCAACAGAGACAAATAACCGAAGGTTATAAAGAAAATATTAGGAAATTTTGCAATTTCAACCCTGAAATCGGAAAAGTTCATAACTTTTGACTCGAAAGTCCAATTCAGGTGATTTTAATTGCATATTTTCAAGAAAAATGCCCACTACAATCCCAAGGCATGAAAACAAACTAATTACACTGTTTTTCTGTTTCAAAATTCCAATTGCATCCAATTATCACTTTACTCAATTTAATCATCTTAATTAAGCACTAATTAATTTTATGTGCTTGATTCAACTAAATCAAGTTAATGATCACTAACCACATCATAAGCACATATGTTAACTCAAATAAATTTAATTAGGCTCAAATCATAATGCTTTACCAATAAACTTTGGAACGAGTCATAACAATCTCCCTCCCTTATAAGAATTTCGTCCCGAAATTCCTAAAAGAGAAAAGGAAACTTGTTACACATATCTGACCCAAAAACTCCCACGTGGCTTCTTCTAAGTTGTGGTTTCTCCACAAAACCTTCACTAACGGTATCTCGATTCTTGAGCTTCTTGATCCACCGATCAACTATCAGATCTGGTCCCTCAACATAGGACACATCTAATCTGAACTGTGTAGGTTCTGGGTCCACTATCTCCTCTGGACCAGGGTAACACTTCTTCAACATCGATACATGAAACACGTCATGTAAATTGAGCAACTTGGATGGCAAATCCAACTTATGGGCTACAAGTCCAATCCTCTCAATAATAGGATACAGGCCCATAAACCTAGGAGTCAGTTTGCCTCTCTTACCAAATCTCAGCACTCCTTTCCATGGTGAAACTTTCAAGTATACTTCATCACCAACCTCAAACCAACATATGGGTGATCTACACTTTCTACCATACAGAGCTTCATACGGGGCCATACCAAGACTGGAATGGTGACTATTGTTGTATGCAAACTCTATAAGGCTTAAGTGTTCTTCCCAACTTCCACTGAAATGCAAGACACATGCTCTCAGCATGTCCTCAAAAGTCTGAATGGTCCTCTCAAATTGACCATCTGTCAGCGGGTGAAAGGTTGTACTGCACCTCAACTTTGTACCCAAAGCTCGATGCAACTAATTTCACAACCTGGATGTGAACTTAGGATCTCTATCTGATATAGTTGAAACCGGAATACCATGCAACCTGACTATCTCATCCACATATATCTTAGCCAACTTTGGGACATCAAAGGTTGACTTAATATGAAGAAAGTGAGCAGACTTAGTCAGTCTATCCACAATCATTCATATCAAGTCACAACCTCTAGGTGTTAAGGGCAACCCTATCACAAAATTCATTGTGATATGTTCCCATTTCCATTCTGGTATAGGAAGAGATTGTAAGGTATCTTTAGGTTTCTGGTGCTCAGCCTTAACCTGCTGACACACACTGCACCTAGTCATGTACTCATCTACATCCTTTTCATACTAGGCCACCAATACAACTCCTTGAGATCCATGTACATCTTAGTGTTACCTGAATGCATAGCATACATTGATGCATGTGCTTCCTCAAGAATCTTTTCTTTCAAATCATTATCTCGAGGTACATGCAACCTGTCACGCTGATACCACACACCATCATATGAAAACATGAACTCTGGTCTTTTCCCCATGTCATGTCATGCATGATCTGATGTAACTCACTATCACCCTACTGTAGTTCCTTAATCTAATCATAAAAGATAGGCTTGACTTGCATCTGTGCAATCAAACCACTCTACTTTGTCACCTCTAAGTCTAAGTTTAACTTTCACATTTCTACTAGCATGTCTCTCTCGAAACATGCAATAGAGAATGCATCAACTGTTGAACTTAACATTATGCTCAAAGCATCTGCTACCACATTCGTATTTCCAGGATGATAATCTATCATTATATCATAATCCTTAATCAATTCTAATCATCTCCGCTGTCTAAGATTCAGATCCTTCTGGGTAAAGATATATTTCAAGCTCTTATGATCTATAAACACCTGGCACACCTCACCATAAAGACAGTAACGTCATGTCTTATGAGCATGAACTACAACAACTAATTCCAGATCATGTGATGAGTAATACTCCTCATTCTATGGTACTAACTTCTTATTACTACTGTAAGAATTTATTTCAAAATTATATCTTACTCTTTTCTCCGAGTCATTTTCATATTGTCTATCTACCTTCCAGATTAGCTAACTTTAAACCCTGGATTTTATTAGTGCTAGGTTACCTTTCATAGTGCAAATCGTATGATCTTGTTTTATAAAGATACTAGTATTCAAGGTCAAATCACTAGTGACATCCCTTGAACTACTACAACTCTAAACATTCTAGGGTTTGGTCCTTATCAGTAACATAGCATTATTGTGATGTGACTTTGCTTCCTTAGTTTGAAATCAAACTTTAGATCTCATAAGTTCATCCATCTACTTGTAATGAATACAACATATATGAATAATCATCAATGAACTATAGATATATAATAGAAATGTAACATCAACCAAGTTCTCTAGCATAACTTATTAACACAAATGTTACAAATAAACATGATACTTGTTACCCAAGCATCACACATGGCTCACAAGGCCATTCATATCTTGTCACCTCTCACTAGGCAACAACTTATTCACATGGTTCATAAAATCCGTACACATTATTACTTTTATTAATCAACAACAACATCAACACACAAAAAGCCAATCAACATTTATTATATAAATGTCACAGCCCAAACTTGGCTATATTCATCATCTCATCATACATGCATGGTTATTAGGCATGATAACAGTCATACAAGATATTTATCACATCATGTGATACAGTAGTAATACCATCATTCCTTAACCAGGAATTAGGGTTCACTATCAAACAGGGCTTATCGTTCCCTTTTCCCCAAATTAGGGTTAGGGTTCATTAATTCAGACCCTCTTGAGTTAACCAACTTTATCTTGTATTAAGGTATTTCCCCTCTTAATGCATTCCATCATAGAATACTCACCCTAAGCATATAATGCATAGGCCACACATTAGAATTGTCCAGCTATCTCACATGATATGGACTTATCTTAGTTTAAGGCATAACTTTATTATAAAGTTGCCTATAAACAATCGCAATGATACACCCTCAACTAGGGTTTCACAAGGATACACCCTCAACCAGGGTTCACAATGAGACACCCTCCACTAGGGTTTACTAATCATGTATTGGATCCATGCATTTGTTATGCATTAATGATTAGTACCATTAAGGGTATTTCTCACCTAGTCATTAAATTTAACTTGAACCTTATTGTGTTCCTTTATTTATAATTAAGGATTGCTCATATGAGGTCCCAATGTTGGGTCTCCGATATCAGTTCCAACTAATTCTTAGTTGTTCTAATCTTTCCTTTATATCTCAACATCTTAGTGTATATACATTTTTCACCATGATTCGGGTCTAAATTATCCAGAATCTACTTTTATTATATTATTAATAGGAGTCATTAGATCTCAGTAACGCATCCTACCAGCCGGACCAGGCCGAACCTGTAGTCCTGAAGCTAAGAGCTACTCAGGATTAACCAACTCCTATTAATCTCGAACATGTGGAAAGAATATCCACTTAGGGCAAACTCATTTAAACATAACTTCTGGTATACTTAATACAAATAATATTAACAATAACTAAATCACTTCATGACACACAACAATATAAAAGAATCATATTTATTCTATAAACTGAAAATCTAAATCCATACATATAAGAGCATTTCTAATGATTTCCAATCAAATAAGCAATATAAAGTAAGAGTTGCATCGCATCCTATGTTTAATCTTTTATTGCTACATTGATTTTCCGATTTCTTAACCTTAAAATTTCTAGGGTTTCTCTCCAGCCTATCCTTCCTCTGCATACCTGGCCAGGGTATTCAGAGAAGAATAGACAAAGTAGCTTGATACTGGTCAATCTAAGTATTCAGACACCTGGCCAGGGTATCTAAACACTCAGACCTCCCAGAGCTAAAGACACATCATTTCTTATCCATCTTAATTATAATTCTATCTTTTGATCTTAATGATCCCTGACAACTCAGCTTAAATTCTCAACTTGATTCTTGTGACCACGTCCTCTTCTTGCCATCTGCAATACTATAACAGAACATTTCCTGTTATAAAATTGCAGTTAGAAGGAAGACACCTAAGTCCTAATCCTATTGGTCTCTTATCGTCCCCTGACCTTGACTTAGAGTATTCATATACTCAACCTATGCTCTGATACCAAGATGTCACACCCCGATCTCACACTAACCACTAATCACGAGATTAGGGTGTGACGGAGGGATTATCACATAACAAATCACTGAGAACTTTTTTTTTTTAAAACCTCGTAATGATATCCGAATTATTGCTGTAAACTAAAACAAAATAAACTATTGCAGAAGCATTTCAATTAAATTGGCTAGAGTACGTAAACATAATTTACAACATGTAACATTGTTTAACAGAAAGTAAACATAATAGTTAATTTACATCTTTATACACATTCCACATACACACTCTCTCTCACCCACACCATGTCCCAAGGATCGAGGGGAAAGGACTAAGAGACCTCTAACTACTAACTACGTATACCTTCTACAGACTAAGCGTTAGGATGAAAGGATCCTTCAGATTTCCTGCTGCTGGTGATGACCTGAAAATGTTTTGAGTAGAGGTATGAGCCTACTCGCTCAGTGAATAGCATTTCATTTAGCTATCACTAAACAACTCATCAGGTTTATAAAATTGAAATAAACATAAATACAATACAAGTAGGGCAGTTCTAATGACATAGCAGATTACAGAATATAATCGCATTTATATGCAACAACAGATAATTTAAACAAATAAACAGATATAATGAATTGACACAAAAGTTCGGATATATTAATTTACTGTGATCCTATATGATTACATATTTATATTATTATGCCCCAAACATATGCAGCGCACTCTACATATGAAGATCTGTAGCGAACTACGATCCCACCGTACAAGACTTAGCGACACACCCGGGAAATGCTAAGTCTGACTGTCCGTCCTGGTCTGCACAGGACTCTCAGGCGCACAAGGGCCTCAGGTGCACAAGGGCCTGTCTGCACTAACTCTGAGTGCTCTGGACTCCTCCCGCAACCTGTAGTGCACAGTCGGGGGGTCTGGGTTACCACCGTGACACACGCACAGATTATTGTTGAATAACCCCTATTTACTCCAGTGCCACCGTGACACACGCACGGATTATTGTTGAACACTGTCTCTCTGCCCTCGTGCCACCGTGACACACGCACGGATTATTGTTGAACACGAGCCACCGATCATCTAGGCACAAGGCTAGATCGATCGTTTCCCCCCAAAGGTACAGACCGCGCAATGGGGTTCTATGGTGTTGGGGCACCTAAGTCTATTAACTTATTAACATATAAACATTTAAACAGGAAAATCACATTTACTGATTTCATATCAGATCACAATACACTGTCATTCTAAACCGACAGAGCAATATATTTCAAATCATTGTAATTTCTGAGAAATTCTCATACCATGCATTCAGGCAAATTAGAAATGCATAAATAACCCAACTTATTTCAGTTTGGCACATAAATAGCGAATTTACGCAATTGAACATCTTATTGCACAAATTAAAGATATTTACTTCACATATGAGAATCATACTCAACAATTATCAATTCTCTAAAATTCTCGAAAAACGTGCACATTAACCCAAATCCTGGTTTGTGCATCACTTAACTCAATTAAGAGTTAATTACATATCACAATACAATTTAATAACAATACTTGAGAATTTCTGGTAATATTTCAGAGAAATGTGCCATTTCATGTAAATATCAATTTACACATATTAACGTCAAAAGATATATGTAATTAGGGTTTTCATGCATATTCTATTTATTCATATCAACTTTGAAATCGTACATCTGATAATTTATCAGAAATCTTCATTGTCTGGGTTCATACCCAAATCATACCATTTTCAGACATGAATTTCTAATTTCAACATTCAAATGAGCAATTTAGGTTCCAATGAACCATATAAATCTACTGATTCAATCCATACTGTTCAAATGCTAAATTTAATCATATAACAGTGTCTAGAAGCATTTTATGAACTAAAAAGGTCGGGCGACGCCAAGCGCTGCCCGACGCCTGATAACGCCTGTTATCAGCGTAATTCACACACAAAACAGAAAATATTCAAACGCATGAGTTTATTAATGATAAATAAATGAAACCCTACTCACATTGATTTGGACTATCCGGATTTGTCCGGAAATGCGTCCAAGGCCTAATTCCGGGCGATTTTGGATCATCTTCTTCCTTGGAAATTTCCACTGTTCACGGCTAGTTGCTTCACGCTCAACTGGAATCGGCTACTAGGCGTTGATTTGGGCCAAATTGATGGCAATTTCCAACGTAAACCTCCTAGCCGAGGTCCAAGACCGTGATTTAGAAGCTTTGGCCGCCCAAATCTACCCCTCCAGCCACGCACGGCCGAAGCTCCAAACTACATCTTGCCGCAGCCAAGCTGCTGTGCGGCAGCTTGCTAAGAAGGTAGGAAGAGTGGGTGGTGGGGGAAGAAGAAAGGAGGGAGGAAGAAGAGAAGAAGAAGAGAAGAAGAAGGGAATCAGAACCAATCTGGAAGTCGACCATAGATCGCCTTTGCGATCGTCCGCGGGCCTGCACCTCCTGTGCGGCGCCTTCAACAGGATGAAATGAACAGATAACCAACAGAGACAAATAACCGAAGGTTATAAAGAAAATATTAGGAAATTTTGCAATTTCAACCCTGAAATCGGAAAAGTTCATAACTTTTGACTCGAAAGTCCAATTCAGGTGATTTTAATTGCATATTTTCAAGAAAAATGCCCACTACAATCCCAAGGTATGAAAACAAAATAATTACACTATTTTGCTGATTCAAAATTCCAATTGCATCCAATTATCACTTTACTCAATTTAATCATCTTAATTAAGCACTAATTAATTTTAAGTGCTTGATTCAACTAAATCAAGTTAATGATCACTAACCACATCATAAGCACATATGTTAACTCAAATAACTTTAATTAGGCTCAAATCATAATGCTTTACCAATAAACTTTGGAACGGGTCATAACAACAACTAACGATCTTAGTTGGCCCCATCTTTATCCCAACGTGGGGTAATGACTAATTAAGGATAACTGTCAAGTTTAAGTGGATAACAAGCTTATAGGTGACATATGTGATTAAGTTAAGTAATTTCTTAGAAGGAAAAGAAAGGATACTTATCTTTTGTATTTTGTTATCAAACTTTGCATAAAACTAGATAATGCAAGACAAGGTTTCCCTTAAAAATGAGGATCAATTGGGTATTTTAAGAAGTCTCTACTAATTTCTAAAGATTAACTAAAGTGGAGATAAAACTAGGATAATTGGATGTAAATAAAATCTAAATGATGCCCGACCTCTCGTATGGGTAAAATGGGACTTAGCCACTTGATAGGAAATTCTAGCGTTGCATTGAAGCATTGGATGATGATCCAACAACAAATGCATCTGTAACGTCCCAAGATTTGAGGCCTCATATAAAATGATCTTAAAAGGAATGACTGGACTACCCATATCACCAAGGTGCACCTCCTTTTTTGGGAGCCCATCACTAAAGAACTCCATAATTAAGCGTGCTCAGTTTGGAGTAGTACTAGGATGGGTGACCAGTTGGGAAGTTGACCCTGGCTTGCGCGTGAGTGAGGAAAAAACATACAGTTAATGCTAGTGGTGGTTTGTGGGGCCAGTCGTCATTCCTAAAACTCTACTGGAACCTTGGGAAGTGGGCCTGAGCATTACAAATGGTATCGAAGCCAATTCCCCTCTAGTAGGTGGGGCCCACGTGGACATGTGGCATGCCAGTCTTGAGCCATGTGGTCCAGGCATGTTGGAAAGGATTTTCCATGGTGACGTAGTCATCCTTGCGCTGGTATTCCATGAACAGGAGCTAGGTGTCCATGGACCATCATGGGTCTGCACTAAAATGAGGTCAGATTATGAGACCATATAATTGAGCCTTGACGAGGATGTCAAGAGTCTAAGTGAGGGAGATTGTAAGGTCCCAGGATTTGAGGCCTCAGATAAAATGATTTTAAAAGGAATGATTAGACTACCCATACACCAAGGTGCACCTCCTTTTTTGGGAGCCCATCACTAAAGAACTCCATAGTTAAGCGTGCTCAGCTTGGAGTAGTACTAGGATGGGTGAAAAGTCAAGAAGTTGACCCAGACTTGCACGTGAGTGAGGAAAAAGCATGCAGTTAAGGCTAGTGATGGTTTGTGGGGCCAGTTGTCATTCCTGAAACTCTACTGGAGCCTTGGGCAGTGGCCCGAGCGTTACAACATCGTATCCTACCTTACGACTAGAATCCCACGTGACTTAATATCTACCCTATTCCATATGTCTCTAGTATAGTAACCAAACTCCCTCAAATTAGTCCCATTGGGACCGGGAGACGATATCACGTATCATGGTAATGCCTAAATCACCAACAACCCTAGAAAGTGAGGGTTATATCATTACACATCTAGCCTCTACCACATCCTAGAAATGAGGTCCTCATAGCTTCCTAATACTCTCACACATTGAGAGCATCCATCAATTGGAGCCAAATGACCATGTTCGACCTCTAATCATAAGCCAAATTCTTCTATGGAAAATTCAACCCAGCCCCACAACTATAGTACTACTTAGACCAATTCATTTGGTCACAAGCATTGATTCCACAAATATGTAGACCCTCCAGAGCAAGCCTTAAGCCCCCAATTTCTCTCTTCTCAAGATCATTGACTACCAGTTCAAGGATCTCACCCGAAGTACTACTTCAAACCATTATATCACCTCATAAGCATTAGGATTGGCTCATATCAATACATGGAACCTTCCTTGAGTCCCCAAATCTTGTGAATTGAGGTATATCTCCTTATTCTTCATTGCTTATCTGACGTCTTTAGCCCCTAGTACCCTTATATGTTTACCTCGTCATTATGCTTTGGGTGGATGGCTTCATGGGGACCTAACAAAGGAAACAAGACCTTCAACTAAGGTTGTTGAGCCACCAACAATAGAGTCAACCATGGGTTGATCCCATGGTTGTTTGTAAGATTGGGTTAGCACAGAAGGAACAATCCCAGAAGGGATATGACCAATATTCACTTAACGATTTGCATGACATAAATGTCACATTGTATGAGGGGATACATCATATACTTGGGATTTAAATCCAATTGTGTCATGATGGATAAACAATTATCCGAGAGACATGTCAGTCAATGACAATCTAGTTGGGTTTTAATTTGCAATAAATTTGAAAAATTATAGGTTAACTCTGATAATAGCAGATATACAAACAAAAATGATAATAAAGAAATGTAGAATCCAAAAAATAGGTTTCAATAACTTATTCTATCTCAAATTAAAAAAGTACATATTTTAATGAGGTTGAATATATGTAAATCCTAAGTTTATGAGATGTTCATATCTTTTTTATTTAATCATGATATGTGAAATCTTATCTAAGTTGATGATGAAACATAATAAGATCCTATTAAGGTTTAGGGTTTCATATATTGTCAAGCTAGGGTTTCTGAACCTTAGAGACTTAATGTAACATTTAGGGTTTGTGATATCTAACCCTAATGTAACCCTAATCCAACATGTAATCCTAATCTAGATCCCAAGTCAAATTTAAGTATTATATTGAGAACATTTAAGTAGCACTTGTTGGGGAATAGGGATGACAGATAAGGCAGCAGAAACAAAAACGTTTACCCCTATTCCTTGATCAAGAATCATGTCAACAACCATGTATCTAGGAAAGAGGATAGCTAGAGATATACCTAGTCCTAGAGCAAGTCCAACAACTACTCTTGCATGGTGATGTGCACTCTTTTTAAGGCATACATGAACAACTGGCAATGATGGCCTCTTGATGCATCACCATGGATAGTGGTGGTTGTTGTCCTCCTAGTGTGGTGGAAACAACCTCCACGCCTCTATGTAGTCCACACGGACCACTGAGAACTCCACATTATGCTACCAGAGCCAATGAGAAGGAGTTGTCCCTTCGTATTTCAACCTACTAGGGTTGATCCTCTCTCACATGTTGTCTCTCCTTTGCTGTCCCTACCTTTTATGAGTAGGACTTGCTCAGGCTCTCACGTTACCACAACTGTCAGAGGAAAATAATGGTCAGAGCTTATTGTTGTATCTCTTAAAATACTTGACTACCCCACCCTATTTATAGGATGGCTAGGGTTTGGGTTTCCAGATCATCTGGGAATTGAAGAGACAAAATTTCAAGAATTTTCTAGAAGCTACAAACATCAAACTGTTCAGTTCACTACTGAATTGGTTGATTCACATGTGAAACGATTGCTCAATCACTTGAACCTGTCAATTCACTTTCTTTCCTATTCTCAATAACATTAGCTTTCTGTATTTGATTAATGTACAACATGATGTCAACATGAATCCTTGATCCAATCATATTGATCATTGAACCGGGCAATTCACAAGTTGAACCGATCATTTTAGACCTTGAACCAGTCGGTTCACCAAATGAACCAGTTGATTCATGCCCTACTTAAAACAATGTTCAACCAATGTAGTTTAAATTGATGTGACACTTGAACTGATTGATTCAACACTTGAACTGGTTAGTTCACAGTCCAGTCAACCAATTTACAGTCATTAGTGTTTTAAGTGAATACCTAAACACTTTAATAATCAAGTTAAACATCATTCATGAATAAAATCCTATTCCAGTTGCATCCTATGTGTGTGACCTTATAGATCTCAAGTTACATTGGCAGTGAATGTTCATAACTAACTTATGACATCACAAGCAATGAGTCGTATCTAGAAACACACCATTGGTACCCAAGTAACTAGAAACTTGGAGAACAACTTCAACTTATATTTCATGATTAGTGTTACACCGATCGTATAGTTCCTTTATCTCTGATATCTAGATTGAACTTGAGGTATGGAATCATCATCCTCTCAACATACAATCCATGTTCCTTGAACTAGAGCAGACTGTAAGAGATGCATGTGAGTTCACATATCATATATTGAGTCACATGAGTATGGCCATACTCTTCTCGGTATCGCTTATCAAGTGGTCTGGATATCAATCTCCTATAGAAGGGACAAATCCCATCTACACCAATCACCCTCAATCTCCATGTGTCACAATGCATTCAGGCATCACCTTATAGAAACCCTTATTCAAGATCACATTGGATGATGTCAAAATACATTAAACAATATGTGATGAGTGTAGTAATTTTAGGTCTAAGAACCACAGTCATCATTATCACTATGAGAGCTGGTTCTGACTACCATTCCATGGTATCCATGTATCACTCTCAAGGTGGGTTTGTCCAGTACATTGTTGTCTAACAAATACCTATGTGCTTGGTTTGATATCACATATCATGAATAATGAGATTCTATCATCAACCAACACACACTCTAGTCTTATGTATTATTTTTGTCTATTTTTGTTCCACAGTAATATATGACTAGGGACATAATTAGAATGTATGTACTCTTATCATACATATGATCTCATTTTTCATGTCCTCAACTTGAAGGCATATGTCATCGAGCAACATCATTCTTTAAACATATACCATGTTTGTATCATCAACTAATTATTGAGACAACCATAATAGACACCATTACCTTTATCATTATCAAATTAGGAATATGATGCCCCATTACAATCATCATATAATTGGATCTATGGGCATACATACCAACAAAATCCCACTTGCACTTAGAGCCAATCACTTACAAATCTTATTCCAATAGATCTTTAACATCTCCATCATGTTTTTATGTGTAAGAGCTTTTATTGAGGGTCAGAAACATTTTCTTATAGTAGGTATTTGTAAATTTTCACATCTCCTCATTGTATGACTTCTCACGTGAGATGGAACTTCTTGTAGTATGTTTTCTGATACTCCTTGCCTATCTAGTAGAAACATTGTTGTCATAGTACTTATACTGTGTGATCAATGGTTGGAACCTCCCACAATCTAATTATAAACTTCTTGATCCATATAGTATCCTCTACTATTCTCAAAATAAAAAGTACTCAACTTCTATTTGTAGAATTAGCAATTGTCTCTTTCTCAAAACAATTTCCAGCTTACAATTCTACTTTACAGTCAACCACAATTTTGGATTGCAATCATTAATTTTGTTTGTCATTTTGGAAGCTTGCACCAGTGCAACTGTTTACACCCAACTCTTCCACATAACCATAACTAAGGAACCAATGTAGATTTTCACATATCCTTGTTGTATGACTTCTCACATGAGATGGAATTTTCCATTGTATGCTATCTAATATTCCTTACCTATCTAGCAGCACCATTGTTGTCATAGTACTTATACCGTGTGATCAATGGTTGGAACCTCCCACAAGCTCATCTACATGAACTTCTTGATCCATATAGTATCCTCTATTGTTCTCAAAATAGCAAGATACTCGGTTTCTATTTGTAAAATTAGCAACTATCTCTTTCATAGAACTATTTGTAGCTTACCATTTTATTTTAAGGTCAATCACAATTTTAGATTGTGATCATTAATTTTATTTGTCATTTTGGAAGCTAGCACTAGTGCAACTGTTTACAAAAAACTCTTCCACATTACTATAACCAAGGAACCATTCCTTTTAGCGCTTCTCAAGTACTTAAGGATGTTCTTTACGGTAGTCTAATTACTTTCATTGGGATCTGACAGATATCCACTCTTCATGTCCAATACATACAAGAGACCAGGATGAGTACATAATATTACAAATGGAATTGACATCTTACTCACATATTCACGTTCTTCACAAGAACTGAGATACACATATCTTAAGAGATAATTCCATGAGACATGGATAAATTTTCTCTCATTGAATACTCTATACCGAACCCTTTCAACATCTTGCCAATATCTGTGCTCTTACTTAGGTCAAGAAGCTCTCTAGATCTATTTTTATAGATATTTATTCCTATCATATAGGATTCTTAGCCTAAAACCCTTCATAGAGAAGGTACTTCCTTGCCAGGTTTTAATATTCCTTGTATGAGGATGTTATTCCCCATCATTATGTGGAATATATATATATATATATATATATATATATATATATATATATATATATATATATATATATATATATATATATATATATGCTCCCATGAAATTGTTGTAATCACAATTTTCATCTTCATTCTGACTAAAGTCAAACTCTTTGACTATCTTTTCAAAAAGAAGGTTCCATCTCTGAGATGATTGCTTCAAACCTCATATTAACCTTTGTATCTTACAAACTTTATTTGCAATAATTTGATTTGTATAACCTTTTAGGTTGTGTCACACACACATCCTCTACAATATTCCTATTAAGGAATGTCGTTTTATTATCCAATTACCAAATCTCATAGTCATATTAAGATGCAATGACAAGCATAATGCTGATGGATTCAACCATGGAAACTGGTGAAAAGATTTCATCATGCTCAACAACTTGAAGTTGTTTGAATTTCATTTCAATCAATTTGCCCTTATAGGTTTGTACATTACCATCCATCTTGGTCTCCATTTGAAGACCCAATTGCACCTTATGGGTCTTATCCCTTTAGGTGGGTCCATTAAGGTTATATCGTATTGGTGTACATGGACTCCATCTTGGATCTAATGGCATCAAGCCATTTCTCAAACTCTGATCCCTTAATAGCTTCTAGGTAAGTTGTTGACTCACCATCTATGACCAAGTTACCTCCTTTATGGGTTATAAGATATCATCATATTTCAAGCTCAAGGCATGTTCTACTACATCTATGAGGCTTTGTGTTACATAAGGAACTTGAGATTCCACAACAACTTGTGATTCTCCTTGTTCCTATTGTACCTCTTTAGGTTCAATGTTTTCTTGTTAGTATTGAACTTTTTGAGGTTCTATTTTTCTCCCACTGATTCCTTTATAATCAAATTCCTCTTAACAAATTCAACTATCCTGTCAACAAACACTATTTTTGTCAGATTGGATTATAAAAGTAGTATTCGACAAAATTACATTTATGTGATTTGTTAATAAATATTTTTAAGAAACTATATTTTATATAAGCTTCAATCCTAATCCTATTAAAGAAATATCAAGACACCTCCCATGCGATATCTCATATGGTGTATTTTGAACCATTTTAGGTGGTACATTGTTTTAGTGTAAAGCATGTCCCAAAAAGGAAATTGTAAGATTAGATAGATTTATTGATAATCATATTGTTACTAACAGGTGTGATTTCCTATTTCTGATACACTATCATTGTGTTTCAGGTGGAATTCATTATGATACACTATCATGATCTCTAGAAGGTCCTCAAATTCTTGGTTAAAATATTTCCATATCGATCATATTGGAGTGTTTTAATATTTATACCAAGTGGGCTATGTACTTCATTCATGATCTCCTTGAACACTTCAAGAGACTTGTATTTAATTAAATACAAACTACCATATCTACTGAGATCATCAATAAATATAATGAGGTATTATTAACCACCTCTAGCATTTATTCTAAAAGGTTTATATACATCAATATGTATGAGCTCTAATAGAATACTCACTGTCCCACTACATCTAGTGAAAGGTGCTTTTGTCTCATGTGCCCAATAAATAAGATTTGCATGTCTCTATTGGTTCAATAACCAAAAGAGTCTAGACAACCATCTGTATGGATTCTAGAAATGCATTTTTTATTTGTGTGCTCTAGATGACAATGCTATAGGTATTGTTTGAGTCATCGAATCATTCAATATCTACATAACTGTGTTATGACCCCCATTTTAGGGTTTTAATATATAATATAGTACTGTAAGACGGTAGACGTTTGTATATGGTTGAACTTAAATTGATTGGTTAACCAATTAATAATAATTTCACCCAAAAAATATGATTAGAGATACACTTGATGATGATGGCAACTAATTGGGTTCAAATATGATGAATATGTTTGATTAGTTGATTTTGGTATTTATGAGGCCAAGACTTGATAATTCATTGATTTGCATTCATGGTTTACACACTTATTTATGAGGAAAATTTGAGGAATTATTTTATGATCAAATGTTGGGATTGGTGTCAAATTTGGCATGAATATATATTTCATTCTAAAGAACCAGTGGTGTAAATTTCATGACAGCCAGATTAGTCATTGAGAGTTATTGATGTTTGAATTTTCTATAAAAGATTAAAATTTCTTTTGATTATGGACCTAAGTTTGATTATAAAATATCTAGTACCCGTGACATTGCAATGTCATCTGTGCCTTTTTATGGTATGACTTGGCATACTGATTTAAACTCCATGTAGCCATAAATTTGGATCCAGGCCTTGACTTCATCTTCAAGATCCAAGAAGTAGGGAACATAACAAGGGAGATTGAATCCTCACTAACCCTGTCTTCTCCAACCGCAGTGGCAGGCAAAGGCTGGATGAGGGGAAGCCGGGGAGGCAAGGACCTGATTGAATCATTGGTAACAGCTATAAGTAATCAGATTAGACTCAAATGTCAAGATGGTGGTGTCTTCCTTTCCGTCGAGCACATCATGAGCAGGTTAATTCCAGGAGAATTCTCTAGGCAATGTCGATGAGTTTTAGACCCTGCTTTGAAATCTTGATGGTGCTTGAGGGACTTTGGGAACCTGGTCATGAGGTATGGAAAATGGAAGACCTTCCCCTTCTTTCCTGTTCCCGCAACGACTCATTTCTTGGAAGAATAGAATCACATGACATCTCGCCTCCTCGACCCAGATTGGAGGGCCACCGACGTGTGGGAGGGGCCTGGGAGTCTGATTTCCACAACATCGCCCAGAGCAGAAGCCTACCTCCACTCATGATACATAGATGGAGATCCTTCTTCCCCCTCCTTATTCCCTGTGGCGGTAGAGGAAGCAACCAGCCGCTAGATATGTGTCCTCACCTCCCCTTCAAGGATCTGAGGTGCCGCCATGGAGCTCTTAAGCTTCCATTGATCTCGTGAACAGGACAACGATCACTGACCAAATGAGAGGCATAATGGATTGGGTCATCATCCCATGATATGGAGCCCTATCACTCTCATGATCCACTGTGGGAGCTCCAGTCTGCGGTGGCGGTCACGCGGGAGTCTGAACGCGTGCACGGTGAGAATGAGAATGACGAGTCAGTTCACCAACCAGAGCCCATACCTTTAGGGAGGAGATGCTGGAGTCTGATGGCGCTAGATTTGGATTAGGAGGGAGCAAGGACATGGATGGTTTCCTCATCAGTTCCATCCCGTACGACGACACTTCCATCGCAATCTCAGACCTCTTGCATAGGCAAAAGTGACGAGGTTCGACCCCGTCCCAGTGGGGATTTGATCTTGCTGTACCGGTCGACCCATATGAGAACCAGGTGGCTCAAGAGACACTCAGTAGAGGACCATAGTTCTCCTTACAAGCTACGTGGAGCCTATCCAACGCCTAACAAAGATATCCAATGGCCGACGGATTTTCATAAAAGGTAAATACCTAATTTAGTGTACAGATCTTAGAAATACAATCAAAAATAGCTCCCATGGCCAATAAATGCCCCAAAAATATCTCCAGGCTCAGAAAAATGTCCCATTTGTTATTAGATCCCTAAATTAGACTTTTGAACAACATTATATGGTTGTTTCAAATATATATTCTTATGCTCTATTCTAGGGTTAGTTAATTGATATAATTAGCAAATGATTGAGATTAAATCTGAGAAATTTTTGTTGAACTCTAATATTATTTAGAGACAATAGGTTGACCCTTATTTGAAATATATTGCTCAATATTAGGTCTTTTGGTATTAAAGTATAATTATGTGCTTTTAGCCTCATATAAATTCTAGAAAATAGACTAGTAATTAGAAAAATATGAAAATCATACCAGACCCTTATTATGATCTCCTGATCAGTAGAAAAAAAACAGAAACATGTTTTGGATCATTTGGACCTAGGTTTAGCTAAACCCTAATCTGGACCTAAATACCATTAATAATGGTGAATCTTGTATTAATGATGAATATTGCTATTAATCAGGTCATGGACAAAGATCTAGATGATCATGGATATGTTAGGAATCTCTGAACTCAGGTACGTGGGCTTATATAAGTATATGACTAGTTTTCTTATGTGCAATTGCTATGATGTATTGCTTGTCTTTATTTGAGAATATTGCTTGGATGTACTATGGTTATAGTATCTTCGTCATGTCAATAAAACATCAAAGAATATAGATGGTTTATAGCTACTAAGTGGATATACACACTCTCTCTCTAGATCCTCTCTCTCTTCCTCTAAATATAAGGTCGGCACTCGGTCCCCATAGCCCAAGGGGTGGGGAAAAATGAAGTACGACACTTCTTAGTAGTACAAATGTATCAAAATACATCTAAAAATATGTGTTTACCTGATTATCACACTAAACAATGTTTTCTTTTACCCCTTTCTTTCAAAAGTTATTTCAATTATGCAAGAATATTAGTATGTATATTTCCACCCACGTACACAACACCATGTGTATTGATTCGTTGTTTCACGTATGTTTTAGGTTCAGAGCTAGCATGGGAGAAAGAAGGAAAGTGAGCAGTTGTCCAGGTTGTACCTTTTGTGCTAAGATCCTATTAGCATACATGTTCATAGACTTGTAAAAAAATTCTTCAAATTATATAAATGTAAGTTGTAAATTTAATTTATTTTGTAATATACATGTTGAATGTTGAGATTGTTGCATGGTGTATGTTATATGTGTATGTTCATATATGCATATTATGCTTCCACATCACTCTCTGATATAATTACTAACATTTTCATATTTGTCCTCTCAGGCCTTCTAAGTCTCAAGACAGCAGAATCCGGGGATGTTACAGTTGGTATCAGAGCATGAACAATAGCTACACCTGACAATTGCTCACCATGAATCATAAACTAAATTTCACCTTTCACTTAAATTCTAGAAACTTAGTAAGTTGTTCTGTAGGAATAAGGTTTGACTTAGCCTCTAAGTTAGAACCTAGATGTTCAAAAACTAGGTTTAGAGAAGTGTCTGAAACCCTTTCCATATAGAGATCATATGTATTGGGTAGCTACACTAATCTACACCCTGTTCTCGCCATTTTACTAGTTGACATGGCACTGGACTATCTACTGTGTGTGGGACACTCATTTTGCTGATTTAGTTTTGTTTTCCAATTGGCTCCAGCCTTGACAGTTTTCTCTGATGTCTACTTTCTCGGAGAAAAATTATATATTATTTTATTATATATATGTAAATATAAAAATGTGTCCCTCACACGGGAGAGTAGTTAGTGTTCATGTGACCTACGTGAGAGGGAGTGACATCCGTCTAGAAGAGAGAGTAGTCTAGATTAGATGTCTAGAGCCTTATCATATATTTGACAGTTAGAGTAGATGATATATTGATAGATGATATAAGCAAGGATCATTAATATAAGTTTGATACTGATGATATATGTTGTGTTATATTGGTTCAAGTTGTATATGAGTTCTGATCCATTTCAAAGAAATATGAGCTAAGTCTTGATATCGAAAGTATGTAGCTTTTCCCACTTAGGATGAGCTAAGTTTAAGATAAAGTTGAATATGCATGAGCCTCAAGCTCTTTTATGAAGGAGGACCTCCAGTGTTAGGACAAGATATGTGGTGAACTCCAAAGAGAGTGAGACCCACAAGGAGAGGGTCATAGGACCTATCCTACAATATATGAAAAATATGATATATGTGTGAAATGATGTATCCTAAGCTGAGTTACTCCTGAGTATATGAGTTGAGTCCTTTTGCATGATTAAGTCCTATATGTGAGAGTTGGGTAAAAAAATTGATAGGTAGGTGACTCATAATGAGAAAGTCGATCCTTTTGGTTGAGTTAGGTCCTAGCTTGAGTGACATATGTTTGTGAATCTCATCATTAGCTACAAGTGAGGTGATATATGAACTCTGGTTCTAAGAGTAAAATGCCTTGTGCATAAGATACACATGTCATTTCTTATTCTCCTCTTTCTTGATATATATGTTAAAAAACCTCACTTGAGCTATAAAGATGATTTATGTATGGAAAGTCACTCAGATAAGCTTGGCCTAGTAAGTTCTATATTCCCCTCTTATATCATGCATACAATGTCTAAAACTAAAATCATGACAATCTCGACTGAATATAATCTCTTTCCCTTCATACCATACAAGAAAGATATGAGTTCTTAATTATGAGATTGAAATGAAGATATCTTTGAATCATATATAACGTAATCACAAATTATAGTGCATAGCATCGATCCTTGTAAATCTATGCTTCTCGATGAAAACTCTCACACAATAGGGTGTGAACCCTAATATGTAAGTATGAAAAATAACTCCCTCTAATGATGAAATTCTAGTGTGATGTTGATCATAAACCTCAATAATGATATTAAGTGTGAAAATTATGTTATTAAATGACATGAAAATTGACAGCGTCGTAACTAGGTGAGTAGGATGAAAGATGAAACCTAGAGCATAACCTTCTCAACTTCAAATGTATGCCACAAACCCTTATTCTTGGGGTAATCTGAGGGATGTAAATCCTAAAATCCTAGAATGTCAAATTATGAATGAGCTACTAAAATTATGCTTTGACCTAGTTAAGGTAGGGTGGCTACACCCTAGATGCTATAAACCTAAGATGACAACTTAGGGTATATCTACACTTTTGGATGGTCTTGGCACCCAGGAGTGGTTACTATATAATCTAGAATTCTTGATATCACCTTGAGCATTAGTTCAGTTGAATTTCAAGGACGAAATTTCTTTTAAGGTGGGGTGAATGTGATGACCCCCATTTTAGGGTTTTAATATATAATATAGTACTGTAAGACGGTAGACATTTGTATATGGTTGTACTTAAATTGATTGGTTAACCAATTAATAATAATTTCACCCGAAAAATATGATTAGAGATACACTTGATGATGATGACAACTAATTGGGTTCAAATATGATGAATATGTTTGATTAATTGATTTGGGTATTTATGAGGCCAAGACTTGATGATTCATTGATTTGCATTCATGGTTTACACACTTATTTATGAGGAAAATTTGAGGAATTATTTTATGATCAGATGTTGGAATTGGTGTCAAATTTGGCATGAATATATATTGCTTTCCGAAGAACAAGTGGTGTAAATTCCATGACAGCCAGATTAGTCATTGAGAGTTATTGATGTTTGAATTTTCGATAAAAGATTAAAATTTCTTTTGATTATGGACCTAAGTTTGATTATAGAATATCTAGTATCCGTGACATTGCAATGTCACCTGTGCCTTTTTATGGTGCGACTTGGCACGATGATTTGAACTCCCTGTAGCCGTAAATTTGGATCCAGGCCTTGACTTCATCTTCAAGATCTAAGAAGTAGGGAACAGAACAAGGGAGACTGAATCCTCACTAACCCTGCCTTCTCCAACCGCAGTGGCAGGCAAAGGCTGGATGAGGGGAAGCCGGGGAGGCAAGGACCTGACAGAATCGTTGGAAACAACTACAAGTAATCAGATTAGACTCAAATGTCAAGATGGAGGTGTCTTCCTTTCTGTCAAGCACATCATGAGAAGGTTAATTCCAGGATAATTCTCTAGGAAATGTCGATGAGTTTCAGACCCTGCTTCATCTAAATATAAGGTCGGCACTCGGTCCCCATAGCCCAAGGGGGGTGGGGAAAAATGAAGTGTGACATCCCTCCCTCTTTCCTATAAATATAAGGTCGGCACTCAGTCCCCATAGCCCAAGGGGTGGGGAAAAATGAAGTGCGACACTGCTTAGTAGTACAAACACATAAAAATACATCTAAAATTTTGTGTTTACCTGATTATTGCGCTAAACAATGTTTTCTTTTACCTCTTTCTTTCAAAAGTTATTTAAATTATGCAAGAATATTTGTATGTATCTTTCCACCCACGCACACAACACCCTGTGTGTTGATTTGTTGTTTCACGTATGTTTTAGGTTCAGAGCTAGTATGGGAGAAAGACGGGAAGTGAGTAGTTTTCCAGGTTGTACCTTTTGTGTTAAGATCCTGTTAGCATACATGTTCATAAACTTGTAAAAAAATTCTTCAAATTATATAAATGTAAGTTGTAAATTTAATTCATTTTGTAATATACATGTTGAATGTTGAGATTGTTGCATGGTGTATGTTATATGTGTATGTTCATGTATGCATATTATGCTTCCGCATCGCTCTCTGATATAATTGCTAAAATTTTCGGATTTGTCCTCTTGAGCCTTCTAAGTCTCACGACGACAGAATCCAGGGACGTTACAAACTGTCTCTAGAACTATTAAGTATAATCTATGAGACATTGGGGCAACTGCCATAAAAGATCTTATCTTTGAAAGCAAAACATCAAATATATTCATAATATTCTTCTCCATATAAGATACATGATGGTTTTCATTATTGACAGGTACATAATATCAATTTACTAATTCTCTTACATGCCTGTTACATGTATCACAAATTCCAACTGTAGTGGAAACAACTCTTTCTCCACACAGTTGAACTTACTTCTTCTCGGGTCCTAAAGTGGAGATCTCTATCTCCTTATTCTTTGTGAGTTCCTCTATATAAAGAGGGAAGTTCCTTTTCCAATGTCCAATCTGGTGATAGTGATGGCACTTTCCTTCCTTATTCACTCCCCCTTTAGCTTTAGTACAAAAGACTTTGGTTTCTTACTATATTTAGGACTCTTCTTATCTTTGACTTTGCTCTTGGACTTCCCTCTGATGATCATCATCACATATTTGGGTTTGTCCTTCTTCATCGTGCTTCAGATGTCCTCAACATTCCAAGTAATTATGACAAAAGCTTGTCAAATCATTCATGTTGTAGTTCATGACAAACTGATTGTATGATTCCAAAAATGACTGTAGAATCACATCGGTGTCCAACTCTTGACCCAAGGGAAATCCCAAATGGGCAAGATTCTCCACATACCCAATCAACTTGAGTGTATGGGGACGTACTCAATCTTCTTCAACCATGTTTTACTTCAAAAACACCTTAGAGACATCATATATCTCTTGTCTTGTCTGATCTTAGTGCATGTTTTTAAGATGTGTAACCATGTGAATAACATCCATGTTATCATGTTGTTTCTGAAACTTGTAGTTCATTGAGCACAACATCAGGAACTTGACATCTACAACATCTTCACAGTGCTTATAGTAAGCATCCCTGTCAGCCTTAGGCGTGTTGGTTGTAGGTTCATCTGGTTCTGATGTCTCCAAAACATAGAGCTTGCTCTCTTGAGTGAGAACAACTCTCAACATCTTGATCCATTCATGGAAGTAATTCATGCTCAACTTGTCCTTCTCAAGGACCGTTCTCAAAAAAATGTGTTTTTATTTGCCATTAAATTCTATAAAATAATATTTGCAACTTTTGCCAAAACACTTTTGACTTGATTTGATAAGTTTGATGATATTAATAAGACGTTTAATTAATTATCGTTTCCACTATTTTTTTTCAAATTGATAGCCCTCACATATCAACTTGGAAGATTTCATCATACAACCTTCTAGTGAACCAAGACCCATAATAATTGAATTATTACCCGGCCAACGCCAACGTCCATAACCAATTATTAAGGTAGACAACTTTTGCCAACTATATCTCATGCAATTCTTGGACAGATGGTTGCACAACTCTTTCCCATAGTCATTTGCATGCTTCTAGGCACTTAATCCAATTAAGGTCACCTAGTTAAGTTTGACCCAAAAGCAAACACGATAGTAATGGAGCCTACTTGGCAGGCCACATGACTACCATCACATTTCCATGAGATAGAGGATGCACCACACTTAGTGTACCCATGTTTTATTCGATCAAGGTTTTCATTTGTGTTGCTTATGGAAAGCATATTAGACTTAATATTTGATATATATATTTTATATTTATACATATACATATCCAATCACCACATACTTATAGTATGTATCATATACATTCTATAATAATAAACAAAACATGCAATCATAAAATATATGAGCAATGACTATGATGATTATGACCATAATAATGTAATTCTTTGGAGCCACAAATAATTTCTACCACCTAAGGTCATACATCACATGTAGCAACATGTAGTGGAACCTTATGTTGGCCAGGTTGGCCATTTGAACCCTTCAGTCGATCAGTTGGCCTTGAGGTTAATCAGTTGTCTCCTCCTGTCTGTTGGCCTCCTTGGTCCTCCACCCCATCGACTTGACTCTCACTCGTTCAATTCGTCAAGTGCAAAATGTTTTCTCATGATGAAAATAAACTATAACTATCCTATTCCATATTACATTATAAAAAGAAAAAAACCTTGAGTTACATTCAAGGGGAATATAGGAAGATGAGAATTAGTTTATATTTGGAAAGGAGGGGAGAGGCTCGGTATGCAAATATAATAACAAGAAATAAACCAAACAACAACGAACACAATCTATAGGGGTTTTGTCCATAACCACACATACATCCACCATCAAAACACTTTTAGGGCGACACATATAGATTGCATATATATATATATATATATATATATATATATATATATATATATATATATATATATATATATAGGGATTGTATGTGGTATTTAATTGAATATGCACATTAATCAATTTAGTGTTTGCATCATAAGCAATAAAATAAATATGATGATATCGATTTAAATCCAGATACTCCATATATTGACGTGGCTCTAATACCACCGTTGGGGAATAGAGACGACAGAGAAGGCAAAGAAATACAAAAACTTTTGCCCCTATTCCTTGATCAAGGAATCACATCAACAACGATGTATCTAGGAAAGTGGATAGAAAGAGATGTACATGGTCCTGGAGCAAGTCTAGCAACTACTCTTGCATGGAGATGTGCACTCTTCACAAGTCCCACCCAAACAATTAGTGAAGATAGCCTCCTAGTGAAACACCACAAATGATGGTGGTTGTTGTCCTCCTATCATGGCAACGACCTCTTTGCCTCTATGTAGTCCATGCGGACCACCAGGAACTCTGCGTTGTGATACTAGATCCAATGAGAAGGAGTTGTCCCTCCGAATGTCAACTTGCTAGGGTTGATTCTCTCTCCTGTGTTGTCTCTCCCTTGCTATCCCTCCCTTTTGCAGGTAGGACTTGCTCGAGCTCTCATGATGACACAACTATGAGAGGACAACAATTGTCAAAGCTTATTTTTTATCTCTTGAAAGCCTTGACTACCCCAATTGTTAGGATGGCCAGGGTCAGGGTTTCCAGATCATCTAGGAGTCAAAGAGACAAAATTTC
Organism: Alisma plantago-aquatica; assembly: GCA_963693085.1. Classification (NCBI taxonomy): domain Eukaryota; kingdom Viridiplantae; phylum Streptophyta; class Magnoliopsida; order Alismatales; family Alismataceae; genus Alisma; species Alisma plantago-aquatica. The sequence goes on from OY856412.1 coordinate 1,403,083,754, forward strand.
ATGAATTTTTTGGAATCTGCAAACGTCGAACCAGCCAGTTCACTTCTGAATTGATCAATTCACATGTGAAACAATCAGTTCAACACTTAAACTGGTTGGTTCACTTGCTTTCCTATTCTCAATCACATTGGCTTCCAATATTTGATTAATGCACCACATGACGTCATCATAAATCCTTGATGCAATCACATTGATCATTAAATTAGGCAATTAACAAGTTGAATTGGTCGTTTCAGACCTTGAACTGGTCAGTTCACCAACTGAATGAGTCAATTCATGTCCCAATTTAGGCAATGTTCAGTCAATGTAGTTTAAATTGACCTAACACTTGAATCAATCAATTTAACACTTGAATTGGTCAGTTCACAGTCTAGTTAGTCAATTTACATCCATTGTTGTTTAAATTGAATACTAAACACTTTAGTAATCAATTTAAGTTTTATTCACATATAAAGTCCTACTCTAGGTACATCTGATGCCTGTAACCCTATAGGTCCCAAGTTACATTGGCAATGAATGTTCATAACTAGCTTATGACATCACAAGCAATGTGCGATATCTAGCAACACATCATTTCTACCCAAGTAATTGGAAAGGTGGAAAAAATTCAACCTACATCCTGTGATTAATGTTCTAGTGATTGTATAGTTCCTTTGTCTCTGATATCCAGAATGAACTCGAGGCATAGAATTTTCATCCTCTTTATGTTTGATACATGTTCCTTGAACTAGAGAAGACTGTATGAGATGTAAATGAGTTCAGATATTATATATTTAGTCACATGAGTATGTCCATACGCTTCTCAGTCTTTCTTATCAAGTGGCCTGGATATCAATCTCCTATAGAAGGGACAAATCCCATCTACATCACTCACACTCAATCCCCATGTGTCACAATGCACTCGAGCATCGCCTTTATGGCAAATCTTATTTAAGGTCATGTTGGATGATGTCAAAATACATCAAACGACATGTGATGAGTGTAGAGACTTCAGGTCTAAGAACCACAATCACCACTATCACTATGAGAGCTAATTCTGACTACCATTCCACAGTCTCCATGTATCACTCTCAAAGTGGGTTTGTCCAATGCACTGTTCTCTAACAAGTACCCATGTTCTTGGTTTGAGATCACATAACATTACTAATGAGATTCTATCATTAACCAACACAAACTCTAGTCTTATGTATTACTATCGTCTATTTTTCTTCCATAATAATATCTGACTAGGGACATAACAAGAATGTATGTACTCTTATCATTCATATAATAGATCTCATTGTTCAGGTCCTCAACCTGAACACATATGTCATTGAGCAACATCATTCTTTAGACATCTACCATGTTTGTGTCATCATCTCATGATTGAGACAAACATAATAGACAAAATTACCTTTATCATTATTAAATCAAGTATATGATGCCCCATTACAATCATCATATGATTGCCTCTATGGGAATACATACCAACAACACCTTGGTGTTAAACACTAATTACAGGTTTATTGGTTGAACCTATTTTCTTGAATATAAAGTCACTTTTGAAGAAAGGTACACGGTGGTCCTATTGTGAACCACACTATTGACTTCTCAAGTTTGTCGATGTTTCTCAATGTATTGCAAACTAAAATGTTGGACGTTTATTTAATTCTTGTTCACTATAAAGACCTATGTGTATCATCTACATTAAGAACAATTTCCTAAACCCATTATGCAATTTCGAAGGGGTAATTGAAGGAGGTAATACTCCCAGAAAACTATGGTTTAGTCATTGGGGAAAGTGACTGACGTGATTGATGTCCATGTGACCAAATCTAATGATTAATAGTCACCCCTGAGTCCAATGTTGGACCAAACCCTAGAATCCAATTGTAGAGAAAGGGATTAATGTACCCATTGATATTGGGCAACTATATACTAGAAATACCAAGTTTGAATAGTGATAAATGTAGAATGAGTTTTTTTGAGTAAATCAAATAAGGGTGTTGAGTCTCCTATATATAGGAGTCAGGGAGTACATGGGCTAAACGAAAACAAGGGAAAATACAATGGGACTAAGCCCAATAAATAAAATATAACAACACACCCCCTCAAGTTGGTGAGTAAACATTGTGAAGTCCCAACTTGACACCCATATAGTTGACTAAAGTAGGAGGAAGAGGTTTTACAGGGATGTATGCAACTTGATTTCATGTCATAATGTGAGGAGTGATTATCTACTTGGCTTTGACCAAGTCTCAAACAAAATGGCAGTCATTTTCAATGCATTTTGAGCGCTCATAGAAGACTATATTATTAGCTATGTGTATAGCTGTCTAGTTGTCACTATATAAAGTACCTCAAGTTTGAAAAGGAGTTCCAAACTCATTAAAGATGGAATGGATCCATGTAGATCACGATAAGCATGATCCATAGACTGACTACCTCAATTCTAGAGCGAACTATCACAACCTATTTTTTACTCCTCTAGGAAACTGGTGAGTGCCAATCATGACACAATAGTCCGAAGTGAATCATCGTTCTTTAGAATCACTAACCCGATCTACATCTACATATCTAGAGATAGAGATTACCTTGGACTTAGATTGTTTGTAGAGTAATCCTAGTCCTGGAGCAATCTTAAGATAGCAAATAACACATTGAATGTTGGACCAATGGTCATGGAGTGGTGCACTCATGTGTTGGATGACTACCCTAAAAACATAGGTAATATTTGTTTGAGTAATAGTAAAGTAAATTAGATTCCTGACTATCTAGATCAACAAATATTTCTCCTTCACGCATGGGCTCTATGTGATAGTCCATCAGGTAGAGACTAGCTTGGCTTTTTCCATGCTGGCCTCTTGAAGTAGGTCCAAGACATAGCATTGTCATGACATGCATATCTCTGAGGCTAAGCAGGGGATTTTGATCCTGGGCATATGCCACTGTGTGCCCAAGTATTTTTTATGGAAATGTGCATGGATAGACCACTTGAGTTGGGATATTACCATCATATCATTGCCGGTGATGATGATGTCATAAACATAGACATCATCAAGAACATGACTTTTGGAGGACTTGGAGAACAATAAGGAGTGGTCAGTGGCTGATCTCTAAAAGTTAATTTGATAAGGACATCACTTAACTTGTTGAACCAGGCCCGTGGAGACTGCTTGAGACGGTAACATAATGAATCTTAGATGTAATATCCATGTAAACCTTTTCCCCAAGTTTCCCTTTCATTTCTATCCTTTATATTGTTTATGTTCAATTAGTGGAATTCATAGTGGTTTAGTGAATATTTATCACTAATTGTACCAATATAAGGGTTTATGCACAAATACCTCAATGAAAGCTTAATTACCATAATAAAGTTCTCTAAACCTTAATATAACTTTTTGATATGATTTGAAAACATAAAATGAGCCTAAGTTTCAAATTTGGTTTGATTTGGATGTTGTTTGTGCAAGTTATGCAATTTTAGGTACATTCTGGACTTTTATGCAATTTACCCAATTGGGAGGTTTTCTTTGCAAATTATCACCTGAATTTTAATCCTTAGATATTTCCTTACCATTCACGAGATTTTGAACCATGGGGCACCTGGTTGCACCTTGGTTTGAAGGTGTTACTTTCCAAGGGCATTATAGGGATTACCCTCTTTATAAATGTGCTTATCTTTAAAAGCTATCAACCAATGGGGTTATTTCTTTCTTTGAAGGACGGTGGGGATAGCCTAGAAGGCTTTAGGTGCTCTTAGGACCGAATTTTGATATGAAAGAAGAGTCCATGAGCTGTCCTCTTGCATGACCATGAATCCCTATCCTAAGGACGCATGGAAAGTCACATAGACACCTCATGCTTGCCCCCTTCTTTATAAAGCCATGCCTACCCCTTCCCAGCTCCCAATCTAAGAAGCAATACTATCCTTCTCTTTATTATATCTTAGATCATCGTACCTTCTATGTTTGGCCACGAAGTTTCTATCCCAAGGTAAAAGAAGGTGCCTACCTTGGTGAAGAAGGCTCCTAGGGTTCCAAATTTCTCTATTTAGGATTTCTTAAGCTCCTCTTTGGTGATTTTGACCAAAACTAGTAAGAATCCTCCTTTTCTTCCCTGTTTTCATGTTGTTAGTATTCCTACCACCTTCTTAAAGGTCATAACCATGACCATACATGGTAAAACTCCACCTAAGAACCCTAAAACATCTCATCTCCATGCCCTTTTGCTAGGGTTTGCACCTCTAAAGTGGAGAAGGTGATCTTTGCTCAAGAAAGGAGCTTGGCTTGGAGCAACCATAACTTATAATCTTGGAATCCTTTCTTTTTGAACCTTCTTACCTTCCTATAGACAAGTTTTGTTAACCCCCTTCTCATATATTGCTTAGCACATGCTTAAAACTCATGCTTCTATGTTTAAAATCGATGATTTCCATCTCTTTTTACCATGTTCTTCTAGGGTTTTGGTTTCTTGCTATTTTACCTTCTCTAAAAGCTCTAGTTTGGTTACCTATGCAACTTCAAACCTAATCTTGGGTCAAATGGTGTTTTCTCCCTCTCCCTCTCTCTTTAATTATCTCGATCGGTTTGATGATGTGGCAATTTCCTATTGGTCAGTATTGAAAAATTCATATCTTCTAAACCGCTTATCCAAATTTGACAAATAAATATGTTTTGGAATTGGAAAATTAATCTCTATCTAATAAAAATATTTTCAAGGTCTGATTTCATGGTTTGACGAAGGGTGATTTTTGTAAAACGAATTTAATGCAGAAAATCCATAAAAATTACATCTTAATCATCATAACTCCAAAATTAACATAAAAATATGTTTTATTGAACAGGAGAACATAATAAGTTCATTGGTGATACTTTCAAAAGCTAAATCTGAATTTTCTAAAAAGTTTTGAAATTAGGGTTTCTATATATTAATGTGCACTATGTACTCTAATACATGTTAATACATTGAAAATAGGCAAAGTGGAACTTGGACTCAATTAAAGTGGTGAAAGTTAGTAATTGATATCAGTAAGAGAGTTATGTGCATTCCTTACACCCTATGTTGGGATAATTGTAGCCAAACCCTGTATTTCCCTAATGAGGCTTAAATGAACTGTAAATATTCTATTCTTGAATCCTAATGTTGTTCATGCCTCAAACTAGATTATAATTTCTTCTTGTCTTATACCCCACTGCCATGCTTATGAATATTATGACTACTCTTTCCATGACTACTTTTCTAGCATGCAGATTTATGTTCTATTTAATTTAAAGTAGCGGTACTTATGTACAACCACCCACAGAGGGCATGTATTTAATCACCCTGGGGAATGTTTTTATTCTCCCCTATATAATTATGTAGGTGATTGGGAATGTCTTATTCTCCCCTCACCTATAGGTTAGAGGTCCGGTAGGTGCCTCAACCCTACTTAGTTAGGTAGACATAATTATCTTACATGCGAATCCTTTTTGATATAATTTTTAATGGCAAGTTTCTTTTGAATATAGCCTCATACTCTTATTATCTTCATCTTATGATGAACCCTAGCCTGTTCTTATTTGGTTGACTTATCTTGTTATCCTAGACTAGTTTTGTGACGCATACTTTTCTTCCCTTTCCCTTTTTACTGGGTGCTTTCCCAACCACCCAGGTGCTGGTGCTGAGCATGGAGAAGGACAAGTTTGAAGGAAGTCATCTTAGGAGTAGATATCAAGCTATCTGAAAGGATGTCTAGGTTTCTATAGCTAGATCCTTTTCTCTTATTTTTTTCTTTTAGGAATAATCATGTAATGAACAATGAAATCCATGTAATAGGGTTAGTACTTTTATTTCTGCTTCTATTGACATTTTGTAATGTATCTGGTGCATGCTTATTTACTTGGAATATTATACATGCATCCCTCAATATCTTTTGTCTTTCTAAAAAGATTGATGTTTTGTACTTCCTTTAAATTTTAGTAAGGAGGTGATCTCACCTCTTTACAGAGACCATATAGAGATTGTCAGAGATGACACATTTTGTGAGAAGACACCCCTCAAAAATAAACCATGGCAGTTGTTGCATGTAGACTTCCTCCATGAAATATCTGTGAAGAAATGCATTCTTTATGTCGAGCTGGTAAAGAGTCCAGTCAAGGTCAGTTGCAATGGAGATAAGGATATGGATGGAGGCAATCCTTTTCACTAGAGAGGATGTCTAAAAGTAATTCATACCAATGGTTTGGGTGAATGCTTTGGCAATTGGGTGCACCTTGAGTCATTCAAAAAAGCTTTCTGACTTATGCTTTACAAAGAAAACTGATCAAAAACCTATGACATTTTTGCCTACTAGTGGGGTCACAAGATCCCATGTCTTGTTGTCGAGGAGAGCACACATTTCTTCCATCATGGAAACTTTTCATCCATGATGACATAGAGCATATCTAGATACTTAGGTATATATGTTGTCTAGGGAAGTAGCAAAGGATGAGGCAGAAGAAGAAAGACATGCTAGATAACAAATGTTGGAAATGGGATTCTTGATAGCGGATGAGTATATACCTTTGCATAATGTCAATGGTAGATTGAATTAGTCTTGAACTGACGATCATGATATAGATGCATCCAATGGCTCATCTTTCACGTGCCACTTTGGTGTTGTTGGTGGAGGCAGTGGTGGTGGTGGGATTAATGGATAAGGCAACAAGACCATAATATCAATATGATATATGTGGTGAGGTGATGAATGCATATTCATCCCAATTTTAGTTGCATTATTATTTTAGTTTAGCATCCAATTCTCTTTAATTTCACTAGAATAACTTTGTTTAGATCTACTTAGGATTTTGTGCTAATTTGTAGGAATTTGATACTTTTCTTGACTCCCATTGTAGGTTTTGAATTCTATCACTCTGCAACAAGGTTATGAATTCCATCACTCTACACGAAAATCAATTTTGAGCACTTTCTGAAGGCAAACCGATCAACAATTTTTGTGCCTAAGGTCAAAACCAACCCATCGACCGACATGCAAATTGACCTTCAATTATCATTAAAGATCAATCCATCTAGCTATATGCTCGAGAGCCTCATCGACCACCCAGTCGACATTCAGAAGCCCAACATCCAAACGTCTTGATGACTAAGGTCAATGACCCATCAACTCACTTGGTCAACACACATGAGATCGACACTAAAGGTCATCGATGCCCAAAGTCGATGACCCACCGACCTCTCTCCATTGATAGGAAGACAACATCACTATTCATCAATCGACAACTCCATAGACCTTTAAAGTCGATGACCCATCAACTACTACCTCGATAGCCATCAATCGACACCATCCATCAAGCATTCAAGACCCATCGATCGACAACCCATAATTGATGTCGATGGAGAGAAGAAGTGGTCAACGGACACACCACTATAAATAGGTCCCCATTACAACACTTCAAATCATCTCACAATTTTGGAGACAAAACATGCTAAAAGGCTAACGTCAAGATCAGAGTGAAGTCAGGGCCCATCGACCAAGCTAGTTCTATCGACCTAGCTTGACCATCAACTTGTAGACTTGGAGACATCCATCGACCTTTAGGGTGTCACCTCCATATCAACCTTTACGAGTTCTAGGACATCAACCTCCCTCTTTGCAAGACTGATCTCTTCACTAAGATGTCATCCATCCACCTATTTCAACTACAAGTCAGGGTTAGTTCCTAGAAGAGAGAGAAGGAAGGAAGTTTGCCATCGTATACCAAGCTGATCTACTTCTACTATAGTCATGACCAAGATCATGTCGCTTTCATCTACTAGTGATGTTAATCTTGCCATGTCGAGGGAGTAGTCCTTTTCATTGGGTTGTGGGGATTAGCCCCACTATCCATTTCTTGCAATTTTATTCATATTCCAGTGCTTTTATGGACTCATTTAAGTCATAGCTAATCATTCATCACATGTTTTGTGGATGGATCACCCTCTTTACATGATTTATTATAATCTTATGCCGTGAGAACTTCAACGTTTAAGATTTAAATATCAATTAGTTTTTGTTGATGCCCTGATGAGAACTTATGATGGGAAGTCTCTGAAGTAGTAGATATATGATTTGTAAGTAATAAGACGTCAAGCTTGCAAGGATATCCACTCATGCAAGTTTCTAATGTTGAAAGGGGAAACTTGCATAACTCCAATTATATCTTCATACATGTCTGTATTTGAATGAATGTGTTGATTCGATTAGTGGCAGTGAAACCCATTTCCACCTAAGTGTTTCCATCAATTGATAACTAGAACTTTAATCTAGCTCTTTTTATTCTTGCAACTTTAGTTAACCAACTCAACTCAAACTTTGTGATAAATACTAGTTCTTGATAGGTTGCCTTGATCAGATAATTCTTAAACAAGTTGTCCTTTAGGATTCAATCCTCAATTGTATTGCAATAAGATATGTCTACTTGTGGGTGGCATTATTGCACATTAGTTTCAAAAACCTCTAGGAATTTCATTCCTAGTGAATTTGTAGTGTGATAATTTCCACATCATAAGGAAACATTGCATCTTCATGAAAAGTGACATCCTTAGAGATATAGATTCTACCAGAGCTAGTCTCAAGACATTTGTATCCATTTTTAGAAAAAGTGATACCCGATAAACATCGTTCAAATAGCTCGGGGGGGGGGGGATCTGGTTGGCAATGAGATTAAAATTATAAACAGAGGTGATACAACCTAAAACATGAGGCCATAGAGGAAATGGTGTGGATTGACGGAAAATAATGAAAAAAAGAGTTTGCTTCCTGAGAATAGAGGAAGGTTGGTGATTCATAAGAAAGCAAGCGGTGAGGGCCGCATCAAAAAAGAAGCTTAGGAAAGTTGGCATGAATGAGAAGAGAGCATGTAATGTCAAGTAAATGATGATTTTTATGCTTGATGATTCTGTTTTGTTATGGAAAGTATGCACATGAGCATTGATGAATCATCCCTACGTCATAGGAAAAAGTAGCGACAACCTTTTGGGGGAATATTCGAGAGCATTGTCAGATCGAAGATTCTTAATAGATGTTGAAAATTGAACCAAAAAGAACTTGTGAAACTTGTTCATTGTTGTAAAAACTTCATCACGTGTTCAAAGTAAGTAAATCCATGTCATCATCAAAAAATGTAAGAAAATATTTGTAGCCATTGTAACTAGTAGTTCTGAGTGGACCACACACATCAACATGAACAAAATCAAACATACATGATGATTATTTATAGATACAGGGAGGGAAGGACACATGATGGGTTTTTCCTGGATGAAAGACATTATAAGGAATGGAAGAATAGAAAGATAAATCTTGTCTAAAGGTAAATGGCCACGACGTAGGCATGGCTTGTAAGACCCATAACCTTGTCTTATGCTTAAACATACTTGTTTGATTTAGTTGGGTGCTTACTTTCCTTTTCGAACATTATTTTACATTTTGATATTATATGGCAAAGCTATGTTTCAAATTTGGGTTAAATTGGACTTTGTTTGCTCAAGTTATGTACTTTTTATACTTGTGTGGAGCTATGTACAATTTTCCCTTTTCAAGGATCTAACTGCAATTTTAACACATGAATATTTTGTTACATAATATTCTTTATGTTCTAGTGTATTTTTTTCTTGTTTTAATGCTTTTGAACCTTGTTGCGTAAAGTTGGCAACCCATTATATTAATTTTGTGTGGAAATGATGATATGTGCACCTTTCGATGCTTGCTTAGGTTCAACAAATGATAATTGTTCTTCACATTCAAAAATTGATGGTTGTTCTAAGTGTCGACAACCAATTATTGTTCTGGGTGAGCAATAACCAATGGTTTTTCTGCATGTTCAATAATAGATGGTTGTTCTGGATGTGACAACTAATGGTTGTCCTACATGTATAACTACTGATGGTTGTTCTGCATGTGCACCAACAGATGGTTGTTCTGCATGTGCACCAACCGATGGTTGTTTTGTGTAATCAACAACCATGGTAGTTCTACATAGGAGAGGCTTCTTGGGGAAAAATTTCACAAGACCATGGATGCATGTTGCTGCTAGATTTTCTCTTCAAGGGTTGTTTAAAGCCCTCTTGTCTAGTTCCTTGCTTTGTACGCATAAGAGCTTCTCTCCTAACCTCTTTTCTTGTTGTTTCCTTCTTCTCTCCTTCACCATGGTTAAGATTCATGGTGTTTCTTTCTAGAACTCATGCATATGGATGAAGAAACCTCTTTTCTTCTCTCTTTTGCTCTAGATACATCCCTTTCTTGAAGCTTTGGAGAAAAAAACTTGGGTATATCCTTCTCTTATTTGTGACTCCTATCTGTTTGGACATGTTCCTTCATCCATAAGGTGAGTGATATAACATTGAATACATTTCTTGCCTACTTAATGCATGCACAACCTCAATTTTTCTCTAGAAAGTATGTAATATGCCAAAAGATGGTTATTTAATAACTTTTATGTATTTATATGCTGAAAATACAAATATTTATATCTCACTTATTCTACTTATACATTTCTATTGTATGGAGAATATTTCTTTTGAACTTGCAAGTACATAAATTCATAATAAAAGTACAATATGTACCATAAACATGTCTTTTTTCATGGTAATTTTGTACCTAATGAAGAGGGAACTTGACATGCATATTGATCTTTGCTGTATGATTATCATTATAGTAAGAATTTTGTAAATTTTGGTTACTATTATAGTGTTGTAAACATTGTTGGACGAAATATCCTAAAGTAAGGTTTCTCACCTATGCTAGGTTTTGAGCCTATGATTGCCTAATCCTTAAAAATTGCATATCTTTTACAATTGATGGATTTTTAATCTGAAATTTTGGGTTCCATCTTGTTTATACTCATTAAGCTCTTTAAAAAAATTCAGATTGTAATGACACTCCTACATTAATTTATTTCTATTTTGATTTAAGTGGCATTTTGGGTTGTTATGCGCACAAGTTTGAGGTTAGTCCACTTTATGGCAAAAAATGGATAAGTATACCAAGATGGAGTAATATGGAACATGTTTCATATATTTTATAACTTCTAAGTCATAATCTATGATTTATTCTATAAGAATAATTTAGGATATTTTAGGTAACTTAATTGATGCAGTAAAATATACTTAATTGACATAATTAACCAAGTGTAACCTTAATCATGTAGTATCATGTGAATATAGTACTATATCAGTGTCAGAATTTGCTGGATAATAAAACCAGTAATCCCAAGAGGAGCTTAGAATCATATACTATTGAGTATATGTAGGTGTTAGGTATGTATATACCTGTCATATTGATTTCAAAGTTTAGATAACACTTGAGGCCGTGTCTCATATTTTGATGTGATAGAAAGTGATTGTGGTCGTAACTCAAATTTGAGGGTTTATATCCTAGTTTTAGTGTCATGGATTGTGTACCCTAGATGGAACATGTTTTGTTTTAGTAGGTTGGGTCATGGTGCCACTACAGTTTGTTACTCATACTGACTGGGGGGAAGATGCCTTTGGATTTCGGTCATCCGAATCTTATAGGGGACTGATAGAGACTTCAAAGTGGTCAGCTAGTAGCTTTAGTGGTACACCTCAAACTACCCATGGCTTAAATAAAGTATGTAATTTAACCGTTTCGTATACTTGTTAGGATTTCTTTAGTGAATCACATTGGATGATAACTTTTTATTTTTCTTTTCTTACTAGCATATATATGTGACTCATATGTTCTTGTGTGTAGTTACACATACTAGTAGCCTTAGTCATGCATGATCACTTATATCCAATGGTCAGTTTCCCTTATCAATTATATTATCTAATTTATCTATTTTAAGTTCATAACCTACTTGTAAACTATAAATGTTATTAGAGGTTATATCACATTGCATGAACATTATTCTAACCTCATGCGTTTCCACACCCTTCTAGGTGATGAACGATACAGTTAGACTCATGGTGGTGAGGAGGCCCAGTTTGAGTATTTATAGAGCTTGAGAGGTTGGTGTGGTTTGATGTAGAGTTCTAGAGTTATCCATGTACTCTCAAGTCTAGGCGGGAGAATTTGTACATGATGTATCTCAATTCAAGTCTTTGGTTGAATGTCTTAACTCATATAAATGTCATAAATATTTGGACAACACCTTCTGTGTATATATGAAGGTGGACCTTTATGTAAATGTTTCTTTTGAAAATGTATTCAGTTTTAATTCTATACCTTTTTGGTAATATGATTAACTATTGTTTGAGCACATTTTTGTTTTGAGTAACCTCATTTAGTGTGGTGGGCTTCCATATAGTTGAAGTGGCGTGTAGGCAAGAAGGACTCATGGTAGACTGGAGGGTGGGTTGGAGAAGTAGTAGAGATCACCAGAGCGTACTTCCTATGCAATCATCGTCTAATTCCTCCAATCTTGTAAAATAGAACTAGATGGACCAAAAGTTATGAAACATCAAAGGGAATCAAAAAAATTTTCTACAAACATTTAATTGTGTGGAAAGTTTGATACAAAGTGGACAACAATCGACTTGATTTTAGAAGAGATATGAATAGTGCCACATCAAGTTACTCATTTGACTGGCCCATCCACCATGGTGATAGAGGAGTGAGGCATAAACAAAACAAATGTGTTTAGAAGATGGGGCATACTGGTCATATGCTATGATAGATCCAAATCCATAATCGAGTTAGAATCCGAAGCAAGCATGGACGCTCCAAAGTTAGCTTAAGAAGTGGTGTCTAGGCTGGAAAAAGAACTAGTAGTAGGTAAGTCCCTGACCTACCAATTAGAAGAGGTAGATTCAGTCATGATGTTGTGTAGGGGAGAATCTATATAATGTTGAGCATCTTGGTGAAGGTATTTGTACTCTTAATGGGGTATTGAGACATGAGAAGTCTGAGAAGATGGTTGTGGTGAAGGAGGTGCATGGCCAATTGTTTGGGTGGATGCTTGAATAGTGTGGGTAGGTGTTTAAGCAACATGGTCAGAGCCCCTACCATGTCCTCTTCCATAGTGTGCTATTTAGCCATATCTTGAGTGACATACGCCCTCACTATGGCCCAATTTTCCACAATAAGTGTATTTTTGGTGTTGGCCTCATCTACAACCACAGTCTCTAGCTACTGCAACCATTGCTAATGGAAGATAAGATTCAATAGTATGAGAGATGCAAGGAATAAGAATTTTAGACTGGACCAAGAGTGCATATTCATGTTCCATAGATGGAAGGGTCACACCAACTAGGAGTAGTTGTCATATAGTAGAAAAATGAGGATGAAGCACTATTGAGGAAGCACCACACTGAGGAGAGTTTCCCTCTCTTTGGTGACTTCAATAAAGGTCGTTGGGGAGAAAAAAATCAATTGGTTGGACATGGTCTTTATTGAGTCATAGTACTTGGGCATGGGTCAATCCCTTACTGCTCACAGAAGATTTTGTCCATGAAATTGTAGATGCATAAGCAGTTGTCCGTTTAAGTGAATAACTGCTTCATTTTGCCCCACATTATTTTGGCACACTTGTGCCACATATACTTGATTGCAATGTCAAACTCCATGGACCCCCAGGGCCATAAGAGAACCTATCTATTGCCTATAGTCTAGGAAGTATCTAGTATGACAGGGACATCCTCAGTGATAAACATGAGTTTAACCCATAATTCTAGAATGTATGAATAACATTCATTCAAAGAAGAAAATTGTCATCATTATTTTTAATGGTAGATATGTGCAGTGTATCATTGTAAATTATAGTTGTATTAGCAACATCACCCATTATGAGGTGGGTAAGATACCAAATAATACTATGGTACAAATAGAAAGGAAAGTACCACAATCTAGCACAATAAAAATAGTAAGTAAAGGTACTGAAAAGGAAAGTACCACAATCTAGCACAATAAAAATAGAAAGTAAAGGTACTGAAATGTAGCACGGTACAAAGGAACAAAACAAAAGTACTACCATAATAGAAACTCAGTATAAGGAGTAGAACTACTAGAATGGAACTACTATCAAAATGAATCTCAGTAGATCAACACAAGAATAAATCTAGGTAGGAAAATAGAAAATTCTAACAGATTAATGGCACAGTAGGATAAATAACATAAAATCCCCAATTTTAAGAAAAGCACTCAGCCATGTCCATTAGGGGAACCACATGGAGAGGAAAAAAAGATTTCCCCCCTTTTGTTTTTGTTCTTTATAAATCAACATGGGATCTTTTTAATCTTCTCTTTTATATGTACACAATAGCTTTTTGGAACAACAACCTAAGCAAGGAGATAGGGGATAGAGGAGAAATCCTTTTGGATCATCTGGAAAGAGATGACCATAGCCTGTAGTTTTCCAGACTAGCACGAACATTTCCTAAAGGGCATAACTTACTGGTTGTGCCTACAATCACCGAGTAGCCATGTTGTGACTAGCCGCTGACAAGTGAAGGGATGATCCATAAACACTCGTATTCATACTCTCTACAACAAAACATCATCACCAAGCATAAAAACCGTCATTCGTTTGACATTACACACTCTTTTCTCATTCACGTTAAAGCCCTGCTCTGATACCATGTACAATAAGTTTCTTTCCATAAATAAAATAAGAGTATTGGGTCTCCTATATATAGGAGCTAGAGAGTACATGGACGAAAAAGAAATAGGGGAAAATACAATGGGCCTAAGCCCAACTAATCAAATATACCAACAATAATGATGATTGATTATGCTTGGTTACATTGTTACTCCTACTTGCACATATTTTGATTGCACCACGTATGCATTATAGAAATATACTTTGTATGCTTTTCATTGTCAAAATTATATGTTAATCTGCATTTATTTTGTGAGATATGGATATCCTGAGGCTAGCACCAAGTGAACACAGGACTAAATGATATGGGAGGACCTAGTTAGATCCTTTCATTATTTATATAGTGACGTTCCCATCATCATTAAAATTTTCCCTTTTCAAAACCATAAACTTCTTAGAGGGGTCTATCTCTGTTATGTATTCAAAATCCTTTTATTCAAGGAAATTATGAATTATTATCAATTATTTGCTAAACTTGGATTCCATTGAAAGTTGATAATGACCATTTCCCTCTAGGTCCACCTTAATTGGTGCTAACATGGGAGGGAGTTGTTGCACTTAGTATTATAGTATAAGTTTACCATTTAACCCTTAATGATCATTAATTTTAAGAATTCCTTAGAGATGAAGGGAATTATTAGGGCATAATCCAAGGGAATGGTATCTAGAAATGATTACAACTTGGGGTTGGAAAGATTTCCTCTGCATTGCTAGTTATATTACTAGGACTCTTAGTCCTCTATGAATACCACCTAGTCAAAGCCCGATATTTTTCCCAAAATAAAATACCTTTAGGTCTTTCTCATCTTATAATTGTCTCTTTCTTCATCTCATGTTTTACTCATAAACCCTAAGGACCCATTAATGATTTTCTCTCTCCTAAAGTGGGGTTATGACATTTAGGGTCAAGACATCCTCTACCAAATAATAAAAATTCATGTAACAAACTTATCAAGGATATATGATAAAATGTATTTATTTCCATAAGTTGAACACTAAGTTAAAGACTTTTACATGATGTAGCATGGTCTACTACAAGACTTTCACGATCAATCTTGACACTCCCCATGATGACCATGAGAGAAAAACTACCCATAAGAAGAAGTTTTCCTCAGAGAATAGGAATAGAGCCATGGATGAAAAATATTCTCACAAGAGGAAGAAGCCAGAAGAGGCCTTATTTGAGGAAGTTTTTGGTCCTGGGGATGTCCCCAACTACTTTGGTGCCCCAAAACCTAAAGATGGTCCCGACCCAAAGGATGGACCAATACTTGAGGATGGACATGACATTACTGGTAGCCTTGATCTTTCATACAACACACCCTAGTAAAAAACCCGAGATGATGTGGCTGGAGCAACATAAGGTGCTAACTGATGCCATCATCGCCCTTACCCTTAGAGACATGACTAGAGATGAGAATGGTGTACTCCATCATGCATGCTCTCATCTTGGAGACACCATCTAGTACTTTGTCAAGATGAACATAAATGAGTTATGGGGATAAGACTAGACTAAGGTCATGCACAAAGTGGGTGCCTGGCTGGTGGTCATGGAGAGTGGCTTCTGAATCCTAAAAGTGTAGCCCGACAAGGTCATATTCACTGCACATCTCCTCGAGGAAGTTGCAAATCTCTGGGGAAAAAATTACCTAACCAACCAAGATATGCTCACTGTCTTATTGCCAGGTTCATTTCCAACTCCACCCATAAGGAAAAAGAGAAGAAATTCATGGTCCTCTACCATGGTGACATGCCGGTGGATGACTACACCAGGAAGTTAGACTTCTGGAATATATGCCTACATGTTAACAAAGGAATGTTGAGAGGATCACTTCGTTGAGAGTCTGCACCTCCAATTGCAACCCCATGTCATGGCAAGTAGACCTTTGAAGTAAGCCCCCCCCCATATTTTTTGGCTCAATTAGATGTTAGTATCAAAATAAATCAGATCCTATTTGTTCTAGATATACTATCCTTGCAATAAGTGGACCTTTGTGAAATTACCCTCTTCTAGAGGTCGAAACATAATTTTAACACTTGCCTGAGCTATTTCATGTCGATCTTAAGAATCTTACAGTTTCTTTTCTCCTTTGGAAACTTTTGAACTTTTCATGAGATTTATGCTTGTCTAAGTATTCATTGGTTGATTAGAAGCTATCCTAGCCATCAGGACAATGGATCTTCAGTGCACGATGAGCTTTATGGTCAACGAAGAGCATGATGACTCATTGATCGATGAGCCTTCAGTACCCACTTTTGCAAGACCAAGAGTCTTCAACCTCACCAAGGACTTACCCACTTTTACAATGAGTCTTCCTCCTTCACCAAGGACTTACCCACTCTTGCAACAAGTCTTCCACCTTGAAGGAATTACCCACTCTTCTTAGATCTTTCACGTTGAATTCACCTTCACCAAGGAGAAGCTTTCACCAACTGACTCCTTCCCTTCTTCTTCTTCACCTCTCTTAGACAAGAGAGAGAACCTTCATAGTCATGATAGAAAAGAGAGAATGGGAGGTGGAGGAAGTGAGAGCTTCATAAGATATTCATGTAGGACTAGCTCTCTTACAAATCTGCTACTCACTCTAATGGATGTAGGAATTACCAACTCTTCATAGTGCTTGGATAAACATGGGATGAAGCCCAAGGGGTCCTATTTATAGTTGGGGAAGCCTACTAGCCAGTAGAAACATGTAAGGATGAATTCTAGTCATTTGGGGTGTTGCAATGAATCTATTTTTTATGTTTGTAACACTCCAATGGCCAGAAACACTTTCTCTACACACTCTGTATAGTGCATTTGGTTGAGTTTACTTTTGGAGAACTCGACCGATAGTACTGTGAGAGAAATTAAATTTGAAGTGTCAATCGATTTTATCCTAGATGAAATCTTATAATGTCTTAAAATTGATTTTTCTGTGCACGGGTGTTGGTTGAGTTTGTCCTGGGGAAACTCAACCAATCCTTACAGTTCCCAAGATCCATCAAGGGTGTTGATCGAGTTTATCCTAGATGAAACTCGACAGACAAAAGTCCCTATGATGAATTTTGGAAAGTGACATAAAAGTGCTTAAATATTTAATTTAATTGCTCCTAATTTTCTCTTAGCTTAATTACAAGTCATACAATAATTACACGTAATTTGAAATGTAATTTTAATGGACTTGAGGTTTTTTCCACGAAAGTGCACTTGCATTGATTTTGACTTGTCTTTCTCCAAGTTAGGATAGGCAAGTTAGGACATTTGGAGTGTGTCTATACCTAATTTGGAATCACTCAAGTAGAATAACTAGAGACACATATAAGAGTAATGGTTAGTCATCATCAAAACAAGGGTTTAGTCAATAAGACTTGGAGTCAACATTCTCCCCCTTTTTGAATATGAAAAACCATTCCATAAATGTATTGAAAGCATTTAAGTAAAATCATACCTTTGGAGAAACCTAGGGGTTTCAACATAATTTACTTCATATGCTCCCCCTCAATTTATGCTAATGGAGTTCTCATACTCCCCCCAACTGATGCTATTCCTCCTGCATGGTTAGCTTTCATAAATGTATAGAAACTATGTCTTCTACTCATATATGTTCTATGTATAACTCTTCTCCCTTTAACATCTCCCCTATACATAAGACATGTCTTCTCCCCCTTTGTCATTTAAAAAAGTGAGGGGGTGAAAAACACAACTTGTTAGTAAAAGGAGATAGCAACAGTTAGAAAGGAGAGTTGAAGAAAAAACTAGGGGCTTGTCCAATCATAGCAAATAAAGGCATGCATTAGAACAACCCTATACATAATTATAGAAGACAATAAAGGTCAGGATATGCAAACAAGTAACTCAAGATAGTAGATATGAAAGTCAAGGAAAAAGCTTGAGTATGTAAGAAACAAGATACAAGCATGGCATATAGTAAAATACCACTGAAACTCAAGGTTGAATAAAAAGATATACATCTAGATAGTTTTAGCAAGTTAGAGCACAACAAAGGCAATTTAGATCACAACCTAGAGAGTCAAAGAGATCATTATCAAAATATGCACAACAACTCCACAACAACTCAAGATAGGTAATTGCAAAATGTAGATATACCAATTTAGAGAAATTAGAGAGATAGAGTTGTATGCAAGATAGACAATTTAATGAATTGCAATATACATATCAATAAAGTACCAAAGGGAATGAAATATAATAAGTCTAGTGTTTGAGAAAGTCTAGTTGAGAGGGGAATTCTCATCCAAGAAGCCATCTGTATATTCTGTGCACAATGTTGTAGGTTGAATTTCTGGGTTGAACTTCTTAGCCGACAACAACTATTAGCAACACCCATTGGTGCTTGTCGGTGGAGTTTCTTTCAGGACAAGCTCGATCAACACCAGTTGGTGTCAAAGAGCACATATATTTCAGAAAACATATCTATAGGCATGATAAAAATATTAGACCATATCCAAAGATGTGTAAGAAAGTTAGTAATGCAAAATGAAAGCATCGGAAACAATTTTTGTGCAAGAAAGTGACTAGATACACAATATACCGACTTTGACTCAAAAACTGTATGTATAGTATATACTAACTTGGCAAAAGAAAGCTATGATTGGATATGAGAAAGAGTATCTTTACCTGTGTTCTTACCATTTCTTTTCTACTTTTTGCCACCCCATACACATCTCATCTTTCTTCTTTTATGTGGACTGTGAAACTAATTGCAAATCAATATCTCATGTCAGTCCATTGCAAGTGACCTATAAGAAGAAATATGAAATGGTCCCCAATAATATTTTTGGATCCGGAGGGGTTATCTTACCAACCCCAGTCCTAATGATCTTGGGTGCTTTCCTAAAAGGGAAATATGTAGAATAATGACCAATTTCATTACAATGATTGCAAGTGCCCATAGCCTTGGAACTAGAGGACTCTTCATTAAAAATTGAAGGTCATTTGTATTTGTTGTTCCTTTGGCTATTATCAAGGTCAATACCATCTGTACTCATTTGTTTAGTAATATGGTTTAGGATTTGAATAAGATTCTTTTTATCATCTAAGAATATTTGCATAAAATATCTCAAACCATGATTTTCATATGTAAGAGAAGAAATAGTGGAAGACAATTGATTGATATCATCTCTACCATGCAAAAGATCAATTTTC
This sequence comes from Alisma plantago-aquatica, assembly GCA_963693085.1. Taxonomy (NCBI): domain Eukaryota; kingdom Viridiplantae; phylum Streptophyta; class Magnoliopsida; order Alismatales; family Alismataceae; genus Alisma; species Alisma plantago-aquatica. The sequence continues at coordinate 1,403,103,455 of OY856412.1, forward strand.
TAAGAAAATAGATTTAGTCATTTAAGAATCTTTATCAATATGAAGACCAACAACATTATTTTCTCTACTAGTAGAACTAGAACAAGATTAAATTAGCAAGAAAGGAAACATTTTCTTTTTCAAGCAAAGAAATCTTAGAAACATAAACACTATTTTTAGATTTTATTCCTTGCATAAAAAAGTCTTTGGCCTCATATTTAGTTTTAAGAACATCAACATCAAGCATGAGAGAATTCACAGTTCTTCTACGTTCTTTGTTTGAACAACACATAAGAGATTGAGCTTCTAGAAATATAATCGTATCAAGAAAGTTAGCATTTTCAAGTTTAAGAGAGTCTACTTGAACAACATAAGCATTGTTTTCATCTAGCGAAAAATATTAGTGTTGCGAACCGTCCGAACAAACTGTCATTTACTAAGCGAAAGCGATCATTAGCAGCAGATTAACAAAAATCACTAAAAATTTAAACCTTTTTGCAAAGAGATCCAATTCCAGAAAACTCTTATAACAAGAACCAAAGTATTACATATACATTATGGTTCACAAGTACATACCATGTACCATCTCTTCTCGAGGATTACATACACCAGATGCTTTGCCAAACTATACATAAGCAACATAAAACCTCGAGGCGTTCAAGTCAAAATCTCAGATTGATGATAAAAGCACTATCTACTGACTCTGAGGACCCGAGAGTACAAAGACGACACATAAGACTTTCTATACAAAAATATGATAGCCAGTGCCTCCACCTAGAATGATCAGTGCTAACCCTGTTGCTACTGCTACTGCTCTTTCCTTGCTATAGGGTTTCTGCCTCCTCTTCTGCATCTACCTAAAAAGTTGGATCCCACGGGGGTGAGACAATTTGAAATTGTCCCAGCGAGAGATATAACTCTCTGCCAGAAACATCATTATTGCAGATATATAGTAATAAACTGAATAGGAGTTCTTTTATTTTAACAACAGTATTATTCATTGTATGAACATAATAAGATAATCTCCTTTCTCAAGGAGAACATTGCATCTACCCATGGTAGGATTGTACATCATCTATCTACTTTGCAAGGAATGTAAGGAATCATAAGTATATCATCTATCAACTAAAGATGCATAAAGAAATGTAACATCAACCAATAATTTTCGTATTCAATCATTAAGCAAACATGCTACACAAATGATTACATTTTACAATCACACTTATGCCATGATGAGATGAGGTATACCGCTCATACTCCAACCGACCATTGCGAAGTCGAAATGAGTTCCATACAAGGTCAATGGTAGAGCCGGCTACCATGAACTCCCTTATCTCGGTCAGTACGAGATTCCATGCAGGACATCTTGTGTCTCTACTAAATAGCTTTCCAGGGTATACTGGCAACTTCGCTATAGAGTTAGAATGTCAACTACACTCCTTTGGCATCGAGATATTTAATGTTTACCTCACATCGATCCGATATTAAAATTATTGGGATATTCGTGATACATCCATCCCGGCTTCGGGGGATTAGTGATACATCCACCCCGACATATATAATGAAGAATTGAGAGATTTAATGTTTATCTCACATCAATTCTTTCATTAGGGCGTAAGGATATTTTCGCCCATCACCCCCGCATATTCAAAAATATGCATTCCGGGTTATGCCGCGGAGCAACCCGTTTCACCATCCATCAAATTCTGACGCTGATGGTTATATGGCCAGGGCACTACATGATAAGATTCCACTTGATTAATTAAGTGTATTACCATATTATTTTAGCATCAGTCAGATTTTCAAACATAATTTATTATAACAAATGCTACAAAGAATGTGTAATACTTCTATCAAGTACTTTTCAAAGTTTTACAAAACATTGGGATCTCAATCCCTTATCTCATATCCGGGAATTCACATCCCTCAACATCATTATCATGTTTACTGGATCTGGGTATTCAAACCCTTAGTTCATCATTGAACATGGTTACCACTTTATCATGTAACTATTACCTCCAGGTCATCTGACCAAGGTATTTAGGATACTTGTTACACAAGCATCTCAATTGGCTCACAAGGCCCATTAAGTATCTTGTCACTTATTTCTAGGTAACAACTTATTTACATGGCTCACAAGACCATTGCACAGCTTGTCACCTCTCACTAGGTAACAACTTATTTACATGGCTCATAAGACCATTGCACAGCTTGTCACCTCTTACTAGGTAACAGCTTATTTACCAAGTCTTACAAGGTTTATACAACAAAAGAATTACAACCCTCCATCATTAGGGTTAGGGATTTCCCTTCCTTATCGATTAGGGTTTCTCTTGCATATATTCGTCCTTCATTAGGTTTAGGGTTTCCCATTATTAACCATTTAGGTTCTCAAGATCATATTATTAATGATCAAGCCCTAATTCATTGCTCCACACAACTAGGAGCCAACATTGATAACATAAGTATTCAATCATGCTTATTTATTTCATCATTTATCATTAAATAAATTACCAACACAAGATATGAGTTCCTCTCTCATCTTTACCAGAATATGATTACATTATACTTTATTAATTTGGCTTAACCTTTTCATAAGGTGTGTTAGCCTACATTTATCAAAGTGCATTATATCTCAATGTAACAATTGACATGACACACTTCATGTGTTACTCATCCAAATAAATTGGATTTAGGATACATCAAGGTGTATCAACCTGAAGGTGCTGAATGTGATATATATCATGTCTTGATGTATCACTTCCCTCATCACCTTTATCTTACTTAAGTTCATCAATTTATCTTGTACTAGGGTATTTCCCATCCTAATACTTTATGCACCAGTTCATCACATTTATCATGTAATGTATTGGTCATAAGTCACTTATTTGAAATATGTAACCATTGTCAATGATATAGACTCATCACAAGTTAAGGCATTATTAATATAAGGATATCCATTATCAACCTCTTTAGGTGTTTCACTTATCAATATATTAGCCACTATTCCATTATTAGGAATAGGATTTTCCATCTTTATCAATTAGGATTTACATAACATCTCCCCATATTTGGATTTCACATAACATCACCCTACACTAGAATTTCACATAACATCCTTCTATATCAGGGTTTCACATAGTATTACTTGAAATTAGGGTTTCTCAACTCATAGCCCAAAGTTAGGGTTATGGTTTATTATCATATTGCCCGGTATTAGGGTTTCATGCACTATAACCCAAAAATTAGGGTTTTACATATCTTCACCCTATATTAGGGTAAGGTTTCATATAGCATTTCATAGCATCACCCTAGATTAGAGTCTCTCATCTCATTACTATATTAGGGTTCCACATAACATCACCCTAGGTTAGGGTTTCATGTAGCTTAACCCGAAATTAGGGTTTCTCATTATATTACCCTGAATTGGGATTTCTCATATCATCACCCTAAATTAGAGTTACACCATTACCCTAGATTAGGGTTTCATGTAGCATTGCCCTAAATTAGGGTTAGGGTTCATCAACCTTCTCAATTAGGGTTTCATGATCTCTTTATCAAGGTTCATACCCTGATTACATATTATTTTCATGTTAAGAGTGTGGAGGCTTAATCACTACATGCTTATTATACATGTATGAATTTCTCTCTCTCTCATCCTCTCTAGGATGTTGATTACTTCAAGCTTGATTAGATTAGGTCAACCCTTCATTCAAGTACATACATCTATGGTTACCAAAGTGTATTGAGTTACTTCTTCATAAGCATCAAAGGTTAACCACTCAAAAGGTACTAATCACTTAAGTACCTTAAAGGTACAACCATTGTAATTATCTTTGATATACATCATTAACAATCATGGGGTTTAATAGTACTTACATGGTTTGAGTTAATTAGACCTTCAAATGGTCTTGAGGTACTAGACCTTCAAATGGTCTTGAAGTACTTTGACCTTCAAACGGTCTTGAGGTATTAGACCCTCAAACGGTCTTGAAGTACTTTGACCTTCAAACGGTCGATCTCAAAAACTCTAAACGGTTTGAGACCATTTGAATAAAATATAATTAATCCCAAACGGTTTTGAAACCGATTGAGCAACTTATCATTGAAACTGATTGAACATCAAACGGTTTGAGACTGTTTGCTATGCAAACGATCTAAAGACCGTTTGATCCCAAACGGTCTCAAGACCATTTGGTCCAAACCACCTTGAAACTGAATGGACCAATTAGGGTTTCCTCCAATCAATCAATTGATTTTAGGGTTTGCTTTATTGATTCACACATCAATTGGACCATTGAAAGTACATCAAGTTACAACCCTTGGATCTCCAATCATCCATCACAACCCTTGACCTCCAAATGGTCTTGAGACCATTTGGTCTCAAATGGTCTTGAGACCGTTTGAGCCATTCAATTTAGAAATCGGCTCAATCGATTTAGGGTTTCAACCATTCGATCCAATTAGGGTTTGTAATCAATGGACCATTCATTCTTGGAACCATTTTAATTAAATCAATTTGAACCATTGGATCTTCATCATACACATCAGAAATAGACCCCAAATGGTATTGAGAGCATTTAACCTCAAACGGTCTTGAGATCGTTTGCTCTCAAACGGTCTTGAGACAGTTTGATCACCAAACGGTCTTGAGACCGTTTTGTCATCAAAACTCAAAACCGTTTGCCCTTGATTTTTATTGAGGTGTGTGCTAAGACGACATCATCATCTTCAAGCTACAAACCTTTGAAATTTTCTATGATCTTTGTGGTGATTTCAACAATTAATCGAAAGGAAAATCGTAAATGAAAAAGAAATCAACACATGATGAAGAAATGAGATCAATAATGATATTTAAGGGTTCAAGTTATATAACCCGCCTTCAAAGTTAATTACAAGCTTCAAGACTCATGCCCTCAATGGTGAATGAAGCTTCCTCAACTGTCCAAGGTCCGTTCTCAAGTATTTGAGTGAAATGAATGGCTAAGGTTGAAGATTGAATGAAGAAAAGAAGAAATTAAGCATTGAATTTCGATTTCCACCATGAAATCAAGGTTGAAGATGAATATGGAGCTTACCTACAGGTTGGGGCACGTCCTCCTGTTTCTCCTAAGCTCCCTTGTGCACAGCCAAAGAAAGGAAAGAAAGAAGGATCGAAAAGAGTCTTTCATGTGGGTGAAAAATGGGATATATGTAAAGGAATTTCATGAGAGAGAAAGTGATAAATAATTCCTTCAAATCCCAAAATTGGTGCCACATACTCCCCTCAATCCCTTTCATACTAAGCCATCTACCCCAACTTATAATTCCTCTTCATTATCTATGAATTAAAGAAAACAAATTAAGCACCTTAATCAATATAATAATAATATCCAAAATTGAGTGGATATTACTTTTTCTTTAACTAATGTGAGTGGACTCTCCACTCACTTTAGATATTTCATTTCCTTTGCAAGGCACAAGGACGTCCATACTTATGTAATTTCAACCATCACAATTTTGGTTGAAAGGCACTTCCATAATATTTTTATTTTTGCATTAAATTGAATTAGGGTTTCAATTATGCTTAAATCTTGATTATTTTAATATCAAGATTCTCTCTCTTCCAAAGAGATTAAAATGAGACGCCCCTCTGATTTTCTTGTCTCTAATTGATACCAAGAAACATTAGGGACTCTCTATAAATGGTATTTTGCATATTGAACCCTAGGTTTTGGGTAATTTGCACATTACACCAAAACTAGGTTTTAATGCACAAACATTGCTTAATAAGCTCTTTCTTGGTGCTCAGGCTTGTGGAAGCCATACCTCTGCATCATTTTCATTCTTATGATGCTTCAAAACTTGAGGAGCATTTATCATGTAAAATTTTCAAGTTAACCCCTCAACTTGGGTAATTTGCACTTTAGTCCAAAACAAGTAAAACATTGTTTCAACATTATTCAAATAGGACCAAAATTGAAACAAAAGTTCCTCTTGAGCCTTAATTACTTTTCAAAATATAAGAAAAAGCATATAATTATCTTTGTTAAACAAAACATCTAGGGTTAAAGCATAACCCAGGTCAGGGATGTTACAATTAGCATGTTCAAGATCATCTTTTTCTACATACAAATTATCAACAATTCTAGCAAGCTTTTTCTTTTTCTTTTTAGAAAACTGAAGAGAGGCACAAGTAGCATGAACAATGTCAACTAAAGATTCACTATCTAAAGAGTTTAGTCTTACCTCATTTGAGCATTCACTTGTTGAGGCCATGAGAGAAAAATGACATTCTCCATCTTCACTAGAGCTAGAGCTAGATCCTCCACTTTATTATTCACTCGATCTTGAGTTGGAGGAGTCACTAGATATTTTGTGCCATTTCTCCTTCTTCTTGTACTTATCTTATCTTCTCTTGTGATGATGGGCCTTTTTGCCTTGTGGACAATCTTCCTTGAAGTGACCCTTATTTTCACACTTGAAGCACTGTATAGAGGAGAAAGACTTGCCTTTGTAGAGTGATGCGATGATTTTGAGTCGCATTTATAGACCTATTTTATATGTGGTTTATGCTCTTATTAGTCATTTTTATGGATAATATTGCATAATTCACTCATTTCGGTCTTTTCCATCATTTTATGTCAAATCCCCTTAGTTTTATCATTTCGAGCATTATTTATCACATTATCATAATTTGTGTGGATTTATTTGATCTGGTCTTTAAATTTCAGGAAAAACAAGTATCTGCTTCCGTCGATACCATCGACGGAAGTCGATACCATCGACCAGGCAACAGGTTGCCAGCCGAAAGGAGCAGCAAAGAGTCGATACCATCGACGCTGATGTCGATGGTATCGAGACGTCTTCAGATTGCTGGCGAAGGAGCAGTCGATAGTATCGACACCAAGTCGATACCATCGACACATGGAGGCTACAGCGTCGCAAAATGACAGAACTGACGCCAAAAAGGGAGGGTCGATACCATCGACCCGTGTTGATGGTATCGATGCCGACAGATATGCGTTGGATTCATTTCGATCTCAATCGGACGGCTGGAGTTAAATGACGACCTAATTAGGGACTTATACCTAATGACGGCCGCCCAAAGGAGATCATCATCTAATTTGTCATTGCACAAGTGCCGAGAAGCGGGAGAAAGGAGAACGGAGGCCAGAAGTTCATCCCTATCGATCCGGACGCTGCCGAAGACGAATTTCACCACCGAGAGGTGGGAAAGCTCGTGTTCTACGCAAAGGATCCACCGGTTCTCCTCCATTCAGGGGTTTTCCTATTCAATTCACATTTTTCATATGATTTCCCCTATTTCTACCATGTATTTGTGCAAGATGAACATGCGGGGCTAATCCCCTCCATCTTTAGGACCGGGAGTAGCCCGGGAATGCATTGTATGACAGTTTTATATTAATAATTCATATTTTCTCTCTTAAATCCGTGGTATAGTTTCGTTTTCTCCATATATTGTTATGCTTGATCACCATAATAATAACTTAATGCCCTTAATCACTTCGACAGAAGGATTAACGGTTGAAAAGAGACGAAACCTACATTAATCGATAAATCCCTTGACAAAGGAGGTGTAAAATTAATGGTGGAAACTGAGAGATCATTCGTAATGCGCTTAGTTTAGGGGAATGATTACTACGACGGTGGAATCAACCTAAACCTAAGTAGTGAATTACACCACAACAGTGGGTAATTCTGTTTTCAGGCCACTACCCGGATAGAGAGAGAAGATTGAGGAGTTATATGAAACCTAATGCAATGTTGACCCACGGTGAAACCGAAATCCTAAAGATATCCTTTTGAATTGATTAAATTAACCTTTAATCGATTGTTTGCTTTGTTTTATTTTTATTTTCTTTTAATTTTGACAACAAACCCTACTATGTTATCCGGCTTAGCTGATCGCAAATAGTTAGTAGAAGTCTCCAATAATTCAACGTATCCCTGTGTTCGACTCGAGCCTCACAAAGGCCTATATTACTCGACGCGTACACTTGCGTTTTTAGCGCGTAGTAAAATACACGACAAGTTTTTGGCGCCATTGCCGGGGATACGGCAAAATTGTTGGCACTTCGAGTGCTATGAGCGGCCACTCTAGGCCACAAATTTCTTTTTAATTTTCATTCAATTTCAAATATTTCTAAATTTCTCTATATTTGTTATACTCGTCCAAGCTTAGTACTGAAGTCGGATTTTCTCATTTCAGGTACTGTGTATGGTGCATACACGTAGTACAGACTACGCCAATCGCACACCCGAGGTTCCGTTTCCGGGACCTGAAGACGAGGAGCATTCTGAGCACGAGTACCAAGAAGAGATAGACTTTGAATCTGAAGCAGAAGACATGGCCGAGCCACAGACTATATGGGAGAAGATCAAAGCTTCTTCCTCATCAGCTTCAAAGGGGCCTATAAAAAAGCAGGCGATCAACATACCGACATACAAGATCGATCCAACGTTGATTAACTTGGTAAAATCAAATGCATTTCATGGGTTGAAGAACGAGGATCCTGTTGCACATATCAGCCAATTCGTCGAAAACTGTGACATGGTGAAGATAGACAGATTTCCACAAGATGCTTTGTACCTCAAGCTCTTCCCAAGTTCCTTGGCAGGAGCAGCTAGAGAGTGGCTACATAACCTCGATGACGAATTTGTGGAGTCTTGGGATCATATGGTGGAGGTTTTCTTCGAGAGGTTCTTCCCTCCTGAGAAGACTAACGACATGATTAGAAAGATTCACAATTTCACCCAACAGGCCGGTGAAACATATTCTGAGACCTGGGAGCGATTTCAGGTTATGTTGAGGAGGTGTCCGCATCACGGGCTGGATAAAGAGACACAAGTGAAAATCTTCTATTTTTCTCTCTCCGAGCACGATAGAAGTAACCTTGATTCAGTTGGATCCGGATTCTTTCGGAATAATACAGATACCCGATGTTGGAAGATATTAAAGAACATGGCTAGGAAACAGTCATGGGGTGACAGAGGTGCCGTGGAACATGTCAAGGCTGCTGGCGAATCTAGAATAGTTAGGGAGCTGAATGATAAGTTAGATCTTCTAGCCAAGAAGTTGCTAACTAAGGAAGATGCATCTGAAGATGAGGAGGCCCAAGTGAAATTTATGCAACAACAGGGCTATAGAAACAAGGACTACTCATGGAGAAAGGACAAAAAGTCTCATGGAAGGATGTGAATAATTTTCTGCAGGATCCGGATGCCAAGCCATAGCAGAGAGCCGAGGATAAGAACACTGAATTACTAAGTCAAATGGTACAGCAAAACCAAGAGATGATGGCCATGTTTGGTAAGCAATTGCAATCCCAAGGTGATATTCTAACCAAATTTGGGCAGACACTGCAAAGTCATGGAGCACAAATGCGGGCATTAGAGACCACCGTGGCACATATTTTGAGTGAAGTGGCGGCCATCAAGCACGCCAATCAACAGAAACCAGCCGAGAATGCAAATGTGGCCCAAGCACACCATCAGGTCAAGTATATGTCTGTGGTAAACAGTGAGGAGGAACCTCAGGTGCAAGAAGCTGTAGAAGAAAGAAGAATGACATTTAATACGCATGCGACATCGGTGATACCGTATCCACGCACTTACTATGGATTGCCGGGCGGAAACCCTTTCTTCAGGAAATCACAGTGAGTTGTGAGTATTGTATCTCCATGTAGGCAAGAAGAAGAATTGCAGGTTGTTTGTGCACGTGAGGAGACAGCGAACGTGAGAGAGAAACCACAACAAGCTGTTACCATTGAGGTTGTCTCGCCAAAGCCCACGTCGGAGGGAGTGATTGAAGCAAGCTTAGGGGAGGTACCCCCGAAAAGCTCATATGTGCCACCTCACAGGCGTGTTGATGCAGCAGATGTTTCAAATTCGATCAATACTAAGACAAAGAAAGAGCATCGTCATTTTACGAAATTCCTGGAGATATTCCGAAAACTCCACATCAATATTCCATTAGTGGAGATGATAGAGAAGGTGCCCGCCTATGGGAAGTTCATCAAGGAAATCATCAATAAGAAGAGGCGGATAAAAGATGATGATATTTGTCGGATGAACGAGACGGTGAGCTCTATGATACACGGGAGTTTGCCAAAGAAGAGAAAAGACCCAGGAGGTTTTTACATTCCGTGCTCAATAGGTGGTCGACATTTTCCTAAAGCGCAATGTGATTCCGGCGCTAGCATAAATCTCATGCCTTTGGCGACATTTCAAAAGCTGGGGTTAAAAGAGATAAAGAGGTCAGCCGCAACAATTGAATTAGCAGATGGGTCTATCGTGAGACCATATGGAGTGTGTGAGGATGTGCTCATCAAAGTGGATAGATTCATATTCCCGGTAGATTTTGTTGTTATTGATATGCCACCGCTCCAAAGCTGTGAAATTCTTCTAGGAAGACCGTTTCAAGCAACAGCGGACGTCGTGACTGCCTTAGGGAGAGGTACTTTGTCCTTGGAAATTGGAGGAGATCGAGTTGAATTCAAATTACCGCATGATCCTCTAAGCGCAGTCTCCAATGTGAAAAGATGATGAGCTTCATACCGTCTAGCTTAAGACGTTAAATAAGGGCGCTTGTTGGGAGGCAACCCAACCATTGGTACATTAGGATAGTTTAATTATAGTCATAGATTGCTTTCATTTCGTTTAAATTTTGATGTAAAGAAGATACCTTGATCCGTTTGTTATTTGTGCAGGCTGAGGCAGGGTCGATACCATCGACACACTTGTCGATGGTATCGACATAGGTTCAGGTTGACAACTGCAAGGTTCGTTATGAGTCGATACTATCGACGGTCTCGTCGATGGTATCGACACACCTACAGGCAGGTCGAGCAACAACTGTCGATGGTATCGACACAGCAGTCGATGCCATCGAGATCTCTGGAGAAGTTCAGAGCGATTTGTCTCAGTCAACTCGATACCATCGACGGCCTTGTCGATGGTATTGACATGGTCACAGGTTGAAGTGAAAAAGTGGCGATGTCGCAATGAAGCCAAGTCGATACCATCGACTCCTGTCGATGGTATCGACCATCCATGTAACCGATCCGCGCAACGACATCGACGGTGATCGCGAAGTCCACGTCAGCGATCCGGGTGCTGCATCGATACCATCGACTCGCGTCGATGGTATCGACAGGTCAGCAATCCGGGTTTCACGATCCAGCAATCGTCAGCCGTCAATACTCGCGAGGGAGGCAGATAGCATCGAGACATGTCGATACCATCGACCCGCGTCGATGGTATCGACACCATCGACCCGCGTCGATGGTATCGACGGGTCAACAGTAGCGCCGGCCAAGTCTATATAAGGAGAGTCATTACGTCATTTGACGTCACACCTTCAGAGTGAACTTCCTCCTTTGCGCCGAGTACTTCTCCGAGCCCTCCAAGATTGAAGAGCAGCAACATCGAGCAAGGATCTTCACCGAGCGGAGAATCACTTCTCCATCTTCCCCGAGCTCTTCTTCGTCTAATCCCATCCTTCTCGCAACAATGGTGCATGTCACCGGAGCGTCGTCCTCTCGCGCGAATCCTATGGAGATCGCGGAGTTTGTGCCACCCCCTACTGCTTCAGTCTCACGTCCGCGGATGGTTCACCCTTCCGCGGAGGTGAAGAAGGTCTATGAGGAGATCATGAAGCGAAAGATTGAGCCGACCCGGTATGTGGACCGGGGAATGATCCAAGAGCTAGGATTCGAGGCCAACTTGGCCTATGTGCTGGCAGGACAAGCACGTCACACCGGCAGACAGGACGACGAGTTGGAGTATCATGCGGATGGGCAGCCATTTTTCAGTGAATGGCCCACCTACAAAGAGCTGGTGGCGGAGTTCATGGCGTCCCTTGACGTCTGCGTCGTACCCAACGACGTAGTTGCGTCTGATCATGAGTGGATCAAGGGCCGGGTGTCATTCTGGCTATTCAACATCAACTACAACATCACGCTTGAGCAGTTCAATGACATCTTCAACTGGAACCATTCTCAACACGATCACCGGTGCTCGGATTCCCGCACCGACTACGACAAGATCTTCGCCGAGCTAGTGACAGTGCCGGCGGGAAAGTCAGTTAGCTACCACAATGCTGCGGTAGCGGATTTCGAGCATCCTTTCGTCCGAGTCCTACACCGGATGTTGAGTTTCACTTTCTTTGCTCGTAGTGATCTAGCATTGAGCAAGTTTCAGGAGAGCGGCCTTTTCTTTCTCTACATGCTCCTGAAGCGACAAGAATGCAACTGGGGTGCGTTCTTCTTGCAGCGCGTCCTGGCGGTAAAGAGGAGTACGAGGAAGGCTCCGATCCATTTTGGTGGGCTCATCACCAAACTGGCGTTGTACTTGGGACTGAATTTCCAATCCATGACTCCACTTTCCACGAAGAGTAAGGTGAACGTGCAACATCTGCACCGTTCTAACCTCATTCTTCTACGGGATGGGTTGGCGTACGCACACTGCCACGTCAACCACGCTTACCAGGAATGCGCACTGCTGGATCCCGTCTTCAACATCGAGGGCACACAACATTTCAGATGGCCGATCATAGCCATCGACTCAGATGAGGAAGAAGGCGGCGATGAAGGCGGCAACGACGGACAAGAAGGCGAGGCTGAGGAGGAAGAGGAGGCATTCACACCTCTTCGTGCACGGGTAGCACCCCGGAAGCGTCCTCGGATGCATCCAGGTGCGTCTTCATCATCACAGCCTCCTCCGCCATCACCACAGCCCTCGCAGCCGAGCGAGGATGCCTACTCCATGCAAGGCATGTACACGATGCTGCAGGACATCCATCAGACACAGCAGCAGCATCTAGAGATGTATACCGGTATTCAGGATACTACGAACCGATTACTTGACAACCAAAGGGCGATGTTCGAGAATGAACGTCTCCTCCTCGACAACCAACAGAAGATACACAATCGGTTGCAACGGATGGAGATGCAACAGGAGCCCTTCTACGACCACTACTGGAGTCAGAGCTACTTTGGAGGCTATCCACAGCCTCCGCCGAGGACCCATTACGATCCGAGCTTCCAGGGGGAGTATCCTTCTTGGGATCCTACGGCCCCACAGTACCCACCTCCGCCTCCAAAAGACTGATCGGGTATCTCTGTTCCACTCTTAAGTTTGTTTTTGACTATGAGGCCATAGTCGAATTCAAGCTTAGGGGGGTAGTTGGAACAACTCTATCTTTTATTATTTTTGTTTTTAGCATTGTTATTTGTTTCTTGCATCTTTAGTTTTTGTAGGATCCACGTGCTATCTAGTGTAACTGTGGATGTCGTAAAAGTTTGTCATCTTGCTGTTTGTTCATGGGAAATTTAAGGGAAATTTAAAATTTTTTGTGTCTTTGGATAGCTTGCTTTGGTTGACCTTGGGGAACACATCCTACGAAAATGATTGATTATGTCAACTTTAAAACAACATTTCACACCTGTACTCCTATGGATTCATGCAAAGTGGACAGTAATGGTTGTTTGAGCCTAACCTAACCAAATGGTAATGAGACCTTAATTGGATGTAAGAGAGAGAACCTTCTAAACCACTACACAGGTCAGTAAGGAGGGACACATAATATCTTTCTAAGGTTCAGTCATTTAATCTTGTGATCATTCCACTTCATTTTTCCATAATCCACCTAAGAATTGGAAGTAAAGTGCAGTTTTAATTCATTCTTGTGTGCATAGCATTTAGATAGGACTCGCATTGATATTTTTCCATACTTGTGCATAAAAAGAAAAAAATATAGGGATTCATGCACATTACCTTTAGGTGCATGCCATGTAGTTGCACTCATGATATTCATGCATAAAATACACCATGTATCTCAATTTTTCCTCAAAGGTGAATTTAACTGTTCCATACCTTCTAAATATTGAAAAGATTTCCAAGCATGAAGAAAATAGCCCAATAAACTTGTCCTTAAGCAATTATGGATATGTGGGATAAAGAAAATAAAACTCTAAAAATCTGAAGAAAAAAAAAAGAAAAAAAGAAAAAAAGAGAGAATTCAGAAGGAAGTGAAATAAGAGGGAGAAAGGAACAGGATATCACTCGCATTACAGGAAATTGAGTACATGATGTAATTTGATTAGACGTCCATCTCATTTTGAGGAGGAAGGTTAGTGCATACATCATTTCACCCAATTTTAGGCATTAGGGTATTTTCAATGTGCATTGGCATCATTTAGGACATTTTTTGTATTATGCATGTTGAAACTGTACAATATTTCCAAATTCTTCCATGAGCCACCCATTTTCATCCACCCGTTGCTCGGATTGGTAGGCCACTGTGAAATTCTCCTCACTAATGATTAAAAGGAGAACTGCTTCCATGTAGATGGTAGTTAGGGCGAGCAACGTAGTATAGGTGATCACAAGATGCACCAATGCTGATACGGCGAATTTTATTATGTTAACTGCCTTATGTGATAGTGTTCATCGGTTTGGAGGTAAATTTCTTTTATTGATGATTATTGTCGCCTTTAGGGTAATTGCTGTTCTGTGGTTAGAGAAGGCCGGTTTGAGAATGTTCGATGGGAGTCACATAGGATGTTGGGGTGGTGTGTTGTTTTTCAGTTGACATCTGCAATTCTATTCTAAGGATTAGTTGCTCGAGGGCAAGCAACGTTCAAGCTTAGGGGAGTTTGATGCGATGATTTTGAGTCGCATTTATAGACCTGTTTTATATGTGGTATGTGCTCTTATTAGTCATTTTTATGGATAATATTGCATAATTCACTCATTTCGGTCTTTGCCATCATTTTATGTCAAATCCCCTTAGTTTTATCATTTCGAGCATTATTTATCACATTATCATAATTTGTGTGGATTTATTTGATCTGGTCTTTAAATTTCAGGAAAAACAAGTATCTGCTTCCGTCGATACCATCGACGGAAGTCGATACCATCGACCAGGCAATAGGTTGCCAGCCGAAAGGAGCAGCAAAAAGTCGATACCATCGACGCTGATGTCGATGGTATCGAGACGTCTTCAGATTGTTGGCGAAGGAGCAGTCGATAGTATTGACACCAAGTCGATACCATCGACACATGGAGGCTACAACGTCGCAAAATGACAGAACCGACGCCAAAAAGGGAGGGTCGATACCATCGACCCGCGTCGATGGTATCGACGCCGACAGATATGCGTTGGATTCATTTCGATCTCAATCGGACGGCTGAAGTTAAATGACGACCTAATTAGGGACTTATACCTAATGACGGCCGCCCAGAGGAGATCATCATCTAATTTGTCATTGCACAAGTGCCGAGAAGCGGGAGAAAGGAGAACGGAGGCTAGAAGTTCATCCCTGTCGATCCGGACGCTGCCGAAGATGAATTTCACCACCGAGAGGCGGGAAAGCTCGTGTTCTATGCAAAGGATCTACCGGTTCTCCTCCGTTCAGGGGTTTTCCTATTCAATTCACGTTTTTCATATGATTTCCCCTATTTCTACCATGTATTTGTGCAAGATGAACATGCGGGGCTAATCCCCTCCATCTTTAGGACCGGGAGTAGCCCGGGAATGCATTGTATGACAGTTTTATATTAATAATTCATATTTTCTCTCTTAAATCCGTGGTATAGTTTCGTTTTCTCCATATATTGTTATGCTTGATCACCATAATAATAACTTAATGCCCTTAATCACTTAGACAGAAGGATTAACGGTTGAAAAGAGACGAAACCTACATTGATCGATAAATCCCTTGACAAAGGAGGTGTAAAATTAATGGTGGAAACTGAGAGATCGTTCGTAATGCGCTTAGTTTAGGGGAATGATTACTACAACGGTGGAATCAACCTAAACCTAAGTAGTGAATTACACCACGACAGTGGGTAATTCTGTTTTCAGGCCACTACCCAGATAGAGAGAGAAGATTGAGGAGTTATATGAAACCTAATGCAATGTTGACCCGCGGTGAAACCGAAATCCTAAAGATATCCTTTTGAATTGATTAAATTAACCTTTAATCGATTGTTTGCTTTGTTTTATTTTTATTTTCTTTTAATTTCGACAACAAACCCTACTATGTTATCCGGCTTAGCTGATCGCAAATAGTTAGTAGAAGTCTCCAATAATTCAACGTATCCCTGTGTTCGACTCGGGCCTCACAAAGGCCTATATTACTCGACGCGTACACTTGCATTTTTAGCGCGTAGTAAAATACACGTCATAGAGTCTGCCATTAGAGTCCATGTCATCTTCTTCAACTTGAAAGCATGGAGAGTCTTGATTTGCAAAAGCTTCAATTTGGGCCTTGATTTCATCCTTCTTCATTCTCTTGAGCTCTTTCTTATCTTCTCTTTCTTCTTCCTCTTTCTTCTCAAGTGTAACTTCATGGGCTTGTAGATTTCCCATGAGTTCTGCAATAGGAATATCATCACGAGACTTTGCTTCTTCAATGCAAGTCACCTTGGATTCCCACCTCTTGGGTAGAATCCTAAGGATCTTTGAGTTGATCTATCCTCTAGCCATAGGATGACCTAGAATGGCAAGACCATTTATAATGGTGTTGAGCCTTGAGTACATCTCAGATACCCTCTCCTCCTTTCCCATCTTGAAGTTTTCAAGGAGGCCTTTGAGCATGTAGAATTTTCTTTCCTTCACTTGATTTGTCCCCTCACAAGTGACACATAACTTTCTCCATATCTCATAGGATGTCTCACAGAAGGAAATCTGGTTGAACTTGGCGGTAGAAATGGAGGCATAGAGAATTTTGATGGCTCTAGCATTCAAGGTTGCTTTCTTTAAAGTATCTTCATCCCATTTTCTATCTTTGTCTTTGGTAGCTTGTATGGAAGGTCCACCATTCTCCTTATCACAAGACTTGATCCTTGGATGTATTATTGTAACCTTCTATTCCAATAGAGGAAATTGCTTCCATCAAAGATTGGAATGTTGATGAGGCATCTCCCACCTTGATGATTGCCCATCATCTCCTACTTGTGGAAGTGTTGCTTGGGGAAGACCTACTATGATACCACTTGTTGGATCTAGGATGAGCTCTAGAGGGGGAGAGGAATAGAGATAAAAAACACTTAAAATGAAATTCATTAGACCTTCAAGATATTTTTAAGATAATATGGCTAGTATGAACTTTGAGTGCAACTAAAATATACATTGCAAGGGGGAAAGAGAGAGATTGAACAAGCACCGAATAACAAAAATATTTATAGTTGTTCTAACCTACAAAAAAGGAGATGCACATCCAATCCCTAGAGTGGTCAACATGATTTTAACTATCTCTTTATGGAACATAAGATTATAAGATCTTATTGCATAACATGAGGAACATATAAGTAACTGTAAGTATAACAAAGGTAACTGCACAAGCAAGGCCTCAACCAATGTTCCGTGTTTTGCCTTAATCAATAAATGCTATACGGCTGAATTACGTATTTTATGCCCTGAGGAAGTGAACCGTACCGTTCAAATCCAACCTTCAGCTGCGAAGCCCATAACCGGTGCCATACAAGGTCAAATGGAAGAGCCAGACTCCATGACCTCCCACCTCGTAGTCAGTGTACGAATACAATGCAAGCAGAACCGCAGTCTCATGCTTAAGTGGCCTCAACCACAGGGTCAGCTCCATAGGCTACCCTTCCTCTAGCCCGCCTTGGTACAGGTCACGGCGCTAGTATATATGAGCCACAGGCCAGTTCACCGTGCTCTAAGCCATGAACGCATTCATGCTCTTCATATCACATATCCGGAGCCATTGTTCACCATGCTCATCACGTATCCCGAGTCTACAATCGAAGTTGCACTCTTACCTCCTCACTTTAGGCTAGGAGAAACCTCGCATACTCAACAATATACGCTCCGGGTTAACCCGTAGGAGAACCCGTTTCACCATCACCAGCTCCTGACGATGATGGATCTATGTCCAGGGCAACTACATGATATATTCCACTGTGATTAATTAGTATCTTTTATATGGATTGCAAGATTCAACCAAGTTGTATAACATGCAACTATAACAGGAAATAAACAACATAAAAGTCAACATTATCATCCTGATCCATCACAAGGATCTAACATTACATGTTATTACTTGGCCTCTTGCCATTCATCCAGATCCATCTCAAGGATCATCACATACCCTGGGATTTCAGTCCTTCATCATATATTGCCACTGCCTCTCAAGGCTTCATCATCATCATCATGGGATAGCAATCCCAAGTACTGTTTAGCCAAACACATCATACATGTTATCTCATCATCAAGAGTAACTATTCAAGCACTGTTACTCATCATATATTCCTTATAGCCTTTTACTTGGCGAATCATCACCTGCATGGCTAGTGTACACAATAATTGTAGGCTTTTACAAAAGATCATGCTTATCAATATAGGGTGACATTAAAGATTCTATACTTTATCAATCTGATGATCATATGCATAAGACACATCATTAAACAAACCATTTTATATGCTTATCATTATCTCAGCATTATACAGATAGTCAAGGTGGTCACATTTATATGTGTAGCCATGCTAAGTTAAGAGGACAAACGTTACCATAATAGATACCATTAAGCATGCAAGGAGTCACCATCGTGCTAAAAAAGGACATATACAACAAATCTACTTTCCATGATGAGAGGGACCCTCACTAGAGGTTGTAACAGTCATCATGCCCTCATCTATAGGTGATACCGGGCAACGCATGACGCTCACCTCATTTCGACTGACACAAGAAGGGCACATGCAACGCTGCGTTACATACCAAGTGCAACAACACCCAAGCGTGTGGCTGAGCAATGGTAGAAGGTGCAACGGCACGTCAGGTGTCGTGCACTAAGGCCTATCGGGCAACGACCAGAGGCCTGTCGTGCAGCTAGGTATGACGGGCGACAGGGTGTCGCGCAATGCCCGCTAGGGCTGTCGGCCGACACAGAGCCAACACGACGCCCGTCACAATGCTCAACAACACTAAACCCCCAATATAAAATTGGTATGCAACGAGCACGATGTTCTACAAAAGATATCATCCAGAGGTGTTACTCAACCAACCAATAGGGAGCTATCGTGCACTAAGTAAACCAGGACCTGACGGCCGTCAAAGGGAAGAGTGGTGTGACGCCCGTCACAGAGACAAGGTATCGCCCACCACCAGCAAAGCATATCGCCCACAGGTCTAGGTCAAGAGGGATGTCGAGCAGCACCTCCCCAAGCCCATAACGTCCAAGGTACCATGCACAAGATCATCATCTACCTCGAGCACAAGAGCACCCAAAACCCTAATGGGCCAAGAAGATAGCTCACCTCAATCGACTAAGAAAGAGGGGTTTTGCACATCATCCATCACCAAACGGCCACAAGGGAAAACCCTAGAAAGAGTCACCACTATCACCAAGCTCACCCTTCTAGTCCATGGTGAGAGGAGAGTATTGCTTAAGCAACTAGAACACAAGCTCACCTCAATCAATTAGGAAAGAGGGGTGTTGCTCATGAAACTAGGAGCTGAAGCTCACTCCACTAGACCAAAGAGAGAAAGGAGTATTGCCCACCAAGAAACCTTAAACCCTAGGTTCGGCCAACATGGATACTTAAGCAAGATGCTAATCTAACAACATATAAGCAAGATCATAGAAGGAGATAGAGTAGTTAGGGTTAGGAGTTATGTAACCCGCCTTAAGCAAGCTCCAAGCTCCTAGATCCAAGCACCACCAAGCAAGGAAGAAGGAGACTCCAAGGCTATCGGCCACCAGGCTTGCTCCTCCAAGGGGTATCGGCCACCAACTTGCAAAGGAGGAGGGGTGTCGTGCACACCAAGGTGGAGAAGAAACTAAAGAACCAAAGAAACTCCTAGCAAAGGAAAGGACACGCCTATATAGAAGGGAAGGGAGGAGAAAACAAGGTAGAACTAAGCAAGGTGTCGTCCACCTAGGGACACTTGTCTTAGTGCACAAGCCTCTACTCTAGAAAGCCCTAAACACATGTCCAAGGTCATTGATACATGCAAGGATCATGCACCAAGTGTCCACTAGTGGTGACACAAACGAGGTCAAAGCTTGGTCAAAGACTCTAGGGAGACACACCTCCATGGTTGGACGACACACCTCCATGGTTGGCCGATACACTCCTCTCTTGCCCGATACAAGTCTCAACCAAACCAAAGCAGGGTGCCTCAAGGCCCAACAAGCTCAACCAAGCCCAACAGAACTTTAGGCAACGAGCCCAAGCCTTCCTCTCTAAACTAGAGGAAGCAAAGAGAGAGAGAGGAACACCTCACAAGGTGACAAACTTGCCCACAAAACCCTAGACTTGGGTTATTTGCAAGTAGCACCTCCAACTCTCAACAAAGCACAACAAAACCCTAATCACCACTAAAGGTGATTAGAAAGCACCAAAGCATCAAGGTTAAGCAAAGCAAACAGGGTAAACCCTATACGAAGGTCAGGGTCCTTACAGTTCCCAAGATCCATCAAGGGTGTCAGTCGAGTTTATACTAGATGAAACTTGGCTGACAAAATTTCATGTGACGAATTTTGGAAAGTACCATAAAAGTGTTTAGATGTTCGATATATGCGATCCTATTTTTTTCTTATCTTAGTTACAAGTCATATAATCATTAAAAGTGATTTACAACATGATTCTAATGGATTTGAGGTCTTTTCCATAGAATTGCACTTGCATTGATTTTGACTTGTCTTTCTCCAAGTTAGGATGCACAAGTTAGGACATTTGGAGTGTGTCTATACCTAATTTGAAATCACTCAAGTAGAAGCATTAGACACAAATCAATGGAATGGTTAGTCATCATCAAAATAATGGTTTAGTCAATAAGACTTGGAGTCAAAAGAACCCACCCATGAGATACTTAGGGTTGGCCGAATCTACTATGAAGAATGACAAAACGAAGGTGCAAGGCTGCAACCGTTACAAAGGAGAAGGTAGAGGAGGAGGAAAACCCAAAAATAAAGTTCACAACTGCGATGGTCCTACAAGTTGCCACAAATATGGGAGGTGACAAGTGTCGTTGAGAGAAGTTGGAATGCTATTGATGCAAGAAAGATGGTCATTTCTACTCAACTATCCACTTTCTGTCCCACAAAGGTTTGGCCTTGTGGTAGCCCAATCGGTATCTTGAACTCAACTAGGGCAACCCAAGATGTTGGTGACCTTCGATAGGACTAAGTGTTCACAATCGACAATGAAAAAGCTCAAGCCTATGCCAACCAACTCATAGAAGGTATCCATCTTTGGAAATTCGTTTTTGAATGCCTCAAAATAAAGATAAATGTTAAATATCAAGAGTGAAATGTAGGAATGCTTGATATAACTAGCCAGTCTCTCAAAGATGTATTTGACTCTACTTCCACATATAGTTTCCTTTATAGAAATCTCACGACTATGATTTGTTTGAATTTCAAAGATCTAGATTATGTTTTAGATGTCAGCACTCCTAGTGGATGCATATTCTTATCCCTTTTGAAAACACAAGTCATCACTTAAAATATCTAAATTATGAACTCCCTACCAACTTTATTGTAATGACCACATTTGTGCTTAATTGGTAAACCAGGGTTTACCTGAATGATTACATGCTTGATTAGATTGAACATCATTTATACTTGATTAATGATAGTAGATCAATTGTGATGTTTCAAAACTAATAAGAAACTCTGACTATGATTTTAGTTTGAAGAATTAGGGTTTGAGAAATGTAAACCCTAATTGACAAAAATTAGGGTTTTGATTGTACATGAATATGGAATTTGATCAGGATAGCAATGTGGTAAATGATTTTTCATATTTTCTAAAAATTTTGTATTTAATTGAAATTTGGATGTAATATGTATAACTCAATCTTGCACTTCAGTGAAAAATTATAGAATTTTTGGATGTTCTTTAATAGTCATTTTTGGTCGAGATATATTTCAACCGACCATGCTGACAGAATGTTGTTTAGTAGTATATTGTTTGATTTTTATTTATTTATTGGTAAATCCAAATGATCTAAAATTTTAACTGGAGATATAAAACTCAATAATAAAAAATATGTAAAATGTTAATAATTTTTGGATGTGTTTAGACCTTATTAGAAGATGAATTACAGTAACTGACATTTCTATAGAATTCTGGATAGCAGTGCACTATTTTATTTTTATTTATTTAATGGAAGATTATAATGATCTCAAATTTTAACTAAATCTTTGAAAATCAATTATACACAACATGATAAATTTCATAATTTTTGGAGGAGGTTTGATCTCTGAAATACATGAATTTACAGAAACCTTTTTATGACCGAAAAAAATTGCTGAAATAAGAAAAAGTATAGTAAGGGGTCAAAGTGCAATTGACCCAAGCATGCTCAATTTCTCTATATGGTCAAACTAACACAAAGAGCTCTCATAATTCGTGATTCAATCTAGAGATACAAAATCCTAGAGAGAGAGTTAGGGTTTGAGAGGAGAAATTGATGGAGATGCTGACCTAGGGTTTTGCGGTCCGAGGAATGATGAAATCATGTAAGTTTAGCTTCTTTGGATATAGTTTCATGGTGAATCTTCTCTCACATGTCAAAATTCCGCCCCTACTCTGATTTGATCCAAAATGGTATCAAAACTTCTCATTTTCTCACTCTTTCTTCATAATCCCTCATTTTTAGGGTTTCTGACTTGAAAGGAAGAAGAATTAGGTGAATTGCTAGGGATTTGATATAAGATTGAGATTTTTAGGGATGAGCTATGTTTTTAAGGTGTTTTCAAACCTTAGGGTGAGTAGGAACTTCCTTTAAGCAGTATATTGCATGAAAATTGGTTATTTCATCCATAATATTTAATTGCTAGTATACGACTACAAACCCTGAATTGTCTATTTGTTCTAAGCTGTTGCAAAATGATATGAAATGGATTCTTCCTCTATTTATATGAATTTCAGATGATAAAATCATATTATAAATGTATACAATACATCCTAATGAGAATTTCCTAAGTATTCGAAGAGGTTATAAGAGTAAACTGAAATATAGGAAATTTGTCAGTGACTGAAATTTGCTGTATAAGTAAATAGAGAAAATTGCTTATCTAGATCCCCTTGGTTATGAATGATTATTTATCTAAATTCATAGTACATATATGTCAGATACTATCTTGGATTTCATTCAAAGTGAATAGTGTTTGTTTGATATCTCAGTAAAGTGGGTGAAATCCTAGATGCGAGGAAAGTTGGATATTTGCGAATAGATATCGTGATATCCATTTGAAGGGATTTTCTTGACATAATAGGCTTTATTTATTCAATGTTATTATTGATGCATGATATACCGGTGAATGGCATGGAAACCGAAATTCAGCTCAGTTCTAAGGTTTCATACATATATTGATTTTATATGATTTGTTGATAGTAGTCTTTATTCAATGAATGTTTATGTCGCATGAAATCTTTATGGGAGCCATGTGAATAAGTTGTTGCCTAGTGAGAGGTGAAAAGATGTGTGATGGCCTTGTGAGCCATGAGAATACTTGTACAACCAGTGAAATGAATACCTTGGTCCAAGGACCTAGAGGTAATGGTTACCTATTACAGAGGTAACAATGCTATGTGATAATCTAAGGGTTTGAATACCCGGATCCAGTAATCATGATAATGATGTGAATGGATGAGAATTCCCAATAATGTAATAAGGGATTGAGATCCCATGTATCATGTGTTTTAAAGATTTGAAAAGTACGTGATAGATGTATTACACCTTTCTTTGTACATTTGTGATGATTAAATGAAACCCTAAGGGTAGGGTGTTCAATGAATCAAGTATTGTGATATCAATGTTCTCAGTTATTATTAATAATTCTTGTCATGATAAGTAATTAACTCTTAATTGAGTTATGAGATGCACAACTCAAGATTTGGGTTGATATGCACGATTCTAGTGTGTATCTGCCAAGTGGACATGAAATCTTTTTATTTAAGAATTTTAGTCTGCCTGCATGTATAGTATGTTGATTACTCAGTATATTACAATGTTTTGAATATACTGCTCTGCCAAGTTTAGAATGAGATACATGTTGTATTATAACTTCAAATAAGTAGATGCGATACTATAGAGATACCAGAATCAAGTATAAGTAAGAAAAGGGTACAATGTAGAAAGAGCTTTCTAGGAATAATAAAATAATAGAC
Source organism: Alisma plantago-aquatica (assembly GCA_963693085.1). Classification (NCBI taxonomy): domain Eukaryota; kingdom Viridiplantae; phylum Streptophyta; class Magnoliopsida; order Alismatales; family Alismataceae; genus Alisma; species Alisma plantago-aquatica. Next base: position 1,403,127,588 of record OY856412.1, read on the forward strand.
TTAGGAGCCCTGAACACCATAGAACCCCTATCTGAGGTCTGTGCCTTAGGGGTGAAATGACCTAACCCTGGTAGCGTCTAGTATACTGGGGTCGGAACGTGCTATCAGATGGCACGGGGGACGAAGCCCTAGTGGAAGTCTCCTTAAATTATAGTTTGTAGTGTCCAACATCAATAAGAAGTCCTGGTGGCACTAGAGTACAAAAAAGCCAAGAGGTGGCTTGACTCTCCACCTGTGTGCTCAGGTTAGAGGAGTCCAGTTTAGGCTAGAGAGCCATTTCCCTGACCGGGAGAGTAGTCAGACTTAGCATTTCACGAGTATGTCTGCTAAGTCTTGTACAGTGTGATCGTAGTGCACTATGAGTCTTCATATGTAGAGTACATTGCATATGATCAGGGCATAATAAAATGAATGAGAGGTCAAACAAGTGTGTATAGTTATTCAAGTATTCTTTATATGTTTCTGAATTATTAGTTCTCTTTATGATCAATCAAGCATTTCATATATTGATTCACTCTTATAGATATTTAGAGTATCCTGCCATATTTATGATTGTCAATTATTAGACTCTCTAAAGCTTTTTGCTATTATAATTGATATCAATTGCTCAAAAGTATATCTGTAATTATATCAGTGCTTTAGACAGTTTCTTTGAAGTACTCATTCACTGAGCGGGTAGGCTCACCCCTCTACTCAAAATGTTTAGGGAAATCACAAGGACTTGAAGAAGGTCATTGCATCAGAGTAGATCTGCCACAAGAGTTAAGTCTGAGTATAGTTAAGTTCAGTCGGTCCCTGTCACTCTAGGTCCTTGTATAGATCTGAGAGATAGTTGTAAATGATGTTTTGTATGTTTGTTTCCTTAATAGGAGAGAATGCAAATGATTGTCATGTCGTATGTACATGGAAGTGTGAGAAACATAATGAATGTATGGATGTGTATCATTAATTGCTGAGGTTATATTAGAGAAATAAAAGTTTAATTCTCTTGTAAAGTTAGTTTATGTGGTTCAATGCGAGAAAACAAAAAGTTTGAAAAAGAAGAAAAAGTTAAGGGTGATCCTTGTATTACGTTAAATCCTCAATTTATACCCTAATCTCATGATTAGTGGTAATTGTGAGATCGGGGTGTAACATTTATTCTCCTTGACTTGAATGACTTCAATGTCATCATAGGAATGGATTGGCTCTAAACTATTAAGAAAACACATACTACATGAAAAAGAAGATAAAGATAGAGAGACCAGATCATCCACCTTTCCCCATCCAAGGTAGGAAGGATGCACCACCAGTTAGTATGAGTCAACCATGAATCTAGAATAGATGATAGCTAAAGGTTGTCTAGTGTTCCTTATCATAGCAACTGAGACACAGTCTAAGCACACCCTCTAGAGTATATAGAAACAGTCAAGGACTATGATAATGTGCTCCCAGAGGATCTGGTAGACATACCTCCAAAAAGAGAAGTAGAATTCTCTATAGAGATAACTCCTGAGATGAACCCAATTTATAGGACCCTTACAAAATGCCCCCCACTGAGTTGCTAGAGTTAAAGAAGAAACTACATGAACTCCTAGACAAGGGCTTCATCTGACCTAGAATGTCCCCTTGGGGAGCTCTAGTCCTTTTTGAGGATGAATATCTATATACGTGTATCAATTACAAAATGGTAAACTAGATACAACTAAGAACAAGTACCCCTACCTCAGATACACATCCATATTTGATCAAACCAGAACCACCGATGTCATCTCAAAGATTGATATATGATACAAGTACCACCCATTATGAGTTGGGAAGGAACACATCTCAAAGACCTTTTTCCGAACCTATTATAGTCACTATGAGTTTCTAGTCATCTATTTGGCTTATCCAATGCCCCGAGCATGTTCATGAACCTCATGAATAGTGTGTTTCAACCCTTCCTTGACACTTTTTGTCATGGTAATCATATATGACATCCTTGTTTTCTTGGAAAACTTAGAACAACACCTTGACCACCTAACTAAGGTCCTTATTATCCCGAAAGAGAAAAAGTTCTATGGGAAATTCTCAAAATGTGAGTCTTGGATAGACCAAGTCATGTTCCTAGAACATATGATATCTTAAGGGACAATCGTAGTGGACCTAGAAAAAGTGACAACCGATCATGATTGGCAAGCACCAAAGTCACCATTAAAAGTTTTGAGTTTCCTCAAATTATGTAGTTATTATCGACGGTTCATCAAGAATGTCTCAAAAAATACTCTCCCCCTGATCAAGCTCACCAGAAAGCATGAGAAATTTGTATGGTCTGGTCTCTACAAACAAGAATTGAAGGAAAAGCTCACCTTAGCCCCTATGACCCTACCCTGGGGCAATGCCAGATTCATCATTTTCATTGTGGCATTAAATATGGGCCTTGTGTGCATTTTAGAGTAGGACTAGTACATCGTCTCCTTTGCCTCAATGCATCTCGAACCAAATGAGTTGAACTATCTGACTCTTGCGACAATTGACTATGCACTAAAGATATGGCTACACCATCTATATTGATTCACCTTTGACATCTTCATCAACCATACGAGCTTGAAGTACATGTTGACTCAAAAGGACCTCAACCTGTGGCAATGGTGATGGATGGAGTATCTGAAATATTATGACTTCACCATACCCTACCACCCCGGTATGGACAATGTGGTGTCTGGTGCCTAAGTTGCAAGCAACTTAGTTCGATGGTCGGTTTAGCCACCCAGTGGAGGTGACTCAAAGATTTTGCTGGATAGATCCCACAACCTTTGGCTAACTAGATGTGTTTGACCAACATCCAAATCATCCCCGATCTACTGAATGAGCTAGTAACAGCTTAGTTAGCCAGCACATACCTTTAGAAGATGAAGTACTTAATGACAAAGCCTCAAACCCACCTCTCTATGTGAGTGGATGGAGGAATTTGTTACAAACATCATTTATGGGTACCTGAGGATTCACCACTGAAGGCTTGGATCCTATAAGAAGCACATGTATCAAAGTACATAATACAACCCATCACCACCAATATGTTCAAAGACGTACATCAGTTTTTCTTATGGCCAGGAATGAAGAAAGACATAGCCTCATTTGTGGCTAGCTATCTCACATGCTAGATGGTGAAGGTTGAACACCAAGGACCACATGGTTTACTATAATGCATCAAGATCCTTGAGTGGAAATGGGACCAAATCACCATGGATTTTGTATTTGGTCTCTCCTAGAACATGAAGGGGAATAACACTATTTGGGTCATAGTGGATCACATAACGAAGTCGATACACTTCCTTGCTTTGAAGATTACTACTAAAGTTTCTGACCTAGTCGAGATTTACATCTAAGAGATTGTCCATCTACATGGATTTTTGAGTTCAATCATCTCTAACCATGATCCTAAGTTCACCTCCAAGATGTGGAAATAGATATCAGAAGAACTTAGGACGATGCTGAAGTTTAGCACCGTCTACCACCCTCAAATCAATGGACAATGAGATCAAAAAATCCAGACCCTAGAAGATATATTACGGGCACATATCTTAGATTTTGGTGGATTAAGGGAGCGATATCTACCATTAGATGAGTTTTCCTACAATAATACCTACCAAGCTATCACCATGATTCCTTTGTATGAAGCTCTCTATGGGATGCCATGTCAGTCGCCACTTTCTTGAGATGATCTCAGCGAGAGGACCCTACTTTAGTCAGAAGAGATACAATTGTATGTTGATAAAGTTGCTTTGATCAAGAAACGACTGAAGAAGGCCCATGATTGGAAGAAGTCTGATGCAGATACAAAACACATATATATTCACTTCTCGGTTGAAGATCATATCTATCTGAAGTTCCAACCCATATGTACCATAGCAAAGAACAAAGGAAATATGAGTCCCTGATATGTGGGTCCGTTCAAGTTTCTACAATGGAGTGGTAAGGCTGCTTATCATTTTACCCTACCACCTCAGTATAGTATGATGCATGATGTGTTCCGTATGTCCAACCGGAAATGCTATGTGAATGATCCTTCCCACGTGTTGCACATCAAACCAATAGAGCTCCAAGGAGGGTTGTCATAAACTGAGTCGCATGTATGAAACTTGGACATAAAGGTGAAGGATCTAAAAAATAAAGACATTAAGATGATTAAGGATCTTTGAAAAGTCCATAGTGAGGATGGACCCACATGGGAGATGAATATGAATATGGAGAAAACACACCCACATCTCTTTCCTAGTTAGGTTGAATTTTGAGGGCAAATTTCCAAATAATAAGGAACGTATGTTATAACCTAGATTTTCATACATTTGTTTTACTTGAATACAATTTAAGTCTTAAATAATGTAATTTTGGAAACCCTAGAATTCTATGTCTTTGTATAGCAAGTGGTTCATGAATGCAAAATCTCCAAATTAAATGAATTTTTATGTTTTATCTAATTCCAACAGTACATTAAGAGATGATGATTAGAAACAAAATGGAAAAATCCCAATATTATAGAAGCTTCCAAGACTATTATATAATTGAATAATCAATGCATGGAATATCTTAGTTTTTCTTGAACATCAAGTTGAGGGCAACCAATGGGCTTAATTGGGCCCCATCTTTAATCCAACATGGGGTAATGACTAATTAAGGATAATCACCATGTTTGAATAGTCAATGAGCTTATATATATGCATACTTGATTAAGTTAAGTAATTACTTAGAAAGGAAGGAAAATATATTTATCTTTTACATTTTATTATCAAACTTCGTACAAGCCTACATAATGCCAAGATAAGGATTTCCACAAATTTTAGAATCAATTGGATATTCAAGAAGTATTTATGAATTTCGAAAGATATAACTAAAGTGGAGATAATACTAAGATGATTGGGCTAAAATAAAATATAGATGAAGCGCCTGGCCTGTAGTCTAAGTAACACGAGACTTAGTCACGCGATAGGGAATGTCGACATTGCCTAGATCTAATAGTTGAGGATACAATGACAACCACATCATCTCCTACCTCGATATTAGAGTCCCACCCAAATGATTCTATACCCTTGACCCTATCTCTCTTGTCTCTAGACTAAAATCTCTCAAACCATTCCCATTAGGATCTGGAGATGATAACAAAGATAACAAGATAAGTCTTGAGCAGTACTATCACCTATAAGGATAATGCCTAAATCACCAGTAACCCCAAAAAGTTAGGGTTAGATCACGATGCATCTAGCCTCTAGCCCATCCCATAAATAGTCTTAATAGATTCCATGTACACTCACACACTGAGAGCATCCCTCTATTGGAAAAAAATGACCCCATGAGATCCTGACCTTGAGTCACCTTTTTCTCCCGCAATGGAGACCTCACCCCACAACTACACTACTATTTGGACCAATTCCTTTTGTCACAAGGATCACGAGAGGATTCCTTAAAGGTCTAGACCCTCTAGAGAAAGCCCACAACCACAATTGCTCTCTCCTCAAGAAACAATGATCGTCAGTTGAAGGATCTCACTAGAGGTACTACTCCAAGCCACCACAATGCCTCACAAGCAATGTGATTGACTGGGAGCAATCTAGTGAAACTTCCCTGAGTCTCTAGACCCCATGAATTGAGGTATGTCTCCTTCTTACACATTTCTTATTTACTGTCTTTAGCCTTTATCACCCTCATTTTTTCACCCCCATCTCCGTGTTTTAGCTAGCAAGCTTTGACGGGACTAGAGAAGGTAGTGGGACCTTCATCCAAGGTTGTCGAGCCTCCAGCAATAAAGTCAACCATGGATTGTATCCATGGTCATTTACAAGCTTGGGCTGGTGCGGGAGGAACAATCCCAGAAGGGATTGGACCGATTTGCCCTTAATTCACATGACATAAATGTCATATGTATGATAAATAGTTCATACTCCTGGGATATAATTCCATCTGTGTCATGCTAGATAGATTATTATCCAAGTGATGTGTACATCTGTGATTGGCTGGTAGGGATTTAATTTGCAATAAACCTAGACATTAGAGGATAACCCTATATATATAAATATATATATATAAATATAAATATATATATATATATAAATATAAATATATATATATAAATATATATATAAATATATATATATATATAAATATATATATATATATATATATAGTATGTATGAGCGATCATAAAATAAAATCCACTAAAATAGGTTTCAAGATCTTATTCTATCTTGGATTCATAAAGTACATACATTGATGATATTGAAAACATGTGAACCCTAAGTTTATGAGATCAATGTTCATAGCTTGTTTAGTTTTTCAATGTTCATAGCTTGTTTAGTTTTTCATGATATATGAAATCCGATCTAAGTTGAGGATGAAACATAATCAGATCCAACCTAAGGCTTAGGGTTTCATATAATGTCAAATTAGGGCTTCTAAACCTTAGAGCCTTATTATGTAACATTCAGTGTTTGTAATATCTAACCGTGATGTAAACCTAAACCGACCCACAACCTAACCTAGAACCCAAGTCAGATCTAAGTATTCTTTTAAGAGCATAAAAGTAACACCATAGTGTTACACCCTAATTATAGGTTGATTGGTACTAACTATTTGCTTGGATGTTAAGTCACTTATGAAGAATAGTATGTGTTTTTGTGGTTAACCGCATTATCTATTTCCAAAGTTTGCTGATGTTTCTAGATGTGCAAACTAAATTGTTAGATGTTTATGTACTTCTTATTCACTATAAGGCCCTATGAGTATCAGCTATATTAAGAATAATTTTCTAATTGTAGTATGCAATTTCTAAAGGAAAGTTGAAGGAGGTAATACTCATTGAAAACTAAGGTTAAGTCATTGAAGAAGTGACTGTCATGATTTATGTACATGTGACCAAGTCCAATGATTGATAGTCACCCTAAGTCTAATGTTGGACTGAACCTTGTTATCCATTGATAGATAAAGGGGTTAATGTGCCCATTAAAATAGGGCAACTATGGGTTAGGAAGTTATATTAAAAATGCAAAGTTTGAATATTGATAATAATTGTTAATTATGCTTGATTATATTGCTACACATGCTTATACATTTTTACTTGTACCACATACCCAATATATCATTATACTGATACATACTTTTGATTGTTTCTGTTTTAGGTTAATCTGCATTTATTTTCTGAAGACCTGGATATCTAGAAGTTGGCACCAAAAGAATATATGGCTAAATGATACTTGAGGATCTAGTTAGATAGTGGTATTTCTTTCATTATTTAGACAGTGTTGTTTTCATGACTGGAATAGTTTCCTTATGCCTTCACATGAGTGCTTGTTCCGATACTCAGAGACCTACAAGGGATGTTTTGCATGTCACTCTTGAAAATCTTTTGTCAAGCATATGCTCTCGACTGGTCGAGTATAGTTTCCTGATCCGTATATTTGGGGTACTTTCTTATCTCTTGTAAGGTTAGATAGGCAATTTATTTTTCTTTTAATAAACTAAAGTTTCAGTTCTGGGGCTTTTGGTCTAAGGCTATTCTTAGGAAACTCTATTTTTGTGAATATATTCACAAATATTCCAAAAGAAAATACACTAAATGTATTTGCATTCATTATTTTCTTTCTGAAAGTCTCAAATTGTTAAATACAGTTATTTGTATTCTTCATTTCCCTTTTGAGAGTGTCAAAAAATTAAAGACATATAATGTATTTATATAAATTCATTATTTCCTTTTCTATTGTATCCCCCCTCCATCTGTTCATCTCCTTGTCTTCTCTCTCTCTCCCTTCCTCCCAAATGATCTTTGACTTATCTTTCTCTATTTCATTTAATATCTCAACCTCTCTCATCTCTCTCGGGACATACTCTCTCTCTCCCTCCCTTGTATACTCTCTCTCTCTCTCATTTTAAAGTCTCTTCTATTTACTCAGATTCAAACAGAAAGGCATGGTAGCTAACTCCTATGACGACAGACTTAATGTTACACATACAACTATAATTTGAAAAAGTTGCATGTATACAAGCATGATTTATCAAAAATATATTAAGTAATCTGTGGTTATATTTTATCTTTTATTGTATGAAAATTAACGTTATGTATATTTCTATCGAATACAAATTTAAATTTATTTAACTTTACAATCGCGGTGCTTTAACTTGGTTGACAGCGTCAATACGACTGTTGTCATCTGCAGTGCGCTGTGCAAACATAAAAAAATATGCATTAATTTTGCCTCCTTATATCACGTTTTGGTATTATGATATGTTTCACAATGCAAAAAAATAAAAAAGATATGTTTGAAGCTCTATTTTACATAGTGTCCCCTTCGTCAAAATTTGTGACTTTGACTTCGACACTGGTTAAGTAGTCATTTATGATTTATTTATTTTTTACTCTACTGCCCATCTTGGTCCGGACAGACTTCATATATTCTTTTGGATCCGTAGGACAAGAACGGAAAAAAAGGATTATTTCCTCAAGAAATAGAACACACGGTATCTAAGGTAACAGATTTCTTCCCAACCCATTGCAAATCAAAGTAACAAAGGTGGACAGTAGCTTGACAGTCCTTGCCGACCCACTGCAGATGATTTAGACCCAGTACATCCGGACCGCACACTCTGTTATGGGGCCCACTCCAGAGACGCATGTGATTAGTTTCAGAATCATTAGCGTCTTTGTAGTGGCATTCAGGAGGCCATAATTTCTCCGTACGATCGACGAGAGAAGTCGCGGACTCCTTTTCTACAAGAAATTGCGGATTTCGGGGCCGGCATCATCTCCTGGTGGACCACCCTGCTGTCGACGCCATTAGTGGTCGTTTCCTGGAGAAGGACGGTCTCTCGAGCAGTGGCCATAAAACACTCGACCTGTTGCATCGTCTCTGATCTTCTTATAGTGATTGAGAAAGGCAGCTAGCTAGAAGTCGTGGTAGACTGGTAGTTGCCAACTGAAAACTTTAGGGTGGAGACGCGGAGTAGTCTTAGCCAGAGGCAGACGTCTGCGACCCGTACGTCTGTCTCTCATGACTAGCATCACTGCAGTTTTCGGGGCACTGGCCGTTGCTTGGGCGTGCTGGGCATGGATAACCAGCACAAAGAGGGGCATCATCTTCTCCAACTTGAAGCCTCCCCCGCCAAACACCTGCGGCTCCCCAGGAGGCCCGCCGGTGACTTCCCAACGTATCCGGCTACGGGACGGTCGATACCTGGCCTACAAGGAGTCCGGCGTGCCGCGGCAACAGGCCAGGCACCACGTCATCGCCGTCCACGGCTTCGGCGCATCCAAGGACGGCGCACTCCCGCCTTTATCTCCGGTCGGTATTGGTTGTCTGTTTAACTAATCATCTACTCTCTCCTGACATCTAAGCTTTGTTCATGGGGAGACGTACGTCGTGGACATACTAAATCCGTCCACTGTGACGCAGGAATTAGTGGATGAGCTGGGCGTGTGCGTGTTGTCCTACGATCGTGCGGGGTACGGTGAGAGTGACCCGAACCCGGGCCGGACGGGGAGAGATGAAGCTCTTGACGTGCAGGATCTGGCAGAAGCGCTGCTGGGAGTAGGGGAGAGGTTCTACTTGGTCGGAGTATCCATGGGAGGATATGTCGCCTGGGCATGCATCAAGCAGATACCTCACAGGCAAGAATTTGGTCATTTAATTGTCACGGGTATATAGCTATAGCTCACACACTGATGGAATCCATCTCATGATTTATGTACTGCAGGCTAGCTGGCGTCGCTTTGGTCGCTCCGGCAGTGAACTTCTGGTGGCCGTCCTTCCCACAAGCGCTGGCATCCTCCGCCTTCCGCAAACTGACCCTCCGGGACCGCATCACCTTCTCGATCGCCAGGCACTCTCCAGCTCTCCTCTACGCCTGGATGACCCAGCGGGTCGTCACCCCATCTGCCATCGCCACCCCAGTCAACGGCCAGCCCAACCCGGCGATCCTGAGCCGCAGCGACGCCGAGACATTCAGGAAAATGAAACAGTCGCATCAGGATGCGAATCCCATTGGCGCCGGCGACGGTGACAACAACACAAGGGCCGACACGGTGCTGCAGCAAGGGGTGTGGGAGTCGATCCACAGGGACATGGTCATGCTGTTCGCCGACCGGGAGTTCGACCCCATGGAGATGGGCGACCAAGACCCGCTGCTACTGACTAGCGCTGCTGGTGGCAGTGGTGCTGCTCCTTCCTCCACGACCGGCGGAGTGCATGTCTGGCAAGGCGGGGAGGACCGGATCGTACCAGCGGAGCTCCAGCGGTACGTGCCCGGCAAGCTGCCCTGGGTGCGGTACCACGAGTTTCCGGAGCTGGGACACATGTTCCTGATGGAACCTGGGTGGCCCGACCTGATTGTCAAGACGCTCTTGGTGGACCGACATGGACAGTGACTCAGTGAGACAAAGTCACAACGACGGGATTGGGCGATATAGATCTCTGTTCTATATGCTTCTAGTCTTAGGGCCTGTTTGGTAGGGTGTAGGTATAGTTCATTACAACCAAATGTCCATCTTTTAGTTTTGCAAACCTTTTGGTAGGGTGCGGTAGAGTGCAGTTGATGGAATTGGAGTTACATCCAACTTCATTCTTGGTCACGAAAACATGGAATATGTACCGCGCTGAAATTCTGTGTGGTCGGGTGCAGTTGCTTTCTCGCTGGTCACTTTATTGTCCTGACTACCGGATGGTAATACCGGTAGAAATACAAAACCGATACTTGCGAAGATTACCACGTGAAGCCATGAAGACGTGACTATATCATCCGGTAATACAGCCGGTAGCGGGTGCAGGGTTTAGAAAAAACTAACACTTATCCTTTTCTGTACCAAACTGTTCAAACCAAAGTATTGAAACTCTATTACCTCGTACCAAATAAATTGTGTGTAAAATAAAAGGTGTGATTATGTTTGATCCGTTTTTTAAATCACGAAACTGCACTCAACTACACCCTACCAAATTGGCCCTTAAGCTGAATCGGCCGGCTGCCGTGAGCCCAACCAATGTCTTATTGGAATAATCAATTTTTGTGGTGTAAATAATACAGCTAGCCCATTATCGGACATATGGGAATAGTGAGTTTTACGAATTTGTAGGATAAAAGGAACGTTTTTCCTTCTAGACATCTATATACTATGATGAATTATTTGGTTGTGAGCTCCAACATGAAGAATGGATTTGCTAGTCCTCATTTTATTAGGGGGAGTGAAGCTATCTACTCCACATGTATGGGTCCAATTCACTGTTACATATACCCTGCTTTGGACATGTTTCAATTGATCCATGTTGTAAGACACTCCTTTAATTGTTTTAGGAGTGGATTTTTGGGATAAATGTATAGCTATGATTGCCTGGAACAACATCCATAACAGGGAGGCATAACAGTGAATCTCAACCCCACATGTATGAGTAATAAGATGTGGATTAAATACACTTAACAAGTAGGGTTATATGATGCACATGCATCTACCTACACATGTTACTCTGGAATGACCCATGTCACAAACAAACAAACTTCTCCAAACGATCTCCAAACAAGACATTTATATCAAAATATTCCCATGAATTCTAGATTCACCAAGCTTGATTTCTGGCTCGTGAAACCCTAACCAAACCTGATTAGATAAGGTTAGCACATCAAATTACAAACTATCAACAAGGTATGCATCCAAACAAAATATCAGACACGTTGAACGCATACTTATTGTGGTAAATCATGATCACATGACAAATATGGAACTAATTCCTTACAAATACGACAACTAGATAGATAACCATAAAACTAGAATATGTTTATTGGAAACATGGGAGGGGTATCAAGGTCCTTAGGCCTAAATATCTAGAAAGGTGGTTCTACTAGGGTTGTATCGCTAGGACATTACTTCTCTAATTAGAAACTAACTGAAACTAAAGTAACATTGGGCTCTCTAGTAATATATGGCTAATCCATTTAATCTAGGAGATTGTTCCCTAAATGACTTGATCCCTTGTGTTATCATGAAAAATGATAAATGTGCTATGGGATACCTCCTCCTAGTAACTTCCCCACTTAGTATGCTAGTTTCTTTACCACTTAGTATGCTTGTTTATTCCTTTCCAACACATGCCTTTGTGATGGATACAGTGTTCATGCTAGTCTAGTAAGTTATATAAGCTACTTTGTCTTTCTAATATATTTATATATTATTTTACTAGTGGTCTAGTAACCATGACTTCACTAATGTTATTTTATCCCCCAAAACATCAAATTAATGATCACAATTGAAAAAGGATTAATAAAAACATTTGTTTTTTATCCATAATCTTAACTTAATTACATAAACTCTAACATACTTGAATTGAGGTATATAGGCTAACCCTCCCTTCTTCTAGGCCTCTATCCAATTTCATCAATAACTAGTACTTATAAACCTAGTTGCCAACATTGTATGAAAAATTATCGTCAAATAGTATAGTATGTATTTATAAATACCCTTTAAAATGATATTTTAAATCTAAAAATAACCATGATGCATGCAACAATAAGCTTTGAGGTGGAAATATATCGAATAATGGACTTTGGTCCAAATTGACAATTTAAAATACACCCAGGATTATAAGATCAAATAAATCAAGTTGATATCGAGTAATTGAGAGGATGAAATACCCTAGATGTAGGCTTAATATACTAGCAACAATATCTAGCATGAAATGTTTTCAACAGATGAATTTGATACTAAATCTAAATTCCTTACATCTCAACTTGCCTACCTAGAAAAATTTTCAGTACTTAAATAATACTCATCCAATAAAATTATTAAACTATTAGTGAATGACCTAGATCTAATGCATATAGTCAATGTGATGCTTTAATTTCCCTAAGATTTCCACTTATTTCCTTAATTTCCCTGACTTCTCCTTCTTGGAGACCCACTCTATAACTTCCACAATGACTGGTCATCGTCAAGCACGACTTCGGTCTTCTCAAACCCTCATTGTCTCTCCCTTCCTCCCACGTTTAACCTGCTCTCTCTCCCCCTCTGGTCCTCTTCCTCACCTACTCATGATCACCATCACTCCCTTGTCATGTGCCTAGTGGCCATGACAGTGAGGCATGCCTTCATCTATAGGTGGAAGATTATCTGCAGGCACTAAGGTTGGAAATCATTCTCCTCTCCTCTACTTCATCCCCCTCAGGCATTCTAGGAATTACTCCCTGCTTCTCTGTGTGTCTGTCCACCGCCAGGATGGGCTCGACCCTTATGTGTTTCTATCAATGCCAACATAGTCCAAGGATCATCTGTCAACAACTCTGTCACCTACCAGTGTCAACATCAACCTAAAGTGGCATCACTAATGATTGGAACCTCATTGCAGCCTATCCTCCACCCCCATACTTAGCATCTTCGGCCACCAATCCTACCTATGAATAACTATGTCTGTATACTAGAACTGTTAAAGATCATCATCCCTAGTTAGTCTCCTCCGATTCGATCTAGCTGGAGAAGGAAGGATCATGCCTAGGGTTTTTGTGTATGTTATGGGTTCCCTCCTTGTCGGGGTAGCATCCAGTTGTCCACCGATCTCAGTTTATGGAGAACTAGCAGAGCTACATGGATACAACTCCACATCTTTCTCAAGGAACACATACAATTTGGTGATAGTCAGGAGGACCATGAAGGTTTCCTCAAGCCCTTGTTACTCTTTATTATTGTACCTTCCTTTCTCTTGACACTCATTTGTTGGAGTTACATATTTATATTACTGAACTGGGCCGATAGTTTCCCCTTGGGTCGAGTAGGTTGTTGTTCTGCTCACTTAGTTGTCATTGATCTTGCTTTTGAGCCCCGAACTACCAAAATGGTCTATTATTTTAGACTGTGGATCACTGTGATCTTCATGGATCTACATCTATAGTTATCCTCTTAGTCAACATTCACTCTTTAGATGCTAAGTATATTCTTGTAATGACGACATTTGTGCTTAATTGGTAAACAAGGGTTTACCTGAATGATTACATGCTTGATTAGATTGGACATCATTTAGACTTGATAAATGATAGTAGATCAATTGTGATGTTTCAAACCTAAGAAGAAACTCTAACTATGATTTTTAGTTTGAAGAATTAGGGTTTGAGAAATGTAAACCCTAATCGGCAAAAATTAGGGTTTTTATAGTACATGAATATGGAATTTGATCAGGATAGCAGTGTGGTAAATGATTTTTCATATTTTCTAAAAATTTTGTATTTAATTGAATTTTGGATATGATATGAATAACTCAATCATGCATATTGGAGAAAAATTTCAAAATATTTGAGTGTTCTTTGAATGTGGTTCTCAGTCGAACTATACTTCATCCAAAATGCTGACATAGTGCTTTTTAGTAGTGTAGTGTTTTATTTTTATTTATTTATTAGTAACTCCAAATGATCTAAAATTTTAACAGGAGATCTGAATCTTAATGAGGTAAGGCCTCAAAATAGAAGCAAAGGCCTCACATTACTTGAACCGGCGAAAGAGAGGGCTAGAGGAGTGGAAAGACCTTGTCATACATATGTCATCGGAGAAGGAATGAACGAATGTATGATGATTTGGCATTGGAGATGTGGGATTTGGTGAGAACTAGGTCCGCACCTTTGGTTGTAGATCTGGGATGTAAAATTTTCATAATTTTTGGATGTGTTTATACCTTATCAGTAGACATATTATAGTAATATTTTTATGACAGAAAATTCAGCTGAAATAAGAAAAAGTATAGTGAGGGGTCAATGTGCAATTGACCCAAGCAGCTCAATTTCTCTATATGGTCAACCTAACACACAAGGAGCTCTCATAATTCGTGATTCAATCCAGAGAAAAGAAATCTTAGAGAGAGAGAGGGAGAGTTAGGGTTTGAGAGGAGAAAGTGATGGAGATGCTGACATAGGATTTTGCGGTTCGAGGAATGATGAAATCATGTAAGTTTAGCTTCTTTGCATAGCCTTTCATGGAAAATATTCTCTCACATGTCAAGATTCCGTCCCTCCTCTAATTTGATCTGAAATGGTGTCAAAACTTTCTCTTTTCTCACCCTTTCTTCATAATCTCTCATTTCTAGGGTTTCTGAGTTGAAAGGAAGAAAAACCAGGTGAATTGCTAGGGATTTGATATGAAATCGAGATTTTTAGGGATGATATATTTTTTTAAGGTGTTTTCACACCTTAGGGTGAGTGGGAACTTCCTTTAAATATTATATTGCACGAAAATTGGTAAAATCATCCATAATCTTTAATTGCTTAGTATGCGACTACAAACCCTGAATTGTCTGTTTGATCTAAGTTGTTGCAAAATGATATGAAATGGATTCTTCCTATGTTTGTTTGAATTTCAGATGATAAATTCATATTAGAAATTTATACAATACATCCTAATGAGAATTCCCTAAGTATTCACAAAGGTTATAAGAGTAAATTGAAATATAGGGAATTTGTCTATGGCTGAAATCGTTGTATAATTAAATAGAGAAATTTGTTTATCTGGATCCCCTTGGTTATGAATGATTGTTTATCTGAATGTGTAGTACATATATGTCTGATACTATTTTAGATTTCATGTGATGTGAATAATGTTTTCTTGATATCTTCATAAGGAGGGTGAAGCCCTATATGAGTGGAAAGTTGGAAATTTGTGAATAAATATGGTGAAATCCATTTGAAGTGTTTTTCTTGGCATCATAGACTCTATTTATGCAATGTTATTCTTGATTCATAATATCTCAATGAATGGCATGGAAAACCCTAATTTAGCTCAATTCGAGGATTTCATACATATGTTGATGGTATATCACTTGTTTAAAGCAATCTGTATTTAGTGGATGTTTATGACACATTAAATCCTTATGAGAGCCATGTGATAAGTGAATGAGGTAAATGAAACCCTAAGGATAGGGTGTTAAATGAATTAAGAATTTTGATTACCATGTTCTCAGTATGAGATGCACAACCTAGGATTTGGGTCGATGTGCACGTTTTCCAAGAAAGTGCAAATAATTTATGGGTGCAAATGACGATTACTCGTATGCCAAGTAATTAGCTCTTATCAGTATATCAAGATGTTTAATTGCATGATTCTAGTGTATAAGTGCCAAATGGACATGCATATTGTTTATTTAAGTATTTCAGTCTGCCTGCATTTACAGTATGTTGATTTCTCAATAAATTAAAATGTTTTAAATATACTGCTCTGCCAAGTTTAGAATGATGTACATGTTGTATTATAAACTTCAATTAAATAGACCCGATACCATAGAGATATCTGAGTCCAATATAAGTAAGAGAAAGGTACAATGTAGAAAGAGCTTTCCAAGAATAATAAAATAATAGACATAGGTGCCCTGAACATCGTAGATTCCCTACGGATCTCTTCACTGTAGGGAGGAAATGATCCACCCTGATAGAGACCAATATACAGGGATCGGATCGCACCCACAGAGTGTGCGAGGAGACGAAGCCCTTGAGGAAGTCTCCTAAGAGAAGATAGGTTACCCAACATGAACCTGAGATCCCGGTGGTAACCCATAGGTATCGACAGACCGTACCAAGATGAGGCCCACAGAGCATCTCAGACCATCTGCCTGTGTACTCAACCTAGAAGGAGAGGTACAGTTAAAGGCCAGTTGTTTAGCCACCTTTGTCAGACGTTACAGTTCGAGTCAAGCAGACCTGGATTCATTTCTAGGCTTAGCTTCCCGAATTTTAAGCTAAGTCTTGTACGGTGACATCGTAGTTCTCTACGAGTCTTCATATGTAGAGTACACTGCATATGATCAGGGCATAAGCTAAAATATGTTCATATAGGTTTAAAGAGTTTCTTATAAGTAAGAAAGGCTAAGAAAGATTCGAGTACAATTTCCCAGCAAGTATTCTTTGTATGTTTCTGAATTATTAGTTCTCATTGAAATTAATCAAGCATGCTCATATATTGATTTATTCTTGTTGATATCAAGAGTATCCTACCATATTTATGATTGTCAATGATCAATCTCTTTAAAGCTTACTGTTGTTATAATTTATATCAGTTGCTTAAAAGTATATCTGTAATTATATCAGTGCTTTAGACTGTTTCTTTGAAGTACTCATTCACTGAGCGAGTAGGCTCACCCCTTTACTCACAATTTTTAGGGAAACCACATGGACTTGAAGAAGGTCAAAGCATCATAGTAGATCTACCACATGAGTTAAGTATGAGATTAGTTAAGTTCAGTCGGTCCCTGTCACTCTAGGTCCTAGTATAGATGTGAGAGTATTGTAAGTAATGTTTTGTATCTTTGTTTCCTTAATAAGAGAGAATATATCTGATTATCATGTCGTATGTACCTGAGAATGAATGTATGGACGTGTATCATTTATGTTGAGATCATATTAAAAAAATAAATGTTTAGATTCCCTTATAAAGTTAGTTTATGTGGTTCAATGCGAGAAAACAAAGAGTTTGAAAAAGAAGAAGAAAAAGTTAAGGGTGATATTTGTATTACGTTAAATCCTCAATTTATGCCCTAATCTCATGATTAGTGGTAATTGTGAGATCGGGGTGTAACAATTCTCTTTTTTCTTTTCCATGACAACATCTTCTCCCTAAACTTTTCAAGGTACAATGACTTTATACTTCAAAATCAACCCTTCCTATCTCACACACTTTCATTGATTTCTTAGACTCCTTGATTCTCGTCTAGGGAAAATACAAATGCTTTGGGTCGGTATAGTCATTAACGCCCTAATTTGTTCTTCCTCCATCAACTTTCCCTATGATCATCACGTCAGTGATCTCAGAGCTCGTCTTAGTCTCAAAATACTAATGGAAGATCCTCTAGCTTGTGAGGACCCCTGATTCGATTTTTGGAACTGTGTTGTGGCATGATAATTTGTCATTTCACCACTAGGGTATTCTTGTTTCCTTGTGTAATTTGACTTCAGTGGATTTGTTGGTTGGTATCGCCTTGTCATGTCAGTTATTCCATAATCAAATGCAGGAGAAAATTAGTTCTTTTACATTTTATCATATATACAAAGCTATTTTATATTTAAAATGATAACAAATTATTTGGTCAACATAAAAATATATAATTATTTGTTTTCTAAAAACAAAAAGATCCACTCATTTCAATAATGTGGTCTAGAGTGCAAATCCAAATTTATAGTAAGGTTGATTTTAGGGTCAGTGGATGGAATGAAATAAATAATAACAGATAACCATAATTTGTGTTTAGGTGATTGGAAAGTATTGAAAATTGACCCTCAAAGTACTATTGTTTCTTTACTGCATATCTATATGTTATGATGATGTGTTTCTTGAGCTCTTAAAAATTATCATTATATCATATTGAAGTAAACACACATGCGACTATTAACATGGATACCGATCAAGTAGTCATCATCCTTATTTCCCAGATGAAAGGTTGTAGGACAACGTCGACCACCCCAGTACATAGTCATCATCCTACAAATAACACATGAGCAGTGCAACAGTGTGGACCGCCATGCAAGGCTCCTCTGGCTTGGAGGAGAAGCTTCAACATCAAATGAACCATGGCTGAATGCTTGGAAGTGACATGCAGTAGGCCAGGCCACGAGGAGCGGCCTTCTGAATGCTTGGAAGTATCGTGTAGTATGATTTCCCATTAGGTTTTGAAGGATTGAAACATATTTGAATCATGATGAGGCACAGATAAAATCTTCCATAGCTATTGATCTCAAACTGACCAATTTAGGAGGAGAGTTGGTTGTGGTAGATTGGTAGGTGGTCATGCCCTATTCTGAGTTAGTATTGGTACCACCAATGGCCTTTATTTATAGTTGGTCAACGATTCCGTGTAGGGTTTAAAAAACAACATTTGGGAGGAAAGGGATGGGGTCTGTGAGAAAAGGAACAATACCGACAACCACAATAACAACTACGCAGAGAAAATGAACACTGGGTGCAAATAAAGGAACTATGACAACGTCTCAAAATACTGTAACTCAGAGAAAAGGAACAATGGCCATAAGTACATGAACGAGAATGACAGCAATAGAGGAATCTCTGGCCAGTTGCAAGTCACAATTTGTCGCTATCACAGGTAGCATTTACTGCAACTGTTAGCAGCAGGCACTGAAAGGTAATCCAATTGTACAGTAGGAACAAGAATGGAGTTACGATTCCCCATTTTAGTGTTTCACTAGCTCACCTTCACTTGAATTATTGTATTACCTTTCGATGCCTACGAGTAGCAGTAGTAAGTGTGCCAGTGAGCAACAATAGTAAGTGCACCCGTGAGTAAGTGTGTCTGGCCACTGGGGAAGGATGTGACCATACCTAGATATAGACCAATAATGGGTAGTAAAGGAACAGTAATAAGGAGAAAAGGAAATATTATGACTACATAAACAATATTTGGGAGTAAAGGGATGGGTCTACGAGAAAAGGAACAATGACGATGACTAGAATAAAAACTACAAGGAGAATAGGAACAAAGAAAGCGAATATAGGAACTATGACAACATCTCCAAATTCTGTTATTCAGAGAAAAGGAACAAATGGTTATAAGTACAAGAATGAGAATAACAGCAATAGAGGAATCTCTGGCTAGTTGCAAGTCATAGGTTGTCGCTATCATGTGTAGCATTTACTATAGCTATTAGCAGCAGGTGCTAAAAGGTAACCTAATGACAACGAACAATGTTGCTGCTCAAGGGAATTACAAGAATGGGAAACTCTACCTTCAAAACAAATCGGCATCTGTCTATAAATACATGACAATTCCATTTCAGAGTAGGGCAACACCACCTACCATTGGTAAATTCTCGAACCAACTCCCCTCCTTCTCCACCGCCACAACCAATTGTCCTCATTCTCCACTGTCGACTATGCGTTCAAGAAATGGTAAAGTCTCGAAAGCTCATTATCATAGACACAACATTGTTTGGTTGGAGCTCATTGATATCATAACTCCAAATCTTTTCCAATCCTTCCAGACCTAACGGGAAATGGTACCTCTTTGGAATCCAAATCCTTTCCAATTCTTCCAGACCTAATGTGAAAGATACAATTTTTGGGATCCAAGTAGGTCTATTGAGTGCAACACATGGAGCTTGGTGTCTGGAGGTTGGGTGCACACCATGCGTCCACTAGGCTATGCTTCCAGGTCCTGAGGCTGTTGTTGTCGTTGTTGTGCTGTATTGTAACTATCTTTGAATACAAAAAAGGAACACGGATGATGACTACAAGAACAACGATTGGGTTGTTCCTTTTCTTCCCTTCCCTGCTCCTTTACTCCCAGTTATTGTTGTTGTAGTCATCATCCTTGTTCTGTTCCTCTAACTCATTGTTCCATTTTCTCACCATTCTCTATCTTTATGTATGTGTAGCTTTTGGTATTTCTGTATCTGTTTCAGTATTTTCTATTTCCGTATTATCAATAATTGTTTTTTTTCCTACTCATTGTATAAATTCTCTTACTCATTGTTCATTTAGGGAGAGGAAGAAGAATGAGCTTGAGAAAAGGAACAGGGTTAGGGAGAATATGAACACAGATATCAAGAACACATACAATTCAATACTATACGACATTATTGATTAACAAAAAATATGATTCAACATTATGTATCTGAATGTTGGTGAATAAGACATGTACATCCATGTGAATGGTGAAGTATTTTTACATTAGTCTAATCCCAAGTTAAATGTAGGTATCCTTCTCTCTCTTTCTTGTTGTCAACACATCTTCAATCATGCATGTTGTCTCCCAGCCTCCATAAAACTTACCAACCTTTTTCTTGACCTGTTTGGATTTTTACGAACCTTAACTAACTTGCCTTTAAACAGAGTTGGAGGAGGCGTTGGAAATTCAAATTCAACTGGTTCACAATTTTCATTACGGTTGTCCCTAAGCAATTCAGCCTTAGAGCATAACAAATCAATCTCGTTGTCTACCATTTGGTACAAATCATCATCCATGCAAACTGATGTGTCCAGTTGAACCATTTTGTGACATATATGTTGATAGTGTTCCTCATATTCAGATGGTTTGTTGACACCAGGGCTGGAGTCCAGTATACTACTCCCACTCTTAGAAAGCTTTATCCAACGACATGCTATGTAATGTGGGGGGATTATTCTAATTTTCTTCTCCAATAGAGCTTAGAACATCCATAACTTTGAGAATATGTCTACAGAGCATTGTCATGATTTTGTACATACGATAGGAACATTCAAACTTCATATCACCCATTTGGACTAGAACAGTCCTCTCATCTACTCTGTTGTCATTATCTCTTTTGAAGAAAAAAATATGCAAGCTTACAGACAGTGTTCTTTTTTGGTGTGAACTTGATTACATACTCCATCTTTTTGAACTCTGATTTCAACATTGCAAACATATTAGGCGTATAAACCTCAGCGACCCTTATTGTAATGGGGTTGCAGGGAAATATATTATTTGTTAATTTATCTGCAGCTTGTTATTTCAATAAAAGCAACATACTCCTCCTGCTAGAAAGCATTCTATTAAAGTGTGTGAAGAATTGAACCAAGCTGTGATTTGGTTGGAAGAAGAGCCTCATAGTAGCATTGAATGATTCACTGAGTTGGGTAGTTTTCATTTTAATAGTAAAATGTTGTTTAACCCAAACTGAGGAACATGTTTGCGAAAACCATATATTCTCTCAATCCAATGATGTGGTCCATTAGGGAAGCATTCTTCAATCATCTTTGACCAAGAAAAACAAAATTCATGTTTGGTTTCAACGTCGTACATGAGGAGAGTAAGATGGTTGCACAAAATAGGAGTCAACAACTGAGTGAGGTTCTTCTAAACATTTTATAATATATGACATGTACAAAGCACGTGGAACATATCAGGGAGAACTTTACTTATAGCCGAAGACATTGCAACATCTTGATCTGTGAAAATAGTAAAAGGTACTTTTTCTAACATGCATTTAAGAAATGTCCGGAATAACCATTCAAAGGACTCAATAGTTTCATCATAGAGGAGGGCTGCACCAAATATTACCCCCTGACGGTGGTGGTTAAAACCAACAAACAAAGCTGCATACAAAAAATAACATGCCAGTTCATAATAATTCAATACTAGAACACAAACATTGAGTAAAGGAACATAATATGTCGAATACTAGAACATAAGATATCGAACACTGGAACAAAGGATTCTATCAAGTAATGGAATAGAATATGTCAAATAGTGGAATACAAGATATCAAACATTGGAATACATGATTCTATTAAGTACCTAATGGTTGGTAGCTCTTGTTCGTCTGAAATTTTGTACCAAAAGAAATGGCGTCACTGAATAAGCAATAATCAAGCTTCATCTTGCCATCTATGCAGAAGATGTTTGCAATTCTATCTTTGTTATCAACCTCAATCTCGTAGTAAAAGGATGGGTTGTTGTATGCTTCATTACGAAAGTACTCTTACAAAGAAGTGGCCTCACCAGTTATCATTATCTTCTGTCTCCTATGCCTCAAATGGTTCTTTAAATCTAGTCGAAGAAACTAGATACTCTCACATCCACCGAAGACTAAAGGCATTGTATCGTAGGAATTTCTTAATTGAATTCTAGCATCTTTGTTGATGTCTACTATAGATCCTTGCACGTTTGAAACATTTCAGTTGGACCTGAGAAGGTGAGCATATGATTGAGGGTGAAGTGCAAGGTTATGATCAACCACCCATCGATTTATCTTGAAGAGATTAAATTGGGGATCCAAAATTAGATTGATGTGTGCTTCACACCCGGTCTGTTCTTCTCTATGGTGCCACACTTTTCGAGTTCGACACTCTACTGATTCTTATATTATTTCTTCACCAGTGTGACTCGGTAAACTTCCCTTATGATATCCTTGTTTATTACATCCATATCGCATATTATGAAACTTCTCATGACCTGATTTCTTACCCGTACACTTCTTCTCGTATTCGATCTGGGTTGCAAACCCTTTGCGATGAGCATAGCCATTATAAAACTGACGCACATCCTGTGGAGAGATAAATTCAAGGTTTTTCCAGTATTCCTACTTATCAACTTCATCTGAGACAAAGAAAGGCAACATGATTAATGGAACTGGAGTAAATGAGGAGGTTAAAAGGATCAAGGAGAGGATAAATGATGTGGACTGAGAAAAGGAACATAGAGCTTGAGTAAAGGAAAAAGGAGGAGGTGAAAAGGATTGGGGATAGGGATAAGAGGAACAATGACGTTGCGGAGAGGAGGAACGAGGTGTTACGGAGAGGAGGAACAAGATGATATGGAGAAGAGGAACACAGAGCATGAGAAAAAGAGTAAGGAGGAAGGGAAAAGGACCGGGCATAGGGAGAAAAGGAACAACGACATTGAGGAGAGGAAGAACGAGGTTGAAGAAGAGGAACATAGAGCTTGAGAAAAGGAGTAAGGAGGATGGGAAAAGGATCGAGCATAGGGCGAAAAGGAACAACGACATTGCAGAGAGGAGGAACGAGGTGTGATGGAGAAGAGGAACACATAGCTTGAGTAAAGGAAAAAGAAGGAGGTGAAGAGGATCGGGGATAGGGAGAAAAGGAAGAACGACATTGCGGACAGGAGGAACGAGGTGTGCTGGAGAAGAGGAACAGAGAGCTTGAGTAAAGGAAAAAGGAGGAGGTGAAAAGGATCGAGGATAGGGAGAAAAGGAACAACAACATTGTGAAGAGGAGGAAAGAGATGTTACGGAGAAGAGGAACACAGAGCTTGAGAAAAGAAGTAAGGAGGAGGTGAAAAGGATTGGGGATAGGGAGAAAATGAAGAAATACGTTACAGAGAGGAGGAACCAGGTGTGACGGATAAGAGGAACAAACAGCTTGATTAAAGGAAAAAGGATGAGGTGAAAATGATGGGTCATAGGGAGAAAAAGAACAACAACATTGCAGAAAGGAGGAACGAGGTGTTACAGAGAAGAGAAACATAAAACTTGAGAAAAGGAGTAAGGAGGAGGTGAAAAGGATCAGAGATAGGGAGAGAAGGAAGAACGAAATTGCAAAGAGGAGGAACGAGGAATGACAGAGAAGAACAACAGAGATCTTGAGTAAAGGAAAAGGGAGGAGGTGAAAAGGATTGTGGATAGGGAGAAAAAGAACAATGACATTGTGGAGAGGAGGAATGAGGTGTTACGGAGAAGAGGAGCACATACCTTGAGAAAAGGAGTAAGGAGGAGGTAAAAAGGATCGGGGATAGGGAGAAAAGGAAGAACGACATTGTGGAGAGGAGGAAAGAGGTGTGACGGAGAAGAAGAACACAAAGCTTGAGTAAAGGAGTAAGGAGGAGGTGAAAAGGATCAGAGATAGGGAGAAAAGGAAGAAGGACATTAGAAAGAGGAGGAACGAGGTGCGAAGGAGAAGAGGAACAAAGAGCTTGAGTAAAGGAAAAAGGAGGAGGTGAAAAGGATCAGGGATATGGAGAATAGGAAGAATGACGTTACAGAGAGGAGGAACGAGGTGTGACGGAGAAGAGGAACATAGATCTTGAGAAAAGGAAAAAGGAGGAGGTGAAAAGGATTGGGGATAGGGAGAAAAGAAACAACGACGTTGCAAAAAGAGGAATGAGGTTTGACATAGAAGAGGAACACAGAGCTTGAGTAAAGAAAAAAGGAAGAGGTGAAAAGGATCATGCATAGGTATAAAAGGAACAACAACGTTGCGGTGAGGAGGAATGAGGTGTAACAAAGAAAAGGAACACAAAGCTTGAGTAAATGCAAAAAGGAGGAGGTTAAAGGATCGGGGATAGGGAGAATAGGAAGAATGACGTTGCAAAGAGGAGGAACGAGGTGTGATAGAGAAGAGGAACATAGAGCTTGAGTAAAAGAAAAAGGAGGAGGTGAAAAGGATCGGGGATAGGGAGAAAAGGAAGAACGATGTTGCAAAGAGGAGGAACGAGGTGTGACGGAGAAGAGGAACATAGATCTTGAGTAAAAGAAAAAGAAGGAGGTGAAAAGGATAGGGCAAAGGAACGAGGTGTTATGGAGAAGAGGAACACAAAGCTTGAGAAAAGGAGTAAGGAGCAGGTGAAAAGCATAGGGGATAGGGAAAAAATGAAGAACGATGTTTCACAGAAGAGGAACGAGGATAGGGAGATCAGGGACAATGAGATGGAGAAAAGGGAAATAGAGCATGCAAAAAGGGAATGACCTTATTAATAAAGAATTGTTTATGGATTAACCATCCGAGACATTTATATGATCTTGTTTGAAATCAAAAATTATCTCCGGTGCTTTTAGAATGTGCACATGTCTCATTCATATCTATTTGAGTCCTCTCAACGTTATGAGACTCCATTTTAGATAAATATCTCTATGAGAAATCGAAATTATCCTGATCTACAAAACCCCTTTCTTCTGGATTCTCTAAGTTATCATTAGAAACCAAAGGAACTTCATGTGATATTCCTTGCAAGACTTGTTCTTGAGAAACCATCTCATTTAGATCTATGTCCAATACCAATGTATTGTATTATTGACATAATGTTTCTATTGGATATCTTGGCATGCTGAACCTTGTTCACTATCATCTTGGCGAGGTGACAGTGGCATACCAGAGATTGAACCTTTGTGTGCATATCGGTGTACTAATGATGACACATAAGTGACTGCACCTTATTGAATTTCCTTTAAAGCCATGTCCATCTCCTTCATCCATTCGTCTACAGTTGCACCCATGATATATTTCTTCTGGAAAGTATATAATCTGGAAAAAATGAAAAAAAACATATACATGATATTAAAAATCACTCTTTTATAGATGTAAATGGGGTGGAAAAATGATACACATGATATTTAAAATCACTCTTTTACATATGTAACTAGCTACACTATGAATAAAAGAGCTTCCTTTCACTGACACTATGAATAAAAGTACTCCCTTTCAACGAAAAAAAGGTAGATTTTTTAATAAATATAGTTAGTGTACATGAAAAGTAAAAGAAACATTATATTTTTATGAGAAGTAGGGTAGGGAGAAGCGATCAAGAGGACGCCAAGTAATGTTTTATGAAAAGTAGGGCATGAAGAAGCAATTAAGAGGACGTCAAGCAGGGAGACACGAATAACAACACGATATTTACAAAATCACATAAAAACAACAAACCCGAGCATCGCTTGAGGTGTTAAAGTCTGATGGGTTGATGTAACATACTGAAACATGGACATATTCTCTTTTTGGTCCTTTTCCAAGCTTTTACTTTCCTTTCTATCCTTTTTTGGCCTTGATGTTTAATTTACAGTGGTTTGGTGAATATTTGTTCAATAATTATACCAATGGAAGGGTTTATGCACAAATACCTCAGTGAAAGCTTATATAAGGATCTAAAATGAAAATTCACCACTCAAGTGGAACAATGGTAAATAAATTTGTGCTAGAAGTGCAAGGCCCCAAACCTTTATTAGTGTACTAAACAAGCTTAATTACCATAATTAAGTGCTCTAAACTTTAATATAACTTTTTGATGTGTTTTGAAATCATAAAATGAGCCTAAGTTTCAAATTTGGTTCAATTTCTATGTTGTTTGTGCAAGTTATACAATTGTAGGTACATTCTGGACTTTCATGCAATTTACTTAATTGGAATGTTTTCTTTGCAAATTATCACATTCATTATAATCCTTAGATATTCCCTTACCATTCTTGAAATTTTGAACCATGGGAAACCTATTTTCACTTTTGGTTTGAAGGTGTTTCTCTCTAAGGGCATTTTAAGAATTACCCTCTTTATAAATGAGCTTATCGTTAAAAGCTATTAACCAATGGGGCTATTTCTTTGATTGGAGGATGATGGGGATGGCTTAGAAGTCTTCATAGGCTTTACATTTGATATACACCACTACTACAGAAATGGCTTATAATGTCACATTTATAGGCGTCGGTTGTATACATAAAACTGACACCTAAAGCATACAACGTCAGTTGACTATAAAAATCGACATCTATCTGTGAAGAGCGGTCAGACACGTGTATCACTTTTTATTCAGCACCGGTTCCTTAATAACCAACCGATGCCTAAAATCGACCACCAAATCTAAATTTTCCAGTGAAAAAAATTACCTCCAAAATTTAACATAAGGCGTCGGTTGTTAACAGAGCAACCGACGACGAAAGGTTTTTTGCGAGACAGAAATTTGGCCCATTTTTATCATCGGTTATCTTACAATAACTGACGCCGATGTGTTTTCACGTGCTATCCCCAGAAAATTTTCACCCCCATTTGGCGTCGGTTATTCTACGGAGACCGACGACTATGGTCATAATTTGAGAACTTTGTTTTTGTCGGCATATGTAGATATACGTCGGTTTTTCTAGTTAGAATCGATGACTATCATTGAAGATATGTGTCAGTTTTTTGTGGTGACCGATTCCTATCATTTTAAGTGTCAGTTTTTTATAATAACCGACGTCTATAGTTAACTTAATAGCACCAACACGAACCAGACTCTTCCCCTTTCTCTATTTCATTCCCGACATTCTTAGGTTTGGCGATTCCGTCGCTGATCTCTCTGCTGCTCGCCTAGTTCTCCACCGCCACTGCTCACCTAGTGCTCCGCCACCTTACTCACCTACTGCAACGCTGCCGCCACTCGCCTGCCATCGCCGATCTCTCTGCTGCTCACCTAGTGTTCCGCCGCCTGCTCGTCTGCTGTGTGCCGCACGCCTTGCTTGCCTACCGCACCGCTGCCACCATGCCTACCGCTGCCGCCGCCGATGTACCCTTCCTCCTCCTCTTCTTCCTCTAGGGTATTCCTACATATGGCAGTAGTAGCATCTACTAGGCTTGGCTTCTCTCTGCTGGTTGTTTGTTTTTTCCTTTGCTGATGCTCCACTCTCACTCGATGAGTGATGGTCGAGTCTTTTCTGGGCTTGCTTCTTGGCTGGTTCTCTACAAGGTTACATGCCTATTTGCTTCTTTGAAAAGGGGGCATTATTCTTTACCTCTCCATTCTTCTAATAGATACTCCCAAGATCTAACATATCAATCATTTTTTGTTAAACCCTTGATGACAACTTCAGATAGGTGCTTTATGAGGCAATCTATGTATGATCTCTAGGTAATGCGATAGCAAGCTTAGAGTGATGTCCATCTATGTTTTAACCCTAACACCAAAAGTGGATTAACCCGACCTCAACATATATGTTCATGCTTAATATGATGCAGTAAGACATTGAATGATAGGTAGCGATGGTGAAATTAATTCCACCATGTGTTACTTTCCTATGATAATTTAGTTCAACCCTTTTATTAATCACAACCTTAGAATAATCAATATTTAATTCAACCCTTTTATTAATCATAACCTTAGAATAATCAATCAATCTAGCTTTTGTCTTAAATATCAGTTATTGTTTTTTAACCTTGATTAGTCGATTCTTAGATACATTGTCCTTTGGGATTGATTTTGAACTTTAAGATCCATCCACTTTTAGGTAGTGATTATTGTACGTTGGTTGTGGTAAACTTTAGTGATTTCACCCCTATTAAATTTGCAGGTGCAATATCACACATGTGACTATTATATGACTATATATTATTGTATAACTATATGGGAAATTACATGTGAATCCTCTTTGTTACCTAATTGAGATATATTACCCTAAAAACCCTATCTTATATAATTTGTTGACTTATTTGAGTGTTTCATCCTAAACTTGATCCGATGACAACACATGTATTGAGATTTTGATTTGAATGGCGATTCGAAACTGAGGCCATGGTTACCGGGAAGCTGATGGGTGATAGGTTGTGGATATGGTGGGGGGATGCAACGCAAGGCCACAGAAAGAGCCAAAGAGGATGGGAAACATATGATTTTGTCCCCTAGTCAAATCACATCCTGACCTGCACAAAGATTAGATCAAGATTTTAAACCATTTCTCATCCATCCGTCCCCATCCGTCATGGAGTTTGTGAAATCTAAAGAAGAGAATGAAGCCTACCAAAGTTTCCTCCACTACATATGTTGTTATGAATAACCTCTGCTCATGCTAGTTGTAGGTTTGGATAAGGGTAAATGCTGGTAAGGCTATTACAATGGAAAAATGTTAAGAGTTTTTATCATTATAACAATCTAGAAAAATGTTGCTTTTGTTATATATTGGGCATGCTACTTAATTTTCTATGGTATAGCTACCACGAGTTTTGTTACAAATATCTGTATATTAGGTTAAGGACATGTTTCTGTTGTGACATATTGAGTTTTTTGCTATGTTATACCCACCACGATTTGTGTCATAAAATAATACATTGATTAATTTAGGAAGCATTGATATGTTGTTATGTCTGTCCATAAGTGTTTTTATAAGAAAATTGTGTGTTGAATGGGGTTGTGAACAAGGGACTGGTGTTATATTATGTTGGCCTAGAAACCCATCCAAGATTTACTCATTAGGAGTAAATCTTAGATAGTCTCTAGTTTGGGACTATTCTTGAACACTTAATCTCACTTAGGATGTAAGTGTATAATGTGTATTGGGTTTTTAAGAAAATTTTGGCAACATTTCCCCATTTGTTCTCTAAGTACATATGTACTTGGAGAACAAAGGGGAAATGCTGCCGAAATTTTCTTGGAAACCCAATACACATTATACATTTACTAGTGAGATTAGGTGTTCAAGAATGGGATAGGTGGTACAAATTTATTATATATAACACCTTAAAACCTAAAGTTTTAACCATAAACACTAATCTTTTAACCCTAGACCCTAATCTTGTTCTAATATATACTTGTTTTCTCTTTGATCATAGAATGGATAGATCATGGATGTCCATTCCAAATTTGCTGCACCCCAGAGTTTATTTCTGGTCTTGATCAGTTTATTAGATTTGCAGAGGAACATAGGAAACAACCTGGAGATAGGTTCTACTGTCCATGTAGGCATTGCGGTAACAACTTGAAAGTCAGCACTGGTGATGAAATCAAAAGTCATGTCATGTGCAATGGGATTGTACAAGGCTATACAGAATGGCACTAGCATGGAGAGATTTCAAACCTAAAATCAGTGGATGTCGATAGCAATGCTTGTGTGGAAGAAGAAATTGCCTCTGATGATGTAGATGTGAACGAACCAGTTCCAGTAGACATCGTTGATGCGATGCTGGATAGTTGTGGGGTAGAGCACACCAATCCACCTCCCATGTTTAGAAACATTGTGCATGCTGCTAAGATACCGTTATACATAGGTTGTAAGTTTACGAAGCTTAGCGCTGTGTTGAAGTTGTATAAGCGGAAAGCTAACAATAGATGGAGCGACAAAAGCTTCACATCATTGTTGTCTTTGTTGAAAGAAATTCTTCCTGAAGGAAAGAGCTGCCAATCTCAACATACCAGTTAAAGAAATTGTTGTTCCCAATGGGAATGGAGGCCTAGAAGATACATGCATGCCCGAATGATTGTGTATTATTTCAAAAGGACTATGTGGATTTGAAAGATTGTCCCAAATGTGGTGTATCAAGGTATAAATTGACGACTTCGGGGGAGTCCAAAACTGGTTCTCCTACCAAGATGATGTGGTATCTACCTATAATACCACGGTTTCAATGCTTGTTTGCCAATTCAATAGATGCGAATAATTTGAGGTGGCATGCAGATGTTAAGAAAAATAATGATGGGATCCTACGACATGCGTCTGATTCCCCACAGTTGAAGAAGATTGATTTATTGTACCTTGAATTCAATGAAGAAGTCAGGAATCTAAGACTTGGGCTTTGTACAGATGGGATGAATCCGTACGGGACATTGAGTAGCCAACATAGCACTTGGCCAGTTATGCTTGTTATATACAATCTTCCTCCCTAGTTGTGTATGAAAAGTAATTACGTTATGCTGTCGTTGTTGATATCGGGCCCTAAACAACCTAGAAATGATATCGACGTTTATCTCGAACCTCTGATTGATGACTTGAAGAAACTTTGGGGTGAAGGTGTGATGACCTATGATGCTTCACGAAGAGAGACATTTTGTTTGCACGCTATGTTGTTTTGCACTGTGAATGACTTTCCAGCATATGGGAATTTTTCTGGATATAGTGTCAAAGGATCTAAAGCGTGTCCTATATGTGAAGAGAATATTGATTCAATACGACCAAAACACGACGGAAAGACTTTATATCTTAGTCATCGAAGGTTTCTTCCAAAATTCCATCCGTATCGTAGGTTGCGTAAAGCATTCAATGGACGGAATAAGGAACGGAGTGCACCTAAACCTATACCAGGGGAGGATGTTTGTGAAAGAGTAAAAGACTTTGCCAATGAATTTGGTAACAGATCACAATGTACGATGGCCACACGGAGTGACAAATCTTTATTCAAGAAGAAGTCAATATTTTGGGATCTTCCTTATTGGAGTTCTTTGGCAGTCAGGCATTGTATCGATGTCATGCACGTTGAGAAAAATGTCTGTGATAGCGTCATTGGTACTCTATTGAATATACCAAGTAAGACTAAAGATGGGATAAAATCCAGAATGGATCTATGTGAAATGGGAATAAGGACAGAATTAACAGAAGTAGTTAGTAGCAATCGAAGAACATACTTTCCTCCTTCTTGTTACATGTTGTCGAGAAAGGAGAAGAAAGCTTTTTGTGAATGCTTGGTAAATGTTAAGGTGCCACGTGGTTACTCATCCAACATCTGTACATTGGTATCAATGAAAGATATGAAGTTGATAGGTCTTAAATCTCATGATTGTCACACTCTAATGCAACAAATATTGCCCGTGGCAATTCGATATATATTGCCAAAGCATGTAAGGTTTGCAATCACCAGACTTTGTTTCTTTTTCAACAGT
Organism: Alisma plantago-aquatica; assembly: GCA_963693085.1. Lineage (NCBI taxonomy): Eukaryota > Viridiplantae > Streptophyta > Magnoliopsida > Alismatales > Alismataceae > Alisma > Alisma plantago-aquatica. Next base: position 1,403,159,360 of record OY856412.1, read on the forward strand.
CTGTGCTACAAAGTTATTGACCCTGATACTCTCAATAAATTGCAAAGAGAAGTGGTTGTTACCCTATGTCATCTTTTGATGTATTTTCCTCCTTCATTCTTTGATATCATGGTACATCTTGTTGTCCACTTGACTAGGGAAGTGAAAATGTTGGGACCAGGTTTCTTGCATTGGATGTATCCCTTTGAAGATACATGAGCATTTTGAAAGGTGATGTTCAAAACCGTTATCGGCCTAAAGGGAGTATTATTGAGGGTTATGTGGCGAGAGAGGTTATGGATTTTTGCAATGACTTTCTGAGTGCTAATGACGCTCCTGTTAATGACAAGAATATTGAGGAGCATTTTGGCAAAGGAATTTTGGGATCACAGATGAAAGTAATCAACCGTGAGTAGTTGGAACAAGGTCACTTGTATATTTTACGCAACATCGACGAAGTGAGTATTTATATCGAGGAACATACTAATTTTATCAAGAGACAATATCCTCGAGCCAATTCAATGTGGCTTGCTAGAGAGCATAACAAGACATTTATTAAGTGGTTTGAAGATAAAGTATTACACCAACTATATCAAACACCAGATAATATTACTAAAACTATCAAATGCCTCACCTTTAAACCAAAATTGAATGTTATGTCTTATGAAGGGTTTGACATAAATGGATTCTCATATTACACAAAGTGTCAAGATGATAAGAGTGTCGTCCAAACCAGTGGGGTCATCCTTCAAGCGTCTTCATTGTTTTTTGCAAGTGCAAAGGACAAGAGTTCACGTGAAGCTAAAATGTCATATTACAGTGTCATTGAAAACATATGGGAGTTTGACTACGTAGATTTCAGAATTCCACTCTTTAAATGTAATTGGGTTGATAACACCAAAGGAGTTATAGTGGATGAATTGGGTTTCACATTAGTGAACTTTGAAAAGATTGGCGAGAAGGGTGAACCATTCATATTGGCATCATAGGCGAAACAAGTATTTTATATCGATGATCCTACAAATGATAAATGGTTGGTTATTCTTCATGGTAAAAGACAGTTCATTGAAGATCCTATAGATGAAGAAGAGTACTATGATAAGTATGATGACTCCAGTCCATTCTCAGTTGGGTTGCCAACACCACCAAATATTGAAGCTAATGATGACTTGTATGTGCGCAAAAATCACAATGTAGGATTGTTAATTGATAAAAGATCACAATATTAGAGGCATGCATGTTTATATTTTTTATATGTTTTATTTTTCTGAATGTGAACTTTACAATGTGAATTACTTTACAATGTGAATGTGAACTTTACAATGTGAATTACTTTACAATGTGAACTTTACAATGTGAATGTGAACTTTCAGATGGCTGAGCATTCTCTTGACGACCGTGCCGATGATTACCGTAAGGGTGAGGACGTCAATGCGCCGCCTCACAATATAAGTTTTAAAAATATATCCCTGATGTTTCTATCTATATGTTCATTTATAGTTATATCATGTAAGTGTGTTTTTTTGTCAAATTTTAAGTTGGTGATGTACCCCCTGAAGAAATTGGGGCACTTGATGAGCAAATTTTTTTTTTGAGAAAGTGAGGGGCATCACTGTAACACCCCATCCACAACAAAACAAGATTACATGCTAACCAGCGGATTACCGAAAATCACGAGAAATTAAAACCAATTTACAACAAGCACCACAAGATGAAACATATAATATCTGAGCCAACACTTTTCATTTCATAACATCTTTTCAGGGTGCTACAACATAATTTCCCATCATCTCTTTACATGAAATAACTATTTCAAATGCTGCTTTACATCAAGGTACATAAACTGAGAACTCTACAATGATCTTTATACAAGAAGCATCGAAAAACTCTCCCGAAGACCTGAGTGTATAGGGACGACACATAGGACTCTACTGCTAGACACTATCTATCCCAATGGGTATGATACCTCTACATATCATTCGTAACCACATCATCTTCATCTTGCCAGGCAAATCCACCTAAAAAGGGTTATTAACCAGCGGGGTGAAACACACAGTCCCAACGAGAAACATAACCCTCTACCAACTTTATAATGCTCACAAATAACTGGTATAAGAAGATTATAGGAGCAACTTACTGAGCAAAGCTAACTTTATTAACATTCTTACCAAACCATCAGGAGGCATATAACTAGGCATTCTGTATGGAACATGATTGACAAAATGAGCTTTATAAGATCTTATCACAATATGTAAAGAACGTACATATAACTGCAAGATATAACTGGATCATCTACACAAGCAAGGCCTCAACCAATGTTTCATGTTTTGCCTTAAGCAATATATTCTATACGGCTAGATTATGATTTATTATGCCCTGAGGAAGTGAGTCGTACCGCTCAATTCCAACCTTCGACTGCGAAGCCCAAAGCTGATGCCATACAAGGTCAATGGATGATCCGGACTCCACGACCTCTCCTCCTCGTGGTCAGTGCACGATAACCAACAAAGTGGCCTCATCCACAGGGTCAGTCCCGCAGGCTACCATTTCTCATCCCGACTTGGTACAAGTCTTGACACTAGTATACCTCTGAGCCACGAGCCAAATCACCGTGCTCCTGAGCCATGAATGCATTCATGCTCCTTCACACTTAGCCATGGGCCTGATCACCATGCTCTTATACACATCTTGAGTCCACAACCACATTTGCATTCTGATCCTCCTATTTTCAGCTAGAAGAAACCTCGCATATTCAACAATATGCGCTCCGGCTTAACCTGCAGGAGAACCCATTTCCCCATCACCTAATTACTGACAATGATGGATCTATGGCCAGGGCAAACTATATGAGAGATTCATCTGTAATTAGTTAAGGTATTTTAAGTAGATTTTTTGGGCAATCAAGTTGTATTAAGCAACCACATATAAAATATGAACAACATTAGATTCATTACATTGGTGTTATATTGCTACTGCTATTTCCATTGCCCTCAACAATCATCACATTGCCATGGGATATAAATCCCTCACATCATCTCATAGTGCTACTGCCTCTCAAGGCTTCATCTTTACACATCATCATGGGATATAAATCCCTGAGTTCATCACATTACACCAGTGCCTCTCAAGGCATCATCAACATCATTAGGGAATATCAATCCCTCATGTCATCACTATAGGATCACACCTCAACCGGCCTTTCTCATCATACTGATGATATATGTTATCTCATCAACAAGACATATCATTATTACTTAGATATTGTACATACATCAAGTGCTATACAAACCACATAATCATATAATCACCATAGCTCTTACTTGGCTATGAATTCAATACACCTGCATGGTTAGCTTGCATAAGAAAGAGATAACTGGATCACCAAACATAGAACATAGATCTTAGAGAACATATTATGATTATCATGCTATCAAGAATTTAGGTGCACAAGATTGGAACACCATCCATGTTCGTAGTTGTGTCTGTAGTCACTTTATATTATTGTTATCAAACTGTGAGCATCCATCATGCCCCATATCTCATGAACAAATCTTTGATTATCATGTCATCAAGATTAAGGTTCATATCATTGGAATATTCTTCCATCATTATGAACATATGCAGATTAATGTCATAACTGGTGTATAAATCAATACATACTACTGTTACCACATCATGGGTATCCCATCATACCCTATATCTCAAATCATAAGCGCATCATCCCTAAGGATTAACTTTAAGGATCATACACCATGATCCACCATCCAACTTAATCAGAGGTTCATCTATCATTAACCATAGGTAACCACTACACAAGGGTTCAAAACCTATCTTGTCATAGCTTCAACAATAACAAAGGTGTAAACTCATGATAACATACATAGGGGTATCAGGTAAGAGCACAAACCTCACTAAATGTGTCGCATACCCTAAAAAAAACTAGGTACTGACCACAAACCCTCACTAAAGAGGGGTATCGGATAGAGTATCAACTCTCACCCAAGGTTGTCGGCTACAAGTATGTCATACATTCATGCACAAAGGGGGTATCATGCCAACCAAGATCTATGGTGTGTTCTGCAACCTGATCCAGAGCTGTGTATCGTGCATCCATGCAAGGTCGATATCAGGTAACCAGGTGCAAGGGCGCATGTCGTGCAGCACATGGGCATCACCTATCACCCAAAACCCTACTGCCCATTAGGGTTAGGGTTTCATACCGGGAAACCCTCAACTCTCTACCGCCTAAGGCCATATCGGCCAAGTTCATGGTACCCAACAAGCACACCCACTTGGTTAACATATCAAGATACTCAAGGGGCTCTCATACCACCCAAGGTACACTACTTCAACGTTGCCATGACACCCATGGTACCCTATCGTCCAACTAGGGTTTGAGACCCTATAACGGCCAAGACACCGTATAGTTGTGTGTCGGGCAAGAAAGGGTGTCAAGTTAGGTCCTTCACCAAGGCATATCGGGAAGTGATACTTAGTCTCACCCAAAAGCTTACTCAAAGGTAGGGCTCTCATCCAAGAGTATCGTGCAAAGCACATCATGGCCACATCTCCCAACATCATATCAATGAAGGATCAAGGTGTGAACCATAACACTCAAAAGCACCTTATCGCTCAACTAGGGTTAGGGCAACCCTATCGTTCAAGACTCCAAGTCGGGTATCTAGGGTTAGGATCATCCTGTCAGCCAAAGTAAGCATATCACCCTGAACTAGGGTTAGGGCATCTGTACCGCCCAAGGCACCACTTCTAGGGCTATCGCCCACACCAAGGATTAGCTTAGCGGTTCCAAAGACATCACCACCATATTTCCCAAGATATTAACCTAGGGTTCAACTCCAAGAGCATGTCGTGCAATAAGGGTAGATCATCTATATCATCCAGGGCAACCCTATCGCCCAAGCTAGGGTTGAAGCTCCATATCGGCCAAGACACTAAGGTTAGGCTTTTATGTCTGCCAACCACCATATCACCCACCATCATCATCTTGGGTAGATGTGCATATAGGTCACAAGGTCAATAAAGAGTTCACTTATTATATCACCCAAGGCTCAACTCTAGAAGAGGGTATTGGGCAACAACCTCAAGGAGCCACTATGTAGAACATATATCAGCCAAGGGACCAACTAGGTGTCCACCAACCATATCGTCCAAACCCTAACCCTAGGGTAGGAAAGAGGTATCGATCACCACATCATATCACCACAAACATCTAGGCCATAGGCTCACCTTTCAAGTCCAAAGGAGATAAAGGGTTATTGCCACAAACCATCAACCGAAGCATAACTTATTAAGCAAGGTGTTGTATCGGGCAAAGCATAGTTGTATCGGGTAAAGCCCCATATCGGGCTAGTAATCTTCAACCTCTAGCCACCCATTACCATCTTGCACAAGGAAAACAAGCTAAAGACAGTAATAAAATGTAGCATTCCCATTAGATAATATTTCAAGTTGCATATATACATCTATCATGGAGAAAGGTATCAATTTAAGTACAAGAACCAATATGTGCATATATGGAGAGTGTGCATAATAGAGATGGTTAAGAGTTATGTAACCCGCCTTAAGAGGATCTCCATGAAAGGCATCAAGCTTCTTGGTCCAAGCAGCAAACCCACGTTCCTCTCCAAGAACATCACCCATCCAAAGCTCCAAACAAGCCTTCGGCACCATCATCATCACCTCAAGAAACAAAGGAAGAAGAAGAAGATACCATGGTTATGTATAGCTCAAGAAGAAGAAAAGAGGGGAGATAGCCACGGCCTTGCCTTCTCACATCAAGGGCCTATCCATGGTCGAGAGGGGAAGAGGAAGGTGAAGGAGAAGACACAAGGAAAGACTAGCAAAGAAGCATGACTCACCAAGGTCGGATCTTGAGCAAGGAGTCTCCATGGCCAAGGTGCTCGTCCTCCCAAGCTTCATGTGAGTTTCCTTAAGCTCCTAAGTTTCCATGCTCATCCCATACAGGTAGGGGAAGGAAGGTGACCGAAAAGAATTTCTTTGCTAAGGAGGAAGGGGGTTATATACACCAAGGAAGAGAGAGGTAGCAAGGGAGAGGTGTCATAACCACATAAACCAAGGTGCCACTTGCTCTTGCACTAAACGCCACTTGTTGCCACCCTAGCAGCTCATGCATGGCCTTGTGATACACTCTAGAATGTGTATCGTGCAGCTGGGCAACTGCCATGGACGATACACCCCTCAAACCGACACACCAAGCAAGCTTTGCCTGATACACTCAAAGACAAGGTAACATATGTGACACATATATGTTATAAGGACCATATAGAGATGTCACTCCTCATCTAACTACCAAACAAGGTGCCCCTACTTCCTTCCACGTTCTAGATGATGCCAAACAGAAGCAAGAAGACTCTAGAGCTGATAATTGCATATTGACCCCTCCATTTTGGGTAATTTGCAATTTACACCAAAACTAGCACACAAAGCACAAGCATCAACCAACCAAGCTCAAACTTGGAACATAGGTTCTTCATAAGGCGCCCCACATCATCATCCTCTTTCTAATGATGCAAGAGGACTAAAGGCATTCTCCACATGTGACATATTGCAATAGAACCCCTTACTTTGGGTAAATTGCACTTTGGTCCAAAACAGGGAAACATTGCTCAAACAACATTCAAACGGGACTAAACTGGAAACATGAGCCTGTCACATGATATGAAAACATCTTAAGAAATTAGATTAAGGTTCTAAGCACCTTTCATAAGACAAGCAAAGAGGGTTAGCCCAAAACTTGGGTCAGGGTCCTTACAAGTCATAAACCCCTAACAAGGATTTCGCCCCCGAAATCCCAAGAGGAAAGAAGACGGGTGTTACTCACACATCACATTATACAACTCCTCAAAGCTCCTAGGTGTCACATATATGTGACCGACATACCTGCTCTTCTCCCAGAGTTAACTCAGGGTTTCCTTGTACTGGTCACAGACTCAACTCTATGTCTCATCATCCTTTATCTCGTACACCCTTTGATACCGGAACATCACATGCAACTCGTATTGCTTAGGTATCAGTTCCTTCTGCTGATATATCACATTCCTCATTACGTTTTCGCTGCACTACTCTCATCACATAGGCTTGATTCTTAAGATTCACATAACTGGTAGTCACCATTCTTCTGCCATATACGTTCCAACTGTTCCATCTCCCTTCACATGGGATGTCTCAAATCCAAGGAAGATCTTTCTCAGAAGGGGTTATCTCAAGATTCATACTCTACAAAACACATGTATGCACATGACATGGCTCATAAGGCACCTCACTATGCATCGCTTAAGGCTGAACACAAAAAGGAATTATTAGAGAACTAAAGAACGAATCTTCTTGGTTAAGAATGACCACACCATCTTGGTTTCAAGCCTGCCATGTCTTCCTGTCAGCTCCCAAAGGTACAACAAGCACCAACTCAGGTGGTAACAGATATGCCCTATCACAACTGGTCTAGATAGGATCCACAACCTCATTCATCTATCTCTATCCGATGCACATCCTGCCTGGATCTTCCGTTACTCGAGACTTAGCTAGGAGTATTATGAGGAATCATGCTTAACTTGAAGAACCTTTCCCAAGATGACTCTATCCTCAGTTCCTTCCTTGGGTGTATACCTTCTGAGGCCATGTTTATGCAGAGCATAAACCCCTAATAGGTGATAACCATACTATAGGCACTTAGCCAGGTCAAACCAAAGCCAACCTCTCCATCTGAGACAACTTCATATCTTCGTAAGGTTATCCATTCCCAGGGTTATCTCGATTCTTGACATGTCAAGCTCAAGAAAAGGAAGGATATGCGAAGGGTATACTCCATCCTGCAAAACCAGGTCATCCAATAAGGTGCTCGACAACATGCTATCTCTCTCCTGACTAACAAAAGGAAGCATCTACCAAACGTACTACAAGCGCTCAAAGGAGGGTACATTCTGAACTGGATCAACTAGGGCAGATAAGAGACAAGAAGAAGACAAAGCAGAATGGAGTGACTCCATTCAACCTTCCAGCACACCCTGGTCATCTCACCATTTCTGGTCAGCTCATGCCACAAAATCTAACTATTGAATGTTGCCATCTGCTATTTGATCAAACCATCCAGTCCTCACTTGCTTATCCTTATCAGCGTTCCTCCATTATGCTGCTCTGCTGCCTCGAGGGTCACCACATAAATCCAAACTCCATAACAAGCTTCAGGCTGGTCGGTTCACGGTCAAGGATGATCTATTAGGATGGTTCACCTTCATACCTTCATGATCTGGGCATCTTGATTCTTAACCTTTTTCCAGAAGGCATGTTCTCATCTTCCCATACACTTGGTGCTTCTCATATACTAGTTTTTCCTTACCTTGGTATCCATCTCTTGAGTCAAAACACATCACTTCTAGTATCGCCTTCATATTCTACCATCGTCACCAGATCAAAACATGTCAAGAGGATCCTACCATCATCATCTATCACAAATATCTCTATCTTGGAAACTAAAGTCCAAGATCAACTGATATTTTTCGAAGTATCCAACAAAAGATCATTCTAAAAGCATACACATCAAGTGATATAGGGTCCACTTGACAGCCACTCCCTCAGAAGGAAGGAACACAAAGGAACAACCTCCAAGCACCCCATCAACATCTATGGTTTCATATCAAAGGGGAGGATATTATCTATAAAGAAGTGAAATCAATCAACTCTCTACTAATAACAATGGTAAACAAAACACAATTTGGATAACAACGAAAGATAAACTTTTCTGACTATATTCAATTTCATAAAAGATTGTACAAAATACATCAAAATCTCCCTTTTAGGGTTACATCATCAAACACAACTAGGATCTAGATAGAGGGAAGTCTAGACTACTCCACTTTTGTCTCCAAGCAACATATCCATCAGCTAGTCCATGTCAATGCTAAGATCTTCATGCCATATCCATCACCTTGCTCCACATCTGGGTGGTTGGGAAAGCACCCAACAAGAGGGAAGGAAAAATAAAAGTATGTGTCAAAAAGCTATTCTAATGTAACAAGATGAGCAAAGCATGTAAAATAGGCTAGGGTTCATCATGAGATGAAGACGATCAAGAGAATGAGCCCATATACAAAAGAATATTTCAATAGATGCTTGCCATAAACAACATATAACAAAAGTATTGCATGTATGATTAATATTGACTATCTTAACTATGTAGGGTTGAGGCACCTACCGGACCTTCAACCAAAAGGGTGAGGGGAGAGTAACACATTCCCAATCACTTGCACATATTTCATGTGCGGGGGAGAGTAACACGTTCCCCAGGGGAGAAATAACACATTCCCCAACTATAGGTGGTTGTACATATAAGTACCACTACACTAGTTAATTAGTCTAATAAAATCAAAATGCTAGAAACAATGGCAAGTAATAGCATCATCCAAAAAGAACATGGCAAAGGGGTACCAAGACCCAAGAATAATATTCCAAAATGATTACGAGGAAAGTATAGTAATAGATTCACGAGAAAAGAATACAAGGTGCAAATAAGCCTCATTATGGAAAGCATAGGTTAAGGAACAAATAATTCCCAACTGAAGTGTATTAAGCACATATCTTATTCTTTAGAATCCTAGAACCACTTTTCATAACTTTTACACGAGATCAGATCCACTTTCCCTAATATGATCATCATATTTATGTATTAGATATATGTATATTCATTAAAGGCTTAAAACCTCAAAACCATCGACTTTTCCACAAATGATCGAATTAGACTCAAAAAACCTCACTACTTTCTTATTTTACGTTCTTCTAATCAAAATAACATATATATTTGTATATTTTTGAGTTACTGACTTTTTAGAGTATTTTCCATATTTATTAGTTAATTAAATCAACTCGAAAAATACATATTCGAAAAACTCAAAATCATACCACAAAAGTGTTTTTGTTAGATAGATCTCGTTCTCTCGATTCCAAAACATATTTTGGTTTTAAATTTGGATAATCGAGTAAAAAGATATGATTTTTCTATTATAGACTAATAAGAAAAAGACACGTCAGCAAATCCATTGCGAGAGAGAGATGTGTCGGGCCTATTGACATGGCCCAGTCACATGCGGCCATGTCACCTGACCAAGGGTCAGGTTTGACTTATCCACGACAAAGAAAAAAAAAGAGCGGAAAGACAAACATAACCCTCACGTGAACAAGCACAGAAAGAGGATTCAACGAGGGTAAAACTGAGAAAATGAATGGGAGTCCTCTCCTTCCCTACACGCACGCCATTGCTGCGAGCAATGGAGCAGAAAGCTTAACTCATTTTGGGCAAACCGTGATATGGTGTTGAAACTCCGAATCAAAGGTACTGAGATGAAGAACAAAGATATCCGAACTCACCTGCAAACTGGATCGAAGAACAACGAAGTCATCTACTCACATTAGGCGCCGCAAGCTGAGAAGAAAAACTGGATTGGGCGTGGTTGTAGAGGATATATGCAAAGAGATTGAGAGAGGAGGAAGACTTAGCAAGGTGCGACGAAGCCATAGACAACAATATATATAGGTGTGGGTGAGTTAAATCGAGATGAGGCAGGTGACCACTGTTAAGCTAAGGGTAATATTGGTATTTTACTTACATAATGTGTCGTTGTGTGTTAATATGTAAATGAGTTGTAAACAAACTTTGTGGACATTAGCGGTAACTGCTGTATAAAAGATATAGAGACGAGCTGAGAATGGGCGCTGGCTCTGTTTCAAATTTCCGAAAATCTATTTCCCTCTCTCTATACTTTCTCTCACATGGTATCAGAGCTTCGGAGCCGTCGAGCTCCAGATCCTGAGAAACCCTAGGGTCCTTCGTTCATGCCAGTGCAAATCTCTGATCGGAGTTCAGTTTCCATCTGCATCGTCGCTGAAGACTCAGTAGCTTCCTCTACTTTCTCTTCTTCCGTCGTTCTCTGTGAAGGAATGATCTACCACGGCGGTACCCGATGACTTCGACACGGTGCTCGCCGATTTCTATGGTCTTATTGCTCTTGTGATCTAATCTCGGGTCTATAAGCTTCGGTGAAAGGTATTGGATACGATTCTTCAGTCTTCTCTATCAGATCAGATCCTTTCTCTCTTTTCTGTTCCATTGCCAGAGTTTCTGGAGTTCAAGAGGTTCGGTACAAGCTTTGTTCTTCGCTATCTGTCTTCTCGCCCTAGTCTACTCGGTATGGATCCTGATTCAGTATCATCGTCTGTAAGCTTCATAAGTAAGAGAACTACAACTGATAATAATTCCAGTCCTTATCCCTTCCCTGTCGGCCTGAATGTGTTGAATTTCATTTCAATCAAACTGAATATGAACAATTACTTGCTATGGGAATCACAAATGACTACGTTGGATGAGAGTTGCTCTGTGGAGGGATTCCTAACCGGAAATAAAAAACAACCTATAAGGATTATACAGGATGAGAGTGGACTACCTGATCTAAACCCTAATTACAAATCATGTATGAAGACTGATCGATTAGTCAAAGGATGGATATGTGGTTCAGTTTCTGAGGAAGTGATGAGTGAAATCATAGGGTGTACTATGGCTGCTGATGTCTGGAGTACCCTTGCTAAGAAATTTTTTGAGTCAAGTCAGTATAGGGAGTTCGAACTTGTTTTTCGTCTAAGAACCTTTCAGAAAGGGAGTTCTACTTTGCCTGATTATCTGCGTGATCTCAAGAATATGTGTGATCAATTAAATGCTATTGGTCATGATATCTCTGAACAAGAAAAGGTTTTCTCTCTTCTAAATGGCCTGGAAGGTGCCGAGTATGAAAACTTTGTTGTGTCTATGCTCAAACCACCGATACCAGCCTATTATGAAGTTATTTCTCTTTTACAAGATTTTGAGAGGAGGAAAACTAGGAAATCTATGCTGAGTACTAATCTTGCCTTTTATGCAAACAAGTCTACACAAGATAATCCTTATATTTCTGGATCTGAGAATGGTGGCAGACAGAACAACTCACCCTCTCAGCACTATTCCACTCCATTCACTGGCAGAGGAAGAGGTTCATATCAATCTGGTGGAAGAGGCTGTGGCCGATATCAGAACTACTATCAGAATACTGGTGGAATTCTAGGTCAAGGACCAGGAAATGTGACTAATTTCAACACCTTTACATCCCAGGGAAGAGGATTTAATCCTGTTGTTCGACAAAACATAACTACTCAAGGTGACAGTTCTGTCACTCCAGGTCTGCGTGCTCCTTTGTTTTGTCAAATCTGTGGGAAGAGAGGGCATGATGCCTGAAAGTGTTGGCATCGATTTGATACAAATTATCAGCATACTGAAGTTCCTCGTATGTTAAATAGTAATGCTACTGCTCTAGCTGCTCTGAGGGTTGATGATTCCGATTTTACATCCTGGCATGTGGACTCAGGTGCTACAGATCATGTAGTACAGAATGCAGGTAATCTGAAAAATAAACACATTTATACAGGAAATCAATATATCATGGTAGGCAATGGATCTTATATCAGTATTACTAAAGTTGGTGAAGGCAGTATAAACCAATATTACCCTATACCTCTTACAAATGTTCTAGTTGTTCCTGAAATTAAAAGAAATCTGTTATCTGTATCAAAATTAACTGCTTCGTTTCCATGATATTTTATATTCACTCATGATCTATTCTGGATAAAGGATCTAAGGAACCACAGAATCCTGGCATGGGGAACATGTGAAGATGGATTATACCTTCTCCGAGCTACTGCAAATAAAGTCATCCCAAAAGCACCTCTAAATTTTGTTAAAGAATGTAATCCTATGTCTTCCTTCAACAATACCTCAAGTGGTGGATGCTACTTCTTTTCCAATCGAGGAATAAAGTGCTCTGCTGCTGTTTGGCATAGGAGATTAGGTCATCCTAATCATAAAGTCTTGATAAAAATTGTTCAAGCTGGACATATTCAAAGTTCTATAGACATTCAAACTTTCTGTAATAGCTGTGCTATAAGTAAGAGTAGAAAGCTGCCTGTTGTTTCTAATCATAGCCGTTCTAATAAACCTTTTCAGTTAGTCTATTGTGATGTCTGGGGGAAAGCACCAGTTATCTCTAGACAAGGTTTTCATTACTTTGCTCTTATTGTGGATGATTGTACTCGGTTTTCTTGGTTCATTCCTTTGAAAACTAAAGATGAATTCTATAGCAATTTTGTAGCTTTCCATAAAATGATTCAAGTTCAGTTTGAATGTGATATCAAAGAGGTTCAAACCGATGGTGGTGGTGAATTTGTGAACAAAAGATTGGCTGAGTTTTTCAATCTGAATGGCATTCGACACAGGTTATCATGTCCTTATGATCATGCTCAAAATGGAGCAGTTGAAAGAAAACATCGACATGTTGTTGAATTAGGCTTGGCAATGCTGTATGAAGCTCACCTACCTAAATACTTTTGGGCAGATTCCTTTGCCACTGCTCTGTTTCTTATAAATCGGCTACCACCTTCTGCTGATGGATGTGTATCTCCATTTGAACATCTTTTTTTCAAAAAGCCTGATTACTCTGTGCTGCGAACTTTTGTCTCTTTATGCTTTCCTTACTTGAGAGATTATACAAAGGATAAGTTAGATCCTCGCTCTCTCCCTTGTGTGTTTTTGGGTTATAGTAACTAACATAAAGGATATAAATGTTTTCACAGCGCCACTGGTAAAATGTATGTGTCTAAACATGTTGTTTTTAGTGAGTTGAATTTTCCCTATAAAACCACTTCTTTGGATGTCTCTGAACACTGCCGTTTAGCTACTTTCTGTGACTATCTTCATAATGACTCCCCTATGTCTACTTCAGCCAATCCCACCAATACTCACACTCCCTCTATGGATGTTACTGATGTTGGTCTATCTTCCATCTCGTCTGCCTGCTCTGAATCTCTCTCTTCTACAGAACCTGGGACTTCGTTGCCTGGTTCTTCTGTGGCTGTCTCTGCAAACAATAGTGCTGCCTCTACTTCGTCTAACACCATGTCTTTAACTGTGTCTCCAGTCTTACCAACTACTTCTCCTATGCCCATTGTTCATCCCATGGTTACTCGCAGACGAGCAGGTATTGTAAAACCCAATCCCAAATATGCCTTAAGTACAGCATGTTCTGTTCCTCCTCCTCCCAAAAACATCAAATAGTCTTTGAGTCATTCAGGATGGAAGCAAGCTATGCAAGATGAGTTAACTGCTCTTGCTAACAATAACACATGGACCCTGGTTGAACGGCTAACAAATCAGAATATCGTGGGCTGTAAGTGGGTGTTCAAGACTAAACTTCATGCAGATGGCACAATTGAGCGTTTAAAAGCTCGTCTAGTTGCAAAAGGTTTTACACAGGAAGAAGGTATTGATTATTTGGAAACGTTTAGTCCTGTTGTTAAGTCGCCAACAATCAAAATCGTTTTGACTATTGCTATTAGAAAATGTTGGAGCATACAACAATTGGATGTCTGCAATGCCTTTTCAAATGGTGATTTAGATACAGATGTCTACATGGAACAACCTCTGGGGTTTGTTCATCCACAGCAGTCCTCTCATGTCTGCAAGTTGCACAAAGCCTTGTATGGACTCAAACAGGCCCCTCGTGCCTGGTATAACAGAATTAGTTGTCAACTTCTTGATATGGGCTTTGTGAGTAGCAGTGCTGATTCTTCGTTGTTTATTCTCACTCATGAGAATCATGTGCTTTATCTTCTTCCGTATGTTGATGACATAATAGTTACCGGGAGTTCTGACTCTCTTCTGCATCACGTTATTACTAGTCTGGAAACTACTTTCTCTATGCGAAATCTTGGCACCATCCACTATTTTCTGGGAATTCATGCTGAAGCTAATGCCTCTGGACTCTTGCTTCATCAGCAAAAGTATGCTATTGAGATTCTTCAACGTGAAGCCATGCTAGACTGTAAACCGTGTAAGACACCCATTTCTGCATCGTTTTATAAAACTCTGAAAGATGGTCAAGGCACACTGCTACCTGATCCAGGTACATATCGGCGCACTGTTGGGTCTTTACAGTACCTCACACTTACATGGCCTGATATAGCCTTTGCTGTTAACATGGCGTGTCAATTTATGCATGCTCCTACTACTCTTCATGATTGCTTGTTGAAATGTATACTTAGATATGTTAAAGGAACTATACATCTGGGTCTACAACTATTCCGACATTCCAATCTTCATCTCTCTGCTTTCTCTGACTCTGATTGGGCTGGTTGCCCTCTTACACGACGATCTACCAGTGGTATCTTCTCTTTCCTTGGTTCCACATGTATCTCCTGGTATTCTAAGAAACAACCTATAGTGGCCAAGTCCAGCACGGAAGCTGAGTACCGCTCGTTGTCTCAAGCAGCTGCTGAACTTACTTAGATTGCACATATTCTCAAGGATCTGCGTATTCCTCAATTTCAGCTAGCCACCTTATACTGTGAAAATATCAGTGCTCTACACTTATCTGTCAATCATATATTTCATGGTCGAACCAAGCATGTGGAGCGTGATTATCATTACATCAGAGAGAAAGTTGCTCTCCAGCATATCATTACCAAGTTTGTTTCTACAGAAGATCAATTAGCAGATTTATTCACCAAAGCCCTTTCTAAGCATGCGTTTGGCTCTCTGTGTCACAAGCTGGGCATTCATTTCTCTTCTGCTCAGCTTGCGGGGGGATGTTAAGCTAAGGGTAATATTGGTATTTTACCTACATAATGTGTCGTTGTGTGTTAATATGTAAATGAGTTGTAAACGGACTTTGTGGACATTACCGATAACAGCTGTATAAAAGATACAGAGACGAGCTGAGAATGGGCGTTGGCTCTGTTTCAAATTTCCAAAAATCTGTTTCCCTCTCTCTATACTTTCTCTCACAACCACGAAGCCTTGTTGCCCAAGAATTGGGTGTTTCCCAAATTCTGGACAAAACGGCGCAAGTTAAGGATCATTAGGTGCGGAATCGAGAGAGAAATCCTTGAGCAAAGAAATCTCGAAAAAAGATGGATTGTGGAGGGAGAAATCTTTATCTGAAAATCACATGTTAGAAACATGTTTCCATAAATAGTGCAAGGTTGAAGATGATGCATCTAACGTCCGATCTGGATCCAATGGCGTCTGATCTGGATCCAGTGGCGGCACTCATCTGGGACATTCAATTGCATTCCCAAACAAAATCGAATAAAATTCTATTTAAATTATTTAATTTTCTTTCTTTCCTTATTAGAGGGTACAAACAACCTCCAAAATTAACCAAAATTGACATCCTTACTGATTTTGACGTGTAGAATCCAAATAGAAAATTAGTTTTGCATTTTGGGGACTTTTAATAGGTTAAATAATTCAAATCATATTTTCTCTTTCCTCCTTCATTAATGACTCTAGGATTATCTAAAAATTACAAAACTTAACCCACAAGTCATATAAAGTATGTTGGACACGAATTTGGTATTATTTCCATTTGTTGACGTTGCTTGTTATTTTAAATAATGAGTTGAAAGTTTTGTACACTTTCTCTCTCCCAAATTTATCTTCTCATCAAATATTTTAAAATTCATTAAAAATTCATCCAAAGGTCTATTTTAACCTGTATAACACGAATTTGGCATTATTTTATTTTTTTTGAAGACTTTTATTATTTTATTTAATTCATTTACATTTTACCACTTATTTATCCTTTTAATTTATTAGAGACATCTAGAAACTTTCTAAAAATACAAAACTTGTTCTATAAGCAATAATAAACGTATGGAACATGATTTTGGAATTAATTAATTTTTTTGCAATATATATTTAATATTTTTGGTCTTTAAGTCATGTTCTCTCTCCTGAATAAAATAAAATATTAAACATTAACCAAATTAGATGCAAATTTGCCCAAAGGCTTATTTCCATGCTTAGATTACGAATTTGGAGTTATTTTTCCAATTTGAGAACACTAAATATTTTATTTTGCTTAATTGACTTATTTCCTATTTTCTTTTAATAAAGACTTTAATATATGCATTTATCTTCCAAATTAGGTGATACTTGGCCCTTAAGTTTCTTATAAGTCAAGAAAACGAATTTTCATATCAAAACTATCTTTGTGAGTTTCCACTTATGATTTTTGAGGCAATATATTCCTCATTACCTCCTTTTATTTATTATATCCCACATTATCTCCTAATATTACATTTATCATCTCCTTTGTATATATTTTGGGATTTATTTTCTTTTTCATATTCTAAAAAGCACTAGAAAGTTCAAGGATGAATTTATATTATTCTTTTTATCACTTAAGTGGACATTTTACATATTACACCAAGCTTTCACTGAGGTATTTGTGCATAAACCCAAATATTGGAATAAAAGGTGAACAAATGTTCATTAAACCATCATATTGTCCACAAATTAAACAGAAAGGTCAAAGAGGATAGAAATGAGAGAAAAAGATGGAAAAGAGGACCAAAAGGCAAAATGCCCAAAATTCAGTATGTTACAGCACTCCACCCCTTAAAGAGGATTTCGTCCCCGAAATCACTAGCAATTAGGGAAGGGTGAGTGTGCAACCTCACATCACAAAACTTTCAGGTTATTCCTCAAACCATACAACTTCCACCAAAACTTATACTTTAACTACACCTAAGGGTTCAAAAACTTCACATACAGCTCAACATTGGTAAGGTTCTCAAGGGTCACCTAGAGTTCCACTATTAAGATATTCATTTTATGATACTTAACTTTACTTACATTTTTGACACATTATGGTATCAAATTGTCATTATTATTATAATTATGTCATGTCACATTCACTTAGTTGCCAAAAAGAATTATATTTCATTATTATGCACAATTAGAGGTTACTCAATTATCTCTACATTCATTATTATATTTTATCATTGCCCTTAACAATTCAAATTTATACTTCCTTGTCCTCATATTATCACTTTGATAATTATAACAAATTATTTTACATGAAATAAGACATTCTATTCAATTTGTGGTTAAACATACAATTATTCCAATTAATGTCACATTAGTCACTTATATTCATATTAACATTGTCACAATGTCACATTATCTTTATTGTTCACATTAATGTCATCATTAATTATTTTCTCATATTTATTTATTTATATTATTGATTTTGCACATTTATGTAAATTCCAATCATCTCATATTCATATTGAATCCATTATATGCATTTTAATGATCAAGGTGGAACATATATCATATTAATGATTTGATTCACATTAAGTGACTAATAACATGTATATTAGTTAACAAGGTAACATGCATTCATATTGATGTCTTAATTAATATGTGATTAGATGATCATATATATCATTTATGTGTATCAAAATATGTTAACTGATTATGGCACTTAACATCATCAATGTATCATGAAAGGAATTAAAGATGTATAGATTAGGGTTAGATATTACAACTTAGGGTTTAGGTCAACATGACCATTATATTGCACTTATTCATTTCTTGGCATGCATTAAGTTATGAATTATAACCTTACTCGTCATATCATTAGGGTTTATTGGTTCATGACATTATTAACATCTTACTTATTGACAATTAGCATTAATATTCATATTATGTGCATTGGATATTCATTAGGGTTCAAGCATATGATTTATTCCTTAGATGATAATTATGTGTTCATTAATATATAAACAAGCACGTTAGGGTTACAACTATTAACTTGTTTGGTCAAAACTAAGGATCTGAGCATACTAACCTCCTATCTATGGAGTTAGGGTTTCTAAAGATAGATCAAGATGTTATAGGGTTCCATCCCCTAAATAGGATTTCATCCTCAAAATCTAACCACTCAAACATCATCAACTAACCATACTCCACCCCTTAAAGGGTTTGACCTACTACACTAGTGTTAAAGGACAAGTCTAACTAAACCATTATCAAGATCCATCATGCTTCCACTGCGCACTCTGATATCTTCACAACACCCAAACTCTAAGGTCTAGGTTCAAAGGACATAAGAAATTATCTTGGTAACCATCCTCAAACAAATCATCATACACATGAAACTTAGGGTTCCCAAAGATATACAACATAGAAGTCTAAGGTCACTATTGCCTAAAAGCAAACTATTTCAGACAATTCATATTAGCTCAGTCCAGGCTGGTATCATATGGGCACGGGAGTCCTCGTAAACCAAGCTAGTGGTGCGGAGGAAAATATTGCCAGCCCCCAAAACCTTGATCCTTTCTAGACACCTTTGCTTCAACTTCATGCCCCAATAGCTGCCTAAATGCAAAACCTAAACAACATCAAGTTATGCATGTTTTTAATTATAAGTATTTTAGGGTTTTATTAATCAAGATTTTAATGTGGAACTATTGGTTCCTAAGTCAACCTATCATCAAGGTAGATCAAATCTAGGGTAACAATGTCACCTAAAGGAACTATACAAATCTAGGGTTCTAACTAGGGAGACAAAACTGAAATAGTCAGATTCCGACTACCATGGGCTCTGATACCATGTTGTAAATAAGTGAAATCAATCAACCTCTCTACTAATAACAATGGTAAACAAAACACAATTTGGATAGCAGTGGAAGATAAAATTTTCTGACTATATTCAATTTCATAAAAGATTGTACAAAATACATCAAAATCTCCCTTTTAGGGTTACATCATCATACACAACTAGGATCTAGATAGAGGGAAGTCTAGACTACTCCACTTTTGTCTCCAAGAAACATATCCATCAGCTAGTCCATGTCAATGCTAAGATCTTCATGCCATATCCATCACCTTGCTCCACATCTGGGTGGTTGGGAAAGCACCCAACAAGAGGGAAGGAAAAATAAAAGTATGTGTCAAAAAGCTATTCTAATGTAACAAGATGAGCAAAGCATGTAAAATAGGCTAGGGTTCATCATGAGATGAAGACGATCAAGAGAATGAGGCCATATACAAAAGAATATTTCAATAGATGCTTGCCATAAACAACATATAACAAAAGTATTGCATGTATGATTAATATTGACTATCTTAACTATGTAGGGTTGAGGCACCTACCGGACCTTCAACCAAAAGGTTGAGGGGAGAGTAACACATTCCCAATCATTTGCACATATTTCATGTGCGGGGGAGAGTAACACGTTCCCCAGGGGAGAAATAACACATTCCCCAACTATGGGTGGTTGTACATATAAGTACCACTACACTAGTTAATTAGTCTAATAAAATCAAAATGCTAGAAACAATGGCAAGTAATAGCATCATCCAAAAAGAACATGGCAAAGGGGTACCAAGACCCAAGAATAATATTCCAAAATGATTACGAGGCAAGTATAGCAATAGATTCAAGAGAAAAGAATACAAGGTGCAAATAAGCCTCATTATGGAAAGCATAGGTTAAGGAACAAATAATTCCCAACTGAAGTGTATTAAGCACATACCTTATTCTTTAGAATCCTAGAACCACTTTTCATAACTTTTACACGAGATCAGATCCACTTTCCCTAATATGATCATCATATTTATGTATTAGATATATGTATATTCATTAAAGGCTTAAAACCTCAAAACCATCGACTTTTCCACAAATGATCGAATTAGACTCAAAAAACCTCACTACTGTCTTATTTTACGTTCTTCTAATCAAAATAACATATATATTTGTATATTTTTGAGTTACTGACTTTTTAGAGTATTTTCCATATTTATTAGTTAATTAGATCAACTCGAAAAATACATATTCAAAAAACTCAAAATCAGACCACAAAAGTTTTTTTGTTAGATAGATCTCGTTCTCCCGATTCCAAAACATATTTTGGTTTTAAATTTAGATAATCGAGTAAAAAGATATGATTTTTCTATTATAGACTAATCAGAAAAAGACACGTCAGCAAATCCATTGCGAGAGAGAGATGTGTCGGGCCTATTGACATGGCCCAGTCATATGCGGCCATGTCACCTGGCCAAGGGTCAGGTTTGACTTATCCACGACAAAGAAAAAAAAGAACGGAACGACAAACATAACCCTCACGTGAACAAGCACAAAAAGAGGATTCAACGAGGGTAAAACTGAGAAAATGAATGGGAGTCCTCGCCTTCCCTACATGCACGCCATTGCTGCGAGCAATGGAGCATAAAGCTTAACTCATTTTGGGCATACCATGATATGGCGTCGAAACTCCGAATCAAAGGTACTGAGATGAAGAACAAAGATATCCGAACTCACCTGAAAACTGGATCGAAGAACAACGAAGTCATCTACTCACATTAGGCGCCACAAGCTGAGAAGAAAAACTGGATTGGACGTGGTTGTAGAGGAGATGTGCAAAGAAAATTGAGAGAGGAGGAAGACTTAGCAAGGTGCGACAAAGCCATAGACAACAATATATATAGGTGTGGGTGAGTTAAACCGAGATGAGACAGGTGACCACGAAGCCTTGTTGCCCAAGAATTGGGCGTTTCCCAAATTCTTGACAAAACGGCGCAAGTTATGGATCATTAGGTGCGAAATCGAGACAGAAATCCTTGAGCGAAGAAATCTCAAAAAAAGATGGATTGTGGAGGGAGAAATCTTTATCCGAAAATCACATGTTAGAAGCATGTTTCCATAAATAGTGCAAGGTTGAAGATGATGCGTCTGACGTCCGATCTGGATCCAACAGCGACACTCATCTGGGACATTCAATTGCATTCCCAAACAAAATCGAATAAAGTTCTATTTAAATTATTTAATTTTCTTTCTTTCCTTATTAGAGGGTGCAAACAACCTCCAAAATTAATCAAAATTGACATCCTTACTGATTTTGATGTTTAGAATCCAAATAGAAAATTAGTTTTGCCTTTTGGGGACTTTAGTAGGTTAAATAATTCAAATCATATTTTCTCTTTCCTCCTTCATTAATGACTCTAGGATTATCCAAAAATTACAAAATTTGACCCACAAGTCATATAAAGTATGTTGGACAAGAATTTGGTATTATTTCCATTTGTTGAAGTTGCTTGTTATTTTAAATAATGAGTTGAAGGTTTTGCACACTTTCTCTTTCCTAAATTTATCTTCTCATCAAATATTTTCCAAATTCATTCAAAATTCATCCAAAGGTCTATTTTAACCTGTATAACATGAATTTGGCATTATTTTTTTTAAAGACTTTTATTATTTTATTTAATTCATTTACATTTTACCACTTATTTATCCTTTTAATTTATTAGAGACATCTAGAAACTTTCTAAAAATGCAAAACTTGGTCTATAAGCAATAATAAACGTATGGAACATGATTTTGGCATTAATTAATTTTTTTGCAATATATATTTAATATTTTTGGTCTTTAAGTCATTTTCTCTCTCCTGAATAAAATAAAATATTAAACATTAACCAAATTAGATGCAAATTTGCCCAAAGGCTTATTTCCATGCTTAGATTACGAATTTGGAGTTATTTTTCCAATTTGAGAACACTAAATATTTTAGTTTGCTTAATTGACTTATTTCCAATTTTCTTTTAATAAAGACTTTAATATATGCATTTATCTTCCAAATTAGGTGATACTTGGCCCTTAAGTTTCTTATAAGTCAAGAAAACAAATTATCATATCAAAATTATCTTTATGAGTTTCTACTTATGATTTTCGAGACAATATATTCCTCATTACCTCCTTTTATTTATTATATCCCACATTATCTCCAAATATTACATTTATCATCTCCTTTGTATATATTTTAGGATTTATTTTCTTTTTCATATTCTAAAAATCACTAGAAAGTTCTAGGACGAATTTATCTTATTCTTTTTATCACTTAAGTTGATATTTTGCATATTACACCCATTACTAAGCTTTCACTAAGGTATTTGTGCATAAACCCAAATATTAGAATAAAAGGTGAAAAAATGTTCATTAAACCATCATATTGTCCACAAATTAAACAGAAAGGTCAAAGAGGATAGAAATGAGAGAAAAAGATGGAAAAGAGGAGCAAAAGGCAAAATGCCCAGAATTCAGTATGTTACATTATCACTTTCTTTGATCCTTCCATGAGTTTTCCAACCGTTTAATCATCGATAAAACTTGTTCCATCTGGTTTCATCCTGTTTCTTCTTAGTTTCCTTGCACTCAGCATAGGAAACATCAAGACCATTATGTGTTATCATTCTTGTTCTCTTGTTACCATTTCATCATAATCATGATTGTTTCCTGATTATATCAGATTTTCATTTCCTCTTTGTGAAAAGGATCATTATTCTTCACATATTCTTTATTGAACCGGGATTATCTCCCTTGTTCTCTTTTTCTTATCACGAATTTGCACTTTATACTTTCTCATTTTTTCTTACGTTCTTTGGTTGGTCCAAGATTATCTCAGGTTCCATCTTGTTTACTCATCACTTGTTCTCCTCTTTCTTCTAACTTTATCTTTGCTTTTAGGTATTTTCTTCATCTCTTGAGAGTTTTACGCTTTTACTTACCTTGTGATCATAGGTTAATATGTCTTTTGTCACATATATCTCTTGAGATTACAGTTTCAAGAACTTATCACATCATATTCTTATACAAATTTAGGTTTCATACACTACCACACACGGGTCATCGAAGTCACACTTTATTTCCCACAGCTTCTTCCACGTGCAAAACTTTCTGGTCAAAAAAAGAAAAGAAACAAAAAGCGTGAGATTTAGCTGCGAGTAGCGTGAAGCCTTAGCGAAACAGCCTGCCCAATTTCCTCGACGCAAGTGAGCAACAACCTGCCCTAATCCTCCGCCAACCCCGCTCAACATCCCCGACTCATCGCACCATGACACCGCACAACGTCTCCGATGTTCTCATGGCCACCACTCCCCATCTCCATATTTCCAGAAACTACTCCTTTCAAAGTCAATCCTGGCTAGTTTTCCTCATATACCTCTTCCAGTTCTCTAGCCTGAACGGTTCTAGGCTTCCGAAAGATCTCAAATTGGGAGTTGGAATCATCTTCATTGCAAAAGTAGGTGACAACTGAAGGGCACCTTCGGGAAGAATAAGGTTAGACCGGTTTTCATCTTGACGGTGGATTTGAGTTTGTGAGTATTTTCTTTACGATTGGTTTGATGTATTTCTATAAAACAAGTACCTTGGAGTTCCCTGGACTTCCTTAGGTATAAATAGGATCAGTTCCTTTGAAAATCCACCTCTTCTTCTCTGAAAACCTGTGCTTGGCATGTCGCTGCAACTAGATCATTCCCGATCTGTCTGGCTGCAAAACAGAGAAGACCAACCTCAACAGGAATGTCGGATAGCAAGCCCTGCGTTTGAGATTTCTTCTATGTTTCACATATTGTCACTGTGGATTTCATTGGCATGTGATGCTTCCCGACAATAGTCCTCATCCAAGATTCTTGTTTGATCACACAATATTATTAAACTAAAGGAATAAACTTTCTAAATTGTTAGCCATAGAACGTACTCTCTGTCTTCTATAATAATATGGCTGATTCATACTCCCATAACTTTTTCATATAGCTAGACATATATACATTTGTTTGTTCTTAAAACCAATTGGAGCCTTACAATGGCTCCCTGCTCTACGTTGACAATCCCTTCTCAGTGTTCTTTTTTTTCCACTTTTTCTCCACAAGATATATGCTACAGTAGGATGAATGTTAACATTCCATTCTTTGTTAAAAAAGACTGAAATGTCTCCATTGAGTAGACACTGGTCAGTAAAAATACCTTTTGATCGAAGGTTTGAAATAATGGACAGGTTAAAGTGGGTTCAAATAATCGCTGCTCCAGGGACAAGTCACAGGGAGACATCTTTACTGTGGCAGTAGACTGAGGACAACATTCTTGAAAGAACACATTCCAGGTTTTTTTTCTATTAACTCTTATTTTACAAGTTGTGTTTTAGAAAACATTATGTGAATTGATCATGCTACCAATGTCATTATGTATTTCAAAAAATTTGTAGATATCAAATAATTGTGCTTGCAGTAGTTTGCGTCTTGAACAAAGAATTAATTTAATTTTGTTAATATTTGTCATGATATTCTCTGTAAACTATGGAACACTATCTAAAATAAGATTTATATGAACTGCAATATAGAAAATTGAGTTCAGTCTAGCACATAATAGTTAGTCTTATTTTTTTGAGTTGAAAAGGTGAGATCTCTGATGTTCAACGATCCTCACAAGTTTATTGTCTTATTTTTCATATTCTAATGTATGCCACTATTATTAGTTTCCTGCATCTGAAATATATTCTTACTTTACCATAATCCCTGTCCACTTATAATGGCTTCTAATTTGACATTGACAATCCCTTCTTACTATCTTTTTTTTTCTTCCCTTTCTCTCCTCAAGGTCTATGCTATAGTAGGATGAATGAGAGTGTTCCATTCTTTGTTAGAAAAAGCTTTACCCATATCATTTTAGTGTATGGTAGTAGCTAAACATATGTTTTGATTGGCACATGTCTGAAAGTTAATGGTGGGCATGTTATAGAAAGCTCAGACAAATAGTGCTTTAGGGACGAAGTCTGTCAGGGAGACATTTTTGCTGCGGCTATAGACTTAGGGAAACATTCTAGGAAGAACTGGTTCTAGGTTTCTTTTCTATTAACTGTTAGTTTGATGTCAGTTTTACAAATTGTGTTCCTATAAACATAATGTTAATTTGATAATACTAACAAGGTAGTTTTCTATTTCAAAAAAATTGTGAAGCTAAATACGTTTGTCTGTTGTAGATCACGTCTTGATCAAAGAATTAAATTAATTTTTTTAGCATATTCATAATGGCAATCTCTATAAATTGTGCAACTCTAGTAATATGTCAAACAAATTTGTGTGTACAAAATCGTCTCCTTACACAATGTGTTGAGCAAAACAAGTATTTATCATATGGTCCTATGACTCTCTTTTGTATCTTAACTTATAAATAGGAAATATTATATTCTAGACTTTGATGAAACTCATAGGTACAACTTTAAAAATGTCACGATAAGAAAAACTTGCTCTTAATTTATTAATGACTATTGTGTTATCCCTCTTGAAGTTCATTTTGACATATATTCTCCATGCTTCTCATTGTACTTGTTGTAGTTTAGATAAACCATTGATGCAATTTGGTCTAACGTAGGAAAAAATATACTATTAATTATTTGTAAAATAAGGTTAAAGGCACGTCGCCTAAAAATTTGAATTTGGTATAAGATTGCCTTCTTTGATGCAACCCCTCAACTTTTCCCTACACAGACCAAAATGGAACCTATGTTTGTCAAATCAGACATTATAGCTGGAATATGACTCATTTGGCCTTAATAACCCCCTTTGCAAACATGAAATTACCTTATTTAGTTTAACTTTTACCTAGTTCATCCTCAAATTAGGCGAATTTAGCTTTGAAGTGGGTTAAAATTGGCTCTAAGGCCTTTGGTTCCCACTGAGGTCATCTAAGAGTCTGACTCCTATGTTTGGAGACCCTATGCAACACATAGGGGACCATACATACTTTGGCGGTTCCTAAGAAGGCACATTGATGACTAAAGATGTAATAACCACAATAGTATTTGTATATTTATTCATTGTTTTAGAATTTCTTTCTTTGATATACATTTATGTATGTGTTCATGCTATGAATGACAGTAATATACGGTCTAGAGTCGATATGTAATTTTTATGTGCTAATGAATACCTATATATATTATTTATTTTTGCTTCAAAGTTAATTAATGTCAAGTCGACTAGGCAGTCCTCCACACCCAAGGAATACCTATATAGGGATAATGCTCGTATTGGTTTTCTAGGCAATTTTCATTTTTTTAGATTTATTTAGTTAGTCTTACAGTCTTACTTAGATATAATTCAGTCATATTCAAACCTTAGGGGTATGGGTTGGGTTGGATTTTGGGGACTTAGGTGGGATCCTAAACACTTCTAGGCATCTTCTAAAAATCTTACATATATGTGGTTAGTATGACATGTATACATTCAGTGGCATCTTAATATATAGGACAACATCCATGTATAAGAAGTTATTAGTGATTTAATTATTCCCAAGTTGAGATAAAGCACACAAAATAACCTAAATAAGACCAAGTTGATTCTAATTTGACCCACTTGACTAATATTTGGTCTAATCTTGAACTATCAAGCCCTTATTTTACTTAAAATACTTCATTTGGTGTAATATAACTCTTCCAAACCTCAAAATAACCAACTTTTCCCTGAACTAACATGAATCAGACACAAGTTGGTCAAATCCGACTTTATTTTGGAAAATCATACTTGATTTTTCCTAAAACAGGCCTGATATCTCATAAAAAGACCAAATTTGGTGTAAGATGACACTTGTAGACCCGTTTTCCTTAAATTTACCTGAAATAGAGAAAAATAAAACCTATATTGGTCAAATCAGACATTATTTTGCCTAAATTGGACCTCACTTATCTTGAATTAGACCCATTACAAACCTAAAAATTCCTTAGTTGTTCTAAGTCAATCCAATTCATGTTGAAATAAGACTAATTAAGTTTTAAATTGGGTTGAATTCGGCCTTATAGGCCTTTGGTTCCCACCCACATCATCCAAAGACATAAGCTCTTATGTTTGGAGGCCTTGCCAACACATAGAACACCTAGACATGATTTTGTGGTTCGTAGTCATGCTCATTAATGGCTAAGGATGTAATAATGATAATAATATTTATATCTTTATTCCCTATTTCACATTAGCATCCTTAGATATAGATTGTTGTTTATGTTCATCTATGAATGACAAAAAGATATGGTCTAGAGTGAGTATGTAATTTATATATGAAGATGAATACACATCTAATCTGTTTGAATTAGCATAGAAATTAATTAATGTCAAGTTGGCTAGGAAGTCTTCCAACCCATGGGGCACCTATACAGGAATTATACGCTCTTAGATTTTTCTAAAATT
This sequence comes from Alisma plantago-aquatica, assembly GCA_963693085.1. NCBI lineage: Eukaryota > Viridiplantae > Streptophyta > Magnoliopsida > Alismatales > Alismataceae > Alisma > Alisma plantago-aquatica. Next base: position 1,403,187,252 of record OY856412.1, read on the forward strand.
TTTTAATTTTCTTGCATACATTTAATTAGTCTTACTGATATACATTCATTGATTTTTAAATATATCACAAAATCCATGTATAATAAGTTATTAGTGATCTTAGTTAATCCCTGGTTGAGATAAAGAACACATAAAACATATGTTGGTCAAATAAGATATTATTTGGCCTAAATCAGACCTCACCTATCCTAATCAGACCCATTACAAACCTAAAAATTCCTTGGTCGTCCTAAGTTAACCCAATTCATGCTCAAATAAGACTAATTAAGTTTTAAATTGGGTTGCATGCGGCCTTGTAGGCCTTTGGTTCCCAGGCAGGTCATCCAAGGGCATATCATATTATGTTTTGAGGCCTTGCCAACACATAGGAGACCTAGACATGATTTTTTGGTTTGTAGTCATGCTCATTAATGAATAAGGATGTAACTATAATAATAATATTTATTTCTTCATTTCCTTTTTCACATTGGTGTCCTTAGATATACATTGTTGTTTATATTCATCTATGAATGACAAAAAGATATGATCCAGAGTGAGTATGTAATTTATATATGAAGATGACTAGACATATAATTTGTTTACTTTAGCATAGAAATCAATTAATGTCAATGTGACTAGGCAGTCCTCCACACCCATGGGGAACCTATATAGGAATTATACACACTTAGATTTTTCTATTTTTAATTTTCTTGCATATATTTGGTTAGTCTTACACATCTACATTCAGTGATATTTTAATACATCACAAAATCCATGTATAATAAGTTATTAGTCATCTTAATTAATCCCTAGTTGAGATAAAGCACACATAAAATGGCCTAACTAAGACCAAATTGATCTAAATATGGCCCACTTGACCAACATTTTGCCCAAACTCAAAGTAGTATGCCCTTATTTTGCTTTAAAAGACCTAATTTGGCTTAAGATAACTCTTTCAGACCTAAAATACCTAAATTTGTCCTGAACTAACATAATTTTTTTGTAAAAAAATAGCCATTCTATTCATCCCGTGGCCTGGGCTCGATCCTAGGATCTCTCACTAACAAACCGAGTGTCTAAGAAACATATGCTAGTCAATCTGACTTTATTTGGGAAGATCATACCTTATTTTTCCTAAAACATACCTTACTTCTCTTGAAAAGACCAAATTTGGTGTAAGATTAGCCTTTTAGACCCATTTTACTCAACTTTAGACATTATTTGGTGTTAAGTAGAGCTTATTTGGATACTTTGTTTTCTTTTTGACAACTTTAGTGTTTAAAATGTTGATTAGAACACATATTAGTCATTCATGTTAAATTACTTTGCATGCTTAGTTATAATTTTGATCCAATTTAAGAACATTTGAATTTTTTCTTCTTTTGAGGTTTGGTCAGTGGACATTCTAAACATGGATAAGAGTTAGATCGAACAACCATTGGGTTCACAATCTTATATTGATGGAATCTACAAATTTCTTGACTATGCTAAGACTGGAATGGAAGATGGAAAAATTGTTTGTCCTTGCAAGAAATGCAAAGTCGGTAGGAAGGAGTTTTCTATGGATGAAGTGGAAAGACATCTATTGTTCCATGGGTTTTTTGGGGATTATAAAAATTAGATTTTTCATGGTCTGAAGAATGTTATTGAAAATCTCCTTGGAAGCCAACAAGATAGCAATGCAGACCAACCGGCTAATCATGATGTGAATCTAGTGGGCCAGGATGATATGGAAGGATTACTGAGAGATACAGTGGGACACGACATTGGATATGTGGGGAATTCATCATATAGTGAAACTAATGAAGGAGCCACATCATATGACAATCCTTACTATCAACAAGCCAATAATCCTCACGTTGTCGAAGATGATGAGAGATATAGGAAGTTAGTAGACCTTTCTAATAGAGAGCTTTATCCTGGTTGTAAAAATTTCTCCACACTCTCATTTCTTATACGTCTATTCAATTTGAAATGCATGTTTAGTTGGCCAAACAAATCTTTTAGTCAATTGTTGGATCTTTTATTGGATGCTTTTCCACAATTGGATGCATTTCCATCTTCTTATCATGAAGTTAAGAAGTTGATCAAGGAGTTAGGCCTCGGGTATGAAAACATACATGCTTGTCCAAACGACTACATGTTATATTGGGGTGAAAATTTAGAAAAGATTTGTTGTAGTGTGTGCCAGTCTTCCAGGTGGAAGATGGACAAAGATAGTCTTAGAGATGGTGTTCTAGGAGGTGAAGCTCATACTAAAGGTCTTCCAGCTAAAGTTATGAAGTATTTTCCCTTAATTCCATGATTGAGAAGGATGTATAGGTCCTCAAAGATAGCAGAAGATATGATATGGCATGAGAAAGGTCGAGTGAAGGATGGAAAACTACGACATCCAGCAGATGCTGCAGCATGGAAAGATTTTGACATTAGGTATCCAGAATTTTCTGATGACCCTCGTAGTGTGATAATTAGCCTTGCGAGTGATGGATTCAATCCATATGGGATACAAAACACTAATTATAGTACATGGACGATTATACTTAGTGTCAATAATTTGCCCCCATGGCTATGCATGAAACCATCTTCCTTAATTTTATCTATAATAATTCCTGGAAAATATGGTCCTGGAAATGATATTGATGTATATATGCTACCATTATTGCATGAGCTAAAGTTTCTATGGGAAGGTGTTGATGCATATGATGCTCATATCAGAGAGCATTTCAAGATGCGAGCCTCTTTGATGTATACCATCAATGACTTTCCTTCTTATGCCATGCTATCAGGTTGGAGCACTAAAGGTTATCATGCTTGTCCTTGTTGTGCTGAATCAACTCATTCATATCGATGTGGGTCAAAAATCTGTTATGGTGGTCATCGTAGGTGGTTACCAGATGACCATCTGTTTCGTTCCCAAAGTGGTTTATTTGATGGTACTGAGGAGTATGGTCATCCTCCGACTCCTAAATCTGGAAGTGATATTCTACAGGCACAAGAAAGCCTAAGATTTAAATATGGAAAAGCCTCAAGAAAGAATTCTAAGAAGAGAGGAAGAAAAAGAGGAGAAGTTTCTACAATGAATGAAAAAATGAGGTACTTTGGAAAAAAAGAAGTATATTTTTTGATTTGCCGTATTGGGAATATAATCATCTTCGTCATAACCTTGATGTCATGCACATAGAGAAGAATGTGTGTGAAAATGTGTTGGTAACACTTTTAAATGTGGAGGGAAAGTGTAAAGATGATGAAAGTGCTCGTTTGTTCCTTGAGGAAAATAATATAAAACAAAACTTGTGGCTCCAACGTGGACACGATGGAAGACGTGTGATGCCCCCAACTTTGTACTCCATGTCTTCTAAAGAAAAGGAATGCTTTTTGAATGTGTTGTCTAAGCTCAAAGTTCCAGATGGGTATGCATCCAACATTTCTCGATGTGTCAACATGAAACAACGGAAACTAATAAATCTCAAAAGTCATGATCATCAATCCTCATGCAAGATATACTTTCTGTAGCACTGTGAGCATCCGGAGCAACTGAAGTTGTTGATGTATTGTCAAAATTATCCTATTTTTTAAAATCATTGTGCTCTAGTTGTATTGATCTAAATGATCTCGATGAGTTACAAAAAAGTATTGTGGATAGACTTTGTCATTTAGAGATGGAGTTTCTTCCTCCTTTCTTTACCATTATGGTTCACCGCTTGGTTCATATGGTGGATCAAGTAAAGCTTGGTGGACCAGTCCAGTATGAATGGATGTATCCTATTGAAAGGTTAGAAAAATCACTAGAACATCTGAAAAATCATTTATCATATTTTTTTGGATGTTTAAGAGAGGTTCATTTCGATAACTCAATACCATTTTAATTATTATGTAGGTATCTAGCTCGATTGAAAGGCTATGTAAGGAATAAAGCACAACCAGAGGGTTCTATTGTAGAGGGTTATATTTTGGAAGAGACCATTACCTTTTGTTCTAGATATATTGAAGGAACCAAGACAATATTCAATAAACCTATAAGAAATGATGACAACATTCCAAATAAAAGTCTATACTTGTTCAATTCTGGTGGATGTCGTGTTGGGGCTGAAAAGGTCATTCGTCTTGATAACAAAAGCATGGAACAAGCACATCGTTATGTACTACTTCATTGTGATGACATTATGAAGGACTTGAAAGAGTAAGATGTGTTGTTGGCCCAATTTATTCTTATATAGAAGTTTAATAATGAGCTAACTCATTGTGTTGTTGTAGACAATTCTTTTATCATAAGCGAGAAGAGTGTCAAAAAAAAAGGAATAAGAGTCAATCAATCGTTAGAGACAAAGTGGTTGCTTGAAGATTATTCTAGATGGCTTAATATTCAGGTAATGAATACATGAGACAAGATTTTTAAGGGTCACAGTGCTAATTAATGTGGCTAACAACTTTCATTCTCTTATAGACACCAAATATTGATGTGAGGACCAAAGACGGAGAGTTAAGAAGGGCTTTATCTCGTGGACTTAATTTTTATGCTAAAAGGCTAAACGGATTTACAATCAATGGTCACAAGTTTCTCACATTAGAACGAGAAAGATATAGGAAAACTCAAAATTCTGGAGTCATGGTCGATGCTGATGGAGATTTTTAATATGGAAGACTCATTGATATTTATGAATTAGATTACTATGGGACTTGTAAAGTAGTTCTATTCTTATGTGACTGGGTGGATATAACTTCAGCAAGGGGTTTCAAGCATGATAGAAACAATGGAGTCTGTGTGAATTTCTCTAAATTGATGCACACTGGTAGATCATTGAAAGATGATCCATTTATCTTTTCATCTCAAGCGAAGCAGGTTTTCTATGTAGAGGATGAAAATGAGAAATGTTGGTTACATGTTGTTCATCATAAGATTAGAGATTCTTTTGATGTCGGGATAGTATCTGAATTTGTCAATGATGAAATGGACCCAACTTGACTATGAATGAGGAAATTTACAAGATTAGTTGATCAGTGAATGTTTATTAACATGAAGACATAGTGTTATAAGTGTGCTCTCTCTACAATCTATTTTTGTTGTTTATTGGATCATTACTACTCTTTTTTCATTGATCATTACTGTCTTATTTTCTATTAATGTCTACATATATTGTAAAATTTTGTAATAAAATATGTGTTGAATTTAGACATATCACTTTCAGTTGATGTACATTGTATCAAGCATGGTAAATCCTACAAGGTATGATTGATCATGCACGCTATGCTTAATGATTTATATATTGTTATATTTTATTTTAGGTGCCAAATCTTTGAAGGTAAAACATGTGGCGAAAAAATGAACAACACCAACTATCATGTCAAACACTCCAAGCCCAACTGTTCATATAAGTGCATCACAATCTCAGCAAGAGGGAGTAGATTGGAATGGTGAAACATAAGATTCCTAGCCAACCCCAGAGAATCGTGAAAGTGAGCCTTGGAATGAAAATATTTCATTTCATGAGGATGATATCCTAGAAACTGTTGGTGAGTTTTTTTTAAATTGTATTTATTGTTTTTGTTATTTTGTTTACTTGAGTACCCATTAATAAAAATATGACTGAATGTTATTAATGTTTCATAAATATTGTATATGTTGATGGAAAATTCGGGACAAAGAAAGGCCGAGTTCATGTATCACAAGTGTGGCTTCTAGAGACATTGAAATATGTTGTCAAGTTCAACAATTATAAACAACCAATTGGTAAAGGTGGACATTTGTTGGTAAGATTCCTGGGGGAGGTGTCCAAGAGGGGGGCTCTTTGTCCTATTGGTGAAACCAGCTGGAAAAAAGTGCACAAGTCCTATAAGCTGGACATTCTTAGGTTAACTCGAGTAAGCAATCAAAATTCCCATTTTATGTTAAAATGCAATAAATCTGGGATTCAAATTCTATTTTTGTGTTCATTTAGAGAAAGTTTCATATTCCAATTGACATGGAACTCGATGAAAAGATTCTATCACATGTCAATGGGAAATGGAAAACTTACAAGCAAAAATTGAAAGGCCTCTACATGGATCCTAGCAAAACAGAAGAACAAATTGCTAGACAAGTTCCAAAAAATATCATTAAAGAGCAATGGGTACGCTTAGTTAGCTATTGGTTTTCACCTACAGGAAAGGTAGGTGTGATTCTTTTGCATAAATTGCATTGGCATATTGTATATACCACTTGCATTATATATTAATGTGATATGCTAAATTCTTTTTATAGAGACTTTCAACAATAGGAAAGAGAGCACGTGCTGAAAAGGCTGATTGCCATACCACAAGATCAAAAAGCTTTTCCCAAAAGAAGCTTGAATTTGTGAGATATGATGTTTTGTGCTTGTATCTTCAATTGAGGTTGAGTTTTTTTATTCAAGGTAGTTAACACATACTATGTATTTTGACAGGCCATGAGAGAAAACAGGGAGCCTAGCAACTTGGAAGCTTAGAAGATTACCCATCGATGAAAAGATGGAAGCTACATAAAGGATACAAATACTAAAGACTTCATGGTTTGATATAGCATATTATGCTCAACTGAGATACCTTTAATTTCGATATGTGATCTAAATAGTAACACATGTTGATTAATTTGATTTAGGAAATGGCTGAAAAGTTGGTGGAGGAACGCATTGTTGCAAATCCTGAAATGTCGAGGGCATCTATAGAAGATGAAGTTTTCAATCAACTAATGTATGATGAAGATGTTTCAAATCAAAGACTTGTGGGCTATGGTCACGGAGTATCTAGAAGTCAATTATTTGGATTGAAGGCTGACTTGAGAAACAATGGTTATGTTGATGACTTGACAGATGTCAAAAGAAAACTCATTTCTATAGAGAAAGAGAATGAACAATTAAAGAATGGACACGTTTCATTAGAGAAAGAGAACGAGCAATTGAAGATTGCACATGCAAATTTGCAATCCCAATTGCATTGCATCACTTCTGCACTTGCTAGGAATGGCATTGTGCTTGGTGGTCCTACAGGAAGGGAACATAGTCAAAGGAACATGTATGATGAAGAAGTAAGTAATCCTCCTTTATATGCATCAAATGACAAGTTTTAATAGATGGTCAATATGGTCACTATTTTGCTCTTGATATATGTTTTGGATGTTATAGGTTGTTGCACAAGCTTCTAGTAGCCACAGAATGAATGGTGGGATGTGAATTACATCAAGAACATGAGTTTATCTCAATAGGACATTTCTATTCCATTTAAGATTTTAGTAGAATAGAACATGGTTGTGAATATCTATTATCTTTCATTGAATTCTTACATTTACAAAGGTAGTTTTCTATATGTTATTTTTCTTTATGTCAATGACTATCAGCTTTGGTGTTTATATTATATGGGAAGGATTGTGTTGTCTTTTGATTTCATATTGGTAGTGTTGTGTAGATAAATCTAGCAATATGGATAGTCTATTTTTTCCAACATGCTACATTCTTTTTCTTGAACCTTTAAGGAACCTCACGATTTTAGGAGGTTTATGGTTTGTTTGCAATCTTTTTTTCCCTTGGGTGTTCTAGAAGTAAAAACAAGGTTAAACAATAGGGAGGCATCTCAGAATGGATGGAAGTCTCTGAGCTTGTCCAGTTTGCATTTTGGGTGTTGATCGTATATGTTATCCTAGCTTTCTACTTTGCAAGCAAGCTAGCTGGTGTAGATATAGAAGCTCTTTCATTTGCATGTCCAGAAGGTTTAGAGAACAACCCCCCGATCTATAGGTCAGCTATCTAGCTAGGCTGTTTGCAAACAACACAGGCATTGAGTAGCCAATCCACATGGGTTCGCTGTCATATCAACAATGGCTCTGTGGAGATAACAACAGTAACTACACAGAGAAGCTCAGAAAAGGCAAGTCAATTAAGAAGCTTATGTAATAATTGATCATCTTTGCTATTATATATATATATATATATATATATATATATATATATATATATCTTGCTTCATATTTGAGCTGCCTTGGATTTGAAGTTTGGTTGTCACTGTCTAGGGATGCTTTTGTTGATTATTCAGTTAAGAACAATATGCTAAGCAAGGATATAGCAACACAAATATTTGTGATTTTGAAGCAATCTAGTTGAGGATACCTTACACATGTATGTTTAATTTTGTATGCATCATTTCATGTTTTATTTTATTTCCTCTTATGCTATCTATTCACTTTTGATCTCTTTGTTTCTTGTAGGATGATTTTTAAGCCTATACTAAGAGAGATTTTTGCAACACATCATGGAATGGAATTACAACAATGAATACTGAATTTTCAGGAACAATATGGTATGTGTGCCATCTCATTTTATAGATACAATGTATTTTTTAAATTTAGTTAGCCATTATGAAAAGCTTTCTATAATATGATAGATAGTTATATATATTTTTTCATCCATGTTTTCCTATGCTAGGATATTAACGATATACAACAACTTACCCCTCACTCTGCTTTTCCCTTTCATAGGAATACCATCCAAATTCATCCAGTGTTATATGCTTAGTCCAGAGCAAGCAAGAACTACAATGAGGCCCTCAAATGGCCTGATACAGAGAGTCCATCAAGATTAAATGAGATAAGAATGACGATGGAGGTATATCTTTGAACCAATATCAGATATGACAAAAATGTATTAGATTGACTCTAGATATATATTTGTGTGTGTTTGATTAGTAGATCATGCATATTTATTGAATGAATTAAATGGTTGTAAAATATGTATATTTTCTTCATTTAATCAAGGCTTTCTGTAAGTAATTCTGATAATATTTTCTCATGTTGGAATTATAATTATTAAATTAAATTTTAGGTAATAAAACACATCATTCATGTTATTCATGGGTTTATATCGATCTATATCTTCTTACGAATGGTTTGATTGTGTTTAGAGCTGCAATTAATGATATAACAATTTAAATCTTGGCTTAACTGTGATTAGAGTTTTTAAGATGTCATCATTGTAGCATTAGTATGCAATTTCAATTTTTTAGTTGGGTTACTACTCTACTCCTTGGCCATTGTGGATGTTAACTTTGAGTAGCTAATGCTCTTGGGTGTTCTAGAAGTCAAAATAAGGTTAAACAACATGGAGGCATCTCAGAATGGATGGGAGTCATCCTGATCTTCTTCAGTTTGCATTTTGGGTATTGATCGTCCATGTTATCCTAGCTTTCTACATTGCAAGCAAGCTAGCTGGGATAGATCTATAGAAGCTCTTTCATCTGCATGTTCAGAAGGTGTAGAGCACAACCCCCCAATCTATAGGTCATCTATCCAGCTAGGTTGTTTGCAATCTAACACGGGCATTGAGTAGCGATCCCCATAGGGTCGTCATGATATCAACAATGTTTGTGGGGAGATAACAATAATAACTACACAGAGTATCTGGGAAAAGGCAAGTCGATTAAGAAGATTATATAATAATTGATCGTTTTTCCTATTCTCTCTCTCTCTCCCTCTCTCTCTCTCTCTTATATATATATATATAGGGAGCCGATCCATTGCGGACTGCGGTCCGTGCAGACTGACTCTCCGTCTCGTGCCTTCCCCACGTCTTCCATTTCATGCGACTGATAAACCCACCTAACGCCCGCTTTCCTGATTTTACGGGATACGTTGTTATGCTTAGCCGGTGTTGTTTCCATATCTCATAATCCTTCTTTACTTGCGAAATATCCGCCTCATTCCTGTCATCTTATGTTGTCTAACTCCCCTAGTTTTTTTTTACTTTCCTCTAATCTTTACCGTGAGTCGATGGATCTCTTGGCATCTCATAAACAATAAAATATGACTTCTGCAAAACTCCATGTTTACATGTTTCTTGTCGTCGTTGTTCTCTATCTGACCATCTATCACTGTGTCATGTTTAGCTCAAGTTCTACCCAAGTAGACGACCATGTTAGATGGCTGGAAACCAGGTATGATGCTACTCATCGTTGTACTGGGCTTCCATGTGGCGCAACACAATGAGGAGCCGTCAAATTAAACAGGTGTGTATGGTTCTGAACTGCTGAAATGTGAGTAGCTATATTCACTTATGATTCAATCATTGTGGAACATGTACAGTAGCTTTGGTGGAGACATGAATGTGTGGGGGTTTAAGCTAATTGTTTGGCTCAATGTGAAGGTTGCATTTTGTAATTTGGTTGAGTAGGAGTTAGTTCATGACCATTATGTTTATGCTTGTGTTGTACAACCAGCTGTTCGTCGATGGATATAATATAGATCATTAAAATTTTAAATGTTATCTTTATAGATATAATACAATTTGTCAATGTAGTTAGCCATTCTAAACAGTTCTCTATAATACGATACACAATTTATTATATATATACATATATAGTTTTCGTCCATGTTTTCCTATGCTAGGACATTAACGTTATACAACAACTTGTCTTTGACTTTATTTTTTCCCTTTAATAGGAATACCATCCAAATTCATCCAATGTTATATGCTCAGTCCATAGCAAACAGGAACCACGATGAGGTCCTCAAATGGCCTGATACAGATAGCCTATCAAGATTAAATGAGATAAGAATGGCGATGGAGGTATATCTTTGAACTGATATCACATATGACTAAAATCTAATACTTTGACTCGAAATATATGTTTGTGCATGTTTGATTAGTAGATCATGCAGATTTATTGAATGAATTAATTGGCTGTAAAATATTTATGTTTTCTTCATTTAATAAAGGCTTTCTCTAAGTATTTCTGAAAATATGTCCTCATACTGGGAAGAAATTATAATTATTAAATTGAATTTTTGGTATACTTGAAAACACATCATTCATCTTTTCTATGGGTTTTAATCAATCTAGATCTTCAAATATTTATGTTTTCTTCATTTAATAAAGGCTTTCTCTAAGTATTTTTGAAAATATGGCCTCATACTGGGAAGAAATTATAATTATTAAATTGAATTTTTGGTATACTTGAAAACACATCATTCATCTTTTCTATGGGTTTATAATCAATCTAGATCTTCTTAGGAATTGTTTGATTGTATTTAGAGTTACAATTAATGATATGGCCATTGAAATATTGGCTTAACTGTGTTTGTAGTTTTTAAAATGTCATTATTGTAACATTAGTATGCCATTTCAGTTCTTCTTCTGGGTTTCTACACTACTCCTAGGCCATTGTGGATGTTGACTTAAGAGTAGCTAATGCTCTTGGGTGTTCTAGAAGTCAAAACAAGGAGGCACTCAGAATGGATGGAAGTCATTCTGAGCTTGTCCAGTTTGCATTTTGGGTGTTGACCGTCCATGTTATCCTAGATATACTACAAGCACGCTAACTGGTGTAGATCTGCAGAAGTTCTTTCATCTGCATGCCCAGAAGGTGTGAGAGCACACCACCAACCTACATGTCAGGTATCTAGCTAGGTTGTTTGCAAACAAAACGGGCATGGAGTAGTCGATCTACATGGGGTTGTCATCATATCAGCAATGGTTGTGGGTAGATAACAACAATAATTACACAGAGAAACTGGGATAAGGCAAGTCAATTAAGAAAATTGTGTAATAATTGATCCTCTTTCCTATTTTACACACACACACACACACACACACACACACACACACATATATATATATATATATATATATATATATATATATATATAGTCAGGCTAGAATACACTCGAGTGTACAGATCATGCCGTACACCCCAATGGTGTTTGCCTATCTAGACCATGTTTTTCCAAAATCTAATCCATCGATCTTTATGGTTACAATAATAATAGGTCACATACAAAATTTGAACTCATTTGGATGAGTGTAAGTCACTCATCCAAGGACAAATAAATCGACAGACAAAACTAATTTAAAATATGTTATTTTTGCCTACGTTAGATACATGACCTATAAGTGTCCAAATGAGCTAAATTTTATTTTATAGTATGTTCTTATGATAATTAAGATGATCAACGGTTTAGATTTTTCAAAAATTTATTGCATCTTCAAAAATGACTGAGGTGTACGGTGCCTCCGGTACACTCGAGTGTACACTAGCCTGACTCTTTCTCTCTCTCTCTCTCTCTCTATATATATATATATATATATATATATATATATATATATATATATCTTGCTTCATATTTGAGGTGTACTGGGTTTGAAGTTTGGTTGTCACCATCTAGGGATGATTTAGTCCATCATTGGGTTAAGAACAATTAGTCTTATCAAGGATATAGAAACACATATATTTGTGACTTTTGAGCCTATGCTAAGAGAGGTTTTTGTAACACATCCTAGATTGGAATTCCAACAATTAACCCTAAATTTTTTGAAACAATATGGTATGTGTTCCATCTCATTTTACAGATACAATACAATTTTTTAATGTAGTTAGACATTTTGATTTTTTTTCAATAATATGATAGACATATATATATAGTTCTCATCCATGTTTTCCTATGCTACTACATCAACGATATACACTCCAACTTACCTCTCACTTTGTTTTTCTCTTTTGTAGGAATATCCTCCAAATTCATCCAATGTTGTATGCTCTGTCCAGAGCAAACAAGAACTATAATGAGGCCATCAACTGACCTTCTACAAAGATCATATCAAGATGTACTAAATGAGATAAAAATGGCAGTGGAGGTTGCTATACCAGGCATATGGGTCTCAAGATATGAGGAATCTAATGGAGAGGCGAGATGAATTGAAAATCTAAGGTATATCTTTGAAATCTTGGCTTACATGTGTTCAGAGTTTTTGGAATGTTTATATTGTCACATTAGTATGCCATTTCAGTTCTTCTACTAGGATTCTACTCTACTCCTTCGTTGTTTTGGCTGCTACCTAGAGTAGCTATTGCTCTTAGGTGTTCTGCAAGTAAAAATCACATTAAACAACAGGGAGCCTGCTTAGAATGGATGGAAGTCATTCTGAGCATGTCCAGTTTGGAATTTGGGTGTTGATCAACCATGTTTTTCTGGCCGTCCAGCATCTTGGTAAGCCTGACACATAACTCTTTTTTCTGGCAGAAACAAAGTGTGCATTCATGTACTCTTTTCCATTAGATGTGCTGACACAATGAATCCAATTAACTAGTGTTTTATACACATCTATATTGGGGTTTCTGTGTCTCTTTTCTTCTTTTCTCTCTTCTCTAGCTCGACGAGCTTCTCATTGTCACTTTTGGTGGGATTCAAGCTCTGATATATATCTAGTGATAAATCCTTTCTCTGTATTCTTTTTCCTATACAAAAGAACCATGAAGATTGCTGGCATGATGCTCTATTTCTTTGCATTTCTATAAAAACGATCTGGGCTTATGATTATGTGTTCAATTCAAGAAAAAACAATATTGATGTTCATGTTAATTGCTGTTAGGATGTATTTTTTATGTTATATGTTGATTGTTCAATAGAGTATATATATTATCTATATTGCACTAATTTACTATAATGCTACACAATGCAGTTCACATAAAACGCTGACACAAACGACACATGCTTGGATCCCATAGAAAAGCTCACATAAGTCAAAGAGCACGTGCAACCTTGTGGAGCTTGCTTCCATATGATCTCCTATGCTAGAAGAAAATGTAAAATTCCCAACTATTGGCTACAACAAGAACAAAGGCGATAACAAACAGTCTGACAAATCATTCCCTCTTTAAGTGAGTGCAGTATCTTGAAGTTGAAGATGTATTGTGACCACCAATGAAAGTGCATGTGTTATCCACAAAGGAAAAGAAGACAATGATTGCCTCTTATCAGCCTATTTTATGGATATCAAGTTGTTTCATCCAGTTTCCGTTAGAGTTTATAGAGCTCTACTCTAGTTTGTATTATGTATCTATAAATCCATGGATCAGTTTTAACTTATATTTTATGTCTTGGAAGATATACAACTCATGTCTTGTGAATTGCTTATTAATTATTGATATAAAGTAAATGACCCATGCCATTTTCTAATGCAGTAGCAACTTGTGTTTTTAAGTGATATGCAAGCTTACTAATAGATACTCTACCCGATCTGAATATATGACATGAGTACTGTTTTTTTATTAATTCGGAGCAGTCAAATATGTTGTTTGTGGCCATATCATTGAACCTAAAGGCTGGCAGCAACATCTATTTTTTCCACACTTTATACAGTGGATAGGCTCCTCCCGCCAAATTACCAATTGAAACTAGAGCATACAGCTATCCACGCTCATAAGCGTGGATCATTTAATATTCACACAAATAAGTGTTGATATAAAATTACACCAAACAACATGGATAAGTGGTGACATGAAATTTTGCCACCCTTTTGTTCAGTGTGGAAATTGTATTTATCCACGCTATAATGAGTGGAAAATTATTATTTATTTCATGGATAAACACAAGAATTTCTTGTAGTTATTGAACCATTACTTCATCTTTTGATTATCAAGCATCCATGTATTAAGGAGTTATGGTGCATTCATCTACCTCTTTTATAACATGATTAAGGTATTATCGTCATATTTCCGGACTTGTTATGCTCTTTAGATTACTCCAGAATGACTACTTGATCAGAGTAATCAAGGAGGAAGCAACCTAAGGCTCCACACTTACCTATGCATTCAATATTTGAATACCTGGCCAGGGCATCCAATTACTGAGATTAGGTAGTATGCACCATATTTTATGTAACGGTCCAACCTTAGACACCATCCTAATCCTAGTCTTAGTATCCCTGTAGACTCGGCGAACCTAGAGCTCTGATACCAAATACTGTAACACCCAATCCACAACAAAACACGATTACATGTTAACCAGCAGATTATCGAAAATCACGGGAAATTAAAACCGATTTACAACAAGCACCACAAGATGAAACATATAATATCTGAGCCAACACTTTTCATTTCCTAACATCTTTTCAGGGTGCTACAACATAATTTCCCATCATCTCTTTACATGAAATAACTGTTTCAAATGCTACTTTACATCAAGGTACATAAACCGAGAACTGTACAACGATCATTATACAAGAAGCATAAAAAAACTCTCCCAAAGATCTAAGTGTACAAGGACGACACATAGGACTCTACTTCTAGACACTATCTATCCCACTGGGTATGATACCTCTGCATATCATCCGTAGCCACATGATCTTCATCTTGCCAGGCACGTCCACCTAAAAAGGGTTATTAAACAGTGGGGTGAGATACATAGTCCCAGCGAGAAACATAACCCTCTACCAACTTTATAATGATCACATATAACTGGTATAAGCAGATTATAGGAGAAACTTACTGAGCAAAGCTAACTTTATTAACATTCTTACCAAACCATCAGGAGGCATATAACCAACATTCTGTATGGAACATGATTGACAAGATGAGCTTTATAAGATCTTATCACAATATGTAAAGAATGTACATATAACTATAACTGGATCATCTACACAAGCAAGGCCTCAACCAATGTTCCATGTTTTACCTTAAGCAATATATTCTATACGGCTGGATTACAATTTATTATACCCTGAGGAAGTGAGTCGTACCGCTCAATTCCAACCTTCGGCTGTGAAACCCAAAGCCGGTGCCATATAAGGTCAATGGATGATCCAGACTCCACAACCTCTCCTCCTCGTGGTCAGTGCACGATAACCAACAAAGTGGCCTCAGCCACAGGGTCAGTCCCGTAGGATGCCCTTTCTCTAGCCCGACTTGGTACAAGTCTCGGCACTAGTATACCTCTGAGCCACAGGCCAAATCACCGTGCTCCTGAGCCATGAATGCATTCATGATCCTTGACACTAAGCCATGGGCCTGATCACCATGCTCTTATAAACATCTTGAGTCCACAACCGTAGTTGCATTCTGATCCTCCTATTTTCGGATAGGAGAAACCTCGCATATTCAACAATATGCGCTCTGGGTTAACCCGCAGGAGAACCCATTTCACCATCACCTAATTACTGACGATGATGGATCTATGGCCAGGGCAAACTATATGAGAGATTCATTTGTAATTAGTTAATGTATTTTAAGTAGATTGTCGGGCCAATCAAGTTGTATTAAGCAACAACATATAAAACATGAACAACATTAGAGTCATTACATTGGTGTTATATTGCTACTGCTATTTCCATTGCCCTTAACAATCATAACATTGCCATGGGATATAAATCCCTCACATCATCTCATAGTGCTACTGCCTCTCAAGGCTTCATCTTTACACATCATCATGGGATATCAATTCCTGAGTTCATCACATTACACCAGTGCCTCTCAAGGCATCATCAACATCATTAGGGAATATCAATCCCTCATGTCATCACTAGAGGATCACACCTCAACTGGCCTTTCTCATCATACTGATGATATATGTTATCTCATCAACAAGACATATCATTATTACTTAGATATTGCATATACATCAAGTGCTATACAAAGCACATAATCATATAATCACCATAGATCTTACTTGGCTATGAATTCAATACACATGTATGGTTAGCTTGCATAAGAAAGAGATAACTAGATCACCAAACATAGAACATAGATCTTAGCGAACATATTATGATTATCATGCTATCAAGAATTTAGGTGTACATGATTGGAACACCATCCATGTTCATAGTTGTGTCTGTAGTCAATTTATATTACTGTTATCAAACTGTGAGCATCCATCATGCCCCATATCTCATGAACAAATATTTGATTATCATGTCATCAAGATTAAGGTTCATAGCATTGGAATTTTCTTCCATCATTATGAACATATCCAAATTAATGTCATAACTGGTGTATAAATCAATACATACTACTGTTACCACATCATGGGTATCCCATCATACCCTATATCTCAAATCATACACGCATCATCCCTAAGGATTAACTTTAAGGATCATACACCATGATCCACCATCCAACTTAATCAGAGGTTCATTTATCATTAACCATAGGTAACCACTATACAAGGGTTCACAACCTATCTAGTCATAGCTTCAACAATAACAAAGGTGTACCCTCATGATAACGTACATAGGGGTATCAGGTTAGAGCACAACCCTCACTAAATGTGTCACATACCCTCAACAAAACTAGGTAGTGACCGCAAACTCTCACTAAAGGGGGGTATCAGATAGAGTACCAACTCTCACCCAAGGTTGTCGGCTACAAGTATGTCATACATTCATGCACAAAGGGGGTATCGTGCCAACCAGGATCTATGGTGTGTCGTGCAACCTGATCCAGAGTTGTGTATCGTGCATCCATCAAAGGTCAATATCAGGTAACCAGGTGCAAGGGCACGTGTTGTGCAACAGGCATCACCTATCGCCCAAAACACTACTGCCCATTAGGGTTAGGGTTTCATACCGGGCAACCCTCAACTCTCTACCACCTAAGGCCATATCGGCCAAGATCATGGCACCCAACAAGCACACCCACTTGGTTGACATATCAAGATACTCAAGGGGCTCTCATGCCACCCAAGGTACACTACTTCAACGTTGCCATGACACCCATGGTACCCTATCGTCCAACTAGGGTTTGAGACCCTATAACGGCCAAGACACCATATAGATGTGTGTCGGGTAAGAAAGGGTGTCAAGTTAGGTCCTTCACCAAGGCATATCAGGCAGGGATACTAAGTTTCACTCAAAATCTTACTCAAGGGTAGGGCTCTCATCCAAGAGTATCGTGCAAAGCACATCATGGCCACATCTCCCAACATCATATCAAAGAAGGATCCAGGTGTGAACCATAACACTCAAAAGCACCTTATCGGTCAACTAGGGTTAGGGCAACCCTATCGTTCAAGACTCCAAGTTGGGTATCTAGGGTTAGGATCATCCTATTGGCCATAGCAAGCATATCACCCTGAACTAGGGTTAAGGCATCTGTACCGCCCAAGGCACCACTTCTAGGGCTATCGCCCACACCAAGGATCATCTTAGTGGTTCCAAAGACATCACCACCATATTGCCCAAGATATTAACCGAGGGTTCAACTCCAAGAGCATGTCGTGCAACAAGGGTAGATCTTCTATATCGCCTAGGGCAACCCTATCACCCAAGCTAGGGTTGAAGCTCCATATCGGAAAAGACACTAAGGTTAGGGTTTTATGTCGGCCACCCACCATATCGCCCACCATCATCATCTTGGGTAGATGTGCATATCGGTCACAAGGTCAATAACGAGTTCACTAATTATATCACCCAAGGCTCAACTATAGAAGACGGTATTGGGAAACAACCTCAAGGAGCCACCATGTAGAACATATATCGGCCAAGGGACCAACTAGGTGTCCACCAACCATATCGTCCAAACCCTAACCCTAGGGTAGGAAAGAGGTATCGATCACCCCATCATATCACCACAAACATATAGGCCATAGTCTCACCTTTCAAGTCCAAAGGAGAGAAAGGGGTATTTCCACAAACCATCAACCGAAGCATAACTTATTAAGCAAGGTGCTGTATCGGGCAAAGCATAGTTGTATCAGGTAAAGCCCCATATCGGGCTAGTCATCTTCAACCTCTAGCCAATCATTACCATCTTGCACAAGGAAAACAAGCTAAAGGCAGCAATAAAACGTAGCATTCCCATTAGATAAGATTTCAACTTCCATATATACATCTATCATGGAGAAAGGTATCAATTTAAGTACAAGAACCAATATGTGCATATATGGAGAGTGTGCATAATAGAGATGGTTAAGAGTTATGTAACCCACCTTAAGAGGATCTCCATGAAAGGCATAAAGCTTCTTGGTCCAAGCAGCAAACCCACGTTCCTCTCCAAGAACATCACCCATCTAAATCTCCAAACAAGCCTTCAACACCATCATCATCACCTCAAGAAACAAAGGAAGAAGAAGAAGAAGAAACCATGGTTATGTATAGCTCAAGAAGAAGAAAAGAGGGGATATAACCATGGCTTTGCCTTCTCACATCAAGGGCCTATCCATGGCCGAGAGGGGAAGAGGAAGGTGAAGGATAAGACACAAGGAAAGACTAGCAAAGAAGCATGACTCACCAAGGTCGGATCTTGAGCAAGGAGTCTCCACGGCCAAGGTGCTCGTCCTCCCAAGCTCCATGGGAGTTTCCTTAAGCTCCTAAGTTTCCATGCTCATCCCATACAGGTAGGGGAAGGAAGGTGGCCAAAAAGAATTGCTTGGCTAAGGAGGAAGGGGGTTATATACACCAAGGAAGAGAGAGGTAGCAAGGGAGAGGTGTCATAACCACATAAACCAAGGTGCCACTTGCTCTTACACTAAACGCCACTTGTTGCCACCCTAGAAGCTCATGAATGGCCTGGTGATACACTCTATAATGTGTATCGTGAATCTAGGAAAATGCCATGGCCGATACACCCCTCAAACCGACACACCAAGCAAGCTTTGCCCGATACACTAAAAGACAAGGTAACATATGTGATGCATATATGTTATAAGGACCATATAGAGATGTCACTCCTCATCCAACAACCAAACAAGGCTCCCCTACTTCCTTCCACGTTCTAGATGATTCCAAAAAGTATCAAGAAGACTCTAGAGCTGATAATTGCATATTGACCCCTCCATTTTGGGTAATTTGCAATTTACACCAAAACTAGCACACAAAGCACAAGCATCAACCAACCATGCTCAAACTTGGAACATAGGTTCTTCATAAGGTGCCCCATAGAATCATCCTTTTTCTAATGATGCAAGAGGACTAAAGGCATGTTCCACATGTGACATATTGCAATATAACCCCTTACTTTGGGTAAATTGCACTTTGGTCCAAAACAGGCAAACATTGCTCAAACAACATTCAAACAGGACCAAACTGGAAACATGAGCCTGTTACATGATATGAACACATCTTAAGAAATTTGATTAAAGTTATAAGAACCTTTCATAAGCAAATCAAAGAGGGTTAGCCCAAAACTTGGGTCAGGGTCCTTACAATCACAATGATGAACAAGTTACTACAGCAAAGGGGCAATGTACCCAAACTGGTTGTGGATTTTGATCATGCAAGAAATCTAATTGGAGTGAACCGCAACTCATTTATTTCATATCTTGGGGTTCTTACTCGCAGCCATTGTAGTCCTATTTTTGAATCTTGGCATAAAGTTACTAAGGAGAAGAAAGACTTAATAGGGAAGGAACTATGTGTGAGTTATTATTATTTGTAATTCTATTTTTGTAGATTACTAATTTTTAGGATACTAGTTAATAGCAATTCTATTTTGTAGAGTATATTTGATTTGGATGAAAAGCTGCATCGTAAATGTATGATGCAATGCTGTGGGAGGGTCCTAAGGAACTATAGGACAAATCTCACTCGAGATTACATATGTGATGCTGAGAAGAGGTTCTTGATTGATTTCCAATTCTAGACATTGATCACTTTTTGACTAACTCTACACTGATAATTTTTTAGGCAAAAGACAACCACTAAGCAATGGAACTACCTGGACACCAAAGACTGGGAGGACTTTGTTACCCAAAGAAAAACGGATGAATTCAAGGTATTAAGCACCACTCCCAATTTAATTAATATACATTCTTATGTATTCACCTATTCAAGATTAACCTTTAGTGTTACTAACCAAATCAATGTGCTTACTAACAAGGCTATTAGCGATGCTCAAAGAGGAAGGCATGCACTGAATGTGCATGACCACACAATGGGTCGAAGAGGCTATGCAGGCATTTGCCAAAGACTACAAGCTGAGTCTACTGCTCAGTCTCCTGCTACTCAAGAGTCCTCTACTATTGGTCCTGCACCTCTGTCTTGCAATGCTATGTGGATAGCTGGGAGGCAAAACAAGAAGGGAGATATAACGAAGACTGCAACTGCTGAGGCAGCTGCAAAAATGGTAGAACTCAACTCTTAAAGCAATCAATCGATATTGATTATTGTTATGTTTACTTACCAATTTCTATTGATGGCGATTAGCAGGAGCTACACGAGCAGAGGAAGGAAGGAAAGTTCATCCCTGAGGGCACAAGGGATGAATTGACAGTTGCTCTGGGTAACCCAGAGCATCCTAGACGTGTTAGGGGTGCAAGCACTGGTGTGGGCATCAAAGCGTTCTTTGGGCCATCCTAGCACAAACCTATCCCAAAAGTAGGAATTTCACAAGTTAAGGTAACCTATTCTTTTTTTAGAATGTTATTTTGAAAGGGAATTCAATAATCGATTACGTTTCTTTTATCCATGTATAGGTAGATGAATTAATTGAGAGGAAAGTCCAAGAAGCAATGATGAAGTGGAAGGCATCTCAGACGGCCAATCAGACGGTACCTGTGACGTGTCGTGCTTCTATTACTCCTACTGCAGAGGTTGGGAGTAATCCTGTAGACCCACCACCTAGCACATCACATGTAAGTATTTTTATGACATAGTAGCTAGTCTTTTCAAGATGATATGTTTATGTATATATGTATATAACATTCTTTACATAAACTTGTAGGGGTTGAAGCCATGCCATATAAAAAGTAAAGAATATATCGTTGCGGAGGCACAAACCTACCCAGACCTTCCAGGGGAGATGTTTGATGGGACTCCAGTACTAGCTGGTACGGTTCGTGTGAGCCCGATACATATACTCCCCGATTGGAGGGATCTTCAACTGCCATATGCCCACCCAGATTCTAAAATGCTTGGTGAGGTAGAAGGGGGAGTGATAATGTGGCCCAAAGCGGATGTCGTCTATACTAATATTGTATGGTAAATTTACATTACGTTAATCTGTTAGTGTGTATATATGAGTCAATTGATCTGGAATTATATATACAGGTCAAAAAGACGACACCCACTACATCGCGGCCTCCACATCCACCTCCTCAACTAGCAAGTTGGATTCCAAGGGACCTACACGCCTCATTAGGTCCTAGTTGTAGGGGTATGACAGTATGGATCGACGAACATGATCGAAATTGCCCTATAAATGTTACAATTCTGGAGGATGCTGTAGGTTAATCATACGATAACAATCTATTTATACAAGTTTTGCATAGGTATTAATGCATAGGTATTAATGCAGGTCAGTCATACACAAACAAGCTATTTTTACAAGATATTTTGGAGTTGTTTCGTTATGATTGGCTGAACACATCTATGATAGAGCTGTGGATATGGTGAGATCTTATTTATACATCTGTATACCTTGTTTTATATATGGTGATCCGGTTTATTTTATATTAATGCATACGTAATACATGTTTTGCAGCCACTTATACAATATATGTACATATTTTGCATTTTCCCATGTGGGATTTTTGGTTCCATCTTTGATTAGTCTTGTAGATACAGACCCTTCTTCAGTTACTTCATACTACTATGATGATTTTGAATATTTTGGTAAAAATAAGAAGATGGTGATAATAGCTCCATTCAATGTCGAGTAAGTTTACTTTGCTTATAATTTGGACTTAAGAAAATTACATTTTTATTGTGGATTTTGAGTTATTAATTTTTAACTTTCTTACCTGTAGTGGTAGGCATTGGGAGTTACTAGTTATTGTCCCCAAAACATTCACTATCTATTATCTAGATCCTGCAGGGAATGAATTGAATACATTATATGGACACACAATGAAAAGGCCATTATTCTCATGAGAAATATTTCATATTTTTATATCTGTTAACATTTTTTTATTACATTACTATTTAATTATTCAATTTAATGTGTTACATTAACATGTAGGGTTTTACAAGAGTTCAAAAAAGCTGGAGGAAAGGTCCCCAGGAAAAAGAATCAGCCACTAGTTTGGGAGAATGTGAAAGTAATTTCCCGACTCCAATGTATATATTATTTATGTGAACTGTTCTTATTTGTATTTTTGAATATTTTGTATGTTTCAATTTATAGTGTGCTACAAAAGACAATGACTGGGCGTGTGCCTACTATGTGATGCAATTTATGGACCTAATCATCAAATATGCTGTAATGGAAATCGATACTATACATCAAGTATTATATATAGTCTCATTAGATAATATGAGATATATCAATCTTATTATATATTATTAATTATATATATGTCATTCTCTTTGCAGGTGTTTAAAAATAACTTCAGCACAGGTGGAAAGTTATTAGATGTACATACTCCCTATATGAGCGAGGAATTAGATGTTGTAAGAGAAGAATGGGCAAAAGCCCTACAAGTAGTGGGAATTTTTAAATATAATTGGGACAATGATGACAATGATGATGATGATGAATAAAGAATGATATTTCTAAACTTTGTTCTCATAATTATTTTTGTGTGAATGTGAATGACTTTTTCTGAATTGTCATATGTGTGAATGTAAATGACTTTTTCTGATCAATAAATGAATGTCTGAATGTGAAAAGAGATGAAATGAATGGAACTGAATGTGAATGTAAATGACTTTGCATGTTTCTACATGTATCTGATCAATACATGTGTCTGAATGTGAATGAATTTGTAGGTTTGTGGCCTGTTGTTGGCTGATATCAATGGATGTTGTAAATCTGTAGTTCAGAACTCAACTGCAGGTTCTGCATCCTGCGACCAGCCATACAACAGGCATGCAAATAGATAAGGAAAAAAAACCATAAAATAGGCATCGGTTATTTGTATAAAACTGATACCAAAGACATATGACGTCGGTTATTAGAAAAAAAATTGACGTCTCTTCCATGGCTGGCGTCGGTTATCAATAAGAACTGATGCCTATTGTGGCCTGGAACGACCGTGCTGGCAGGGTTATGGCGTCAGTGTTTGTTTAATAACCGACATATTTGATCATGATATAGTGTCAGTTTTTGTTAAGAACCGATGCCTATAGTTCCCTTGCTGGTGTGTTTTCGGTGGCGGGAAGGGTTATGGCGTCAGTTAGAAACCGACGCTAAAGGTGTTGACTTTTAGCGGCGCCCACTTGGGTGTCGCTTGGAAACCGACGCTAAAGGCTCTAAATAACCGATGCCAAATGCATTTTATGTAGTAGTGCAAGAAGTATCTATGAGTTTTCCTCTTACATGGCCATGAAGCCCTAGGCTAAGGACACATGGAAAGTCACATAGACACCTCATGCTTTCCCGCCTTCTTTATAAAGCCATATCCACCCCTTCCCACCTCCCAATTCAAAAAATCTTGCTCTTCTTCTCTTTGCCCCAACTTAAAGCAACGTTCCTACTCTGTTTGGTCACAAAGGTGCTATCCCAAGGTAAAAGAGAGTGCTTGCCTTGGTGAAGAAGGCTCCTAGGGTTCCAAAGTTTCTCTATTTGGGGTTTCTAAAGCTCATTCTTGGTGATTTTGACCAAAAATAGTAAGTTTCCTCCTTTCCTTCCCTATTTTTGATGCTTCTAGTCTTCCTCTCACATTCTTATAGGTCAGAACCATGGCCTTCCATGGTGAAACCCCACCTAGATCCCTTAAATACCTCATCTCCGTGATCTTTTCCTAGGGGTTTTCACCTCTAAAGTGGAGAAGGTGCTTCTTGCTCGAGATATGATCTTTGTTGTAGAAACCAGACTCTCTATCTTGGGAATCTTTCTACTTGAATCTGTCCACCTTTCCTAGAGGTGAGTTTTATAACCCCCTTCTCATATATTTATTACTACATGCTTAAAACTCATGCTTCTATGCTAAAAATCAATGATCTCCATCTTTAGTTACCATGTTTTTCTAGGGTTTTGGTTTCTTGATGTTTTACCTTCTCTAGAATCTCTAGTTCTATTACCTATGCAACTCTAACCTTGATCTTTGGTCAAATGGTGGTTTCTCCCTCCCTCTCACTCTTCCTCTCTCTCAAATTTCTGACTTGTCATTTCATGATTGGTTCAAATTGAAAAATTCATATCTTTTAATCCGCTTATCCAAATTTGACAAATAAATATGTTTTGGAATCAAAAAATTAATCTCTATGTAATAGAAATTCTTTCAGGGTCTGATTTCAAGGTTTAATGAAGGGTTATTTTTGGAAAATGAATTTAATTCATAAAATCCATAAAAAGTACATCTTAATCATCACAACTCCAAAATTAACATAAAAATATGTTTTCTTGATTAGGAGAACCTAATAAGTTCATTGGTGAGGTTTTTAGAATATAAATCTGAGTTTTGCTAAAAAGTTCTAAAATTAGGGTTTCTATACATTAATGTGCATTATGTACTCTAATACATGTTAATACATTAAAAATAGACAAAGTGGAACTTAGACTCAACAAAAGTGGTGAAAGTTAGTAATTGATATCAGTAAGAGAGGTATGTTCATTCTTACACCCTAAGTTGGGATATTTGCAAACCAAACCCTATATTTCCCTAACGAGGCTTTATTGAACCCTATTCCCTCTATTAATGATTCTTTTGTTAAATTGCCTTAAAATTGGTAATATATTTCTTTTTCTTGGGTCTTGTACCCCACTACCATGTTCTAATCGATATGATTATTTTACTTTCCATGATTTCTTTTCTAGCATGTTGATTTTATGGACTATTTAGCTATAGTAGTGGTACTTATGTACAACCACCCATAGATAGGGCATGTATTTATTTTCCCTAGGGAATGTCTTATTCTCCCCCATAAAAATATGTGTAGGTGACTCAGAATGTATTAATTCTCCCCTCAACTATAGGTTGAGGTTCAGTAGGTGCCTCAACCCTACTTAGTTAATGTAGTCAATATTAATCATACATGCAATTCCATCACTATTTTAATGTAATGGGAAGCAACTATTTTGATCATGCCTGATACTCTTGAAATCTTCATCTTATGATGAAAAATAGCATTTATATACATGTTCTCTTTTCCTTGATATCCTATTCATATTTGTTGTAACATATTTTTTATTCCTTTCCCTTTTGCTGGTTGTTTTCCCAACCAC
Organism: Alisma plantago-aquatica; assembly: GCA_963693085.1. Lineage (NCBI taxonomy): Eukaryota > Viridiplantae > Streptophyta > Magnoliopsida > Alismatales > Alismataceae > Alisma > Alisma plantago-aquatica. The sequence goes on from OY856412.1 coordinate 1,403,213,040, forward strand.
CCAGGTTTAGATCGAGGTATTGAACATGGTTAATGAGAACATAGCTACCAACATGGACCTAGCATTTGGAGATGTTGCTTGGAGATAGATTTGAAGTAGTTTAGACTTCCCTCTACTTAGATCCTTCTATTGTATCATAGATGTAAACCCTTATGGGGTATTATGATGTGGTTTTGTAATCTTTTGTAAAAATTGAATATAGTCATTTGTTTAATTCCACTGCTACACTTTGGTCATTTTGAATACCATTTATTGAGATTTGAAAATTTTACACCTATTCCAGCATACCTTTGAGTGTGTTCGGAATGGATGTTTTATTTTTAAATTTTTTTTAGTAGGAAGTGGATCCCCTCTCAGGTCCCACTCCTTGCAGAACGTATCAGAGCCCATGGTAGTCGGAATCTGACTATTTAAATTTTGTCTCCCTAATTAGAACCCTTGCCTCATATAGTTTCTTTTTAAGTGACATGTTTGTCCTAGAATTGATCTATGCTAATCTTGAGATGATGATAGTATTGATTTAGAGTCATAAGAGTTTCAAATTAGAAACATGTTTAGTTAACCATCATGTGATGAGCCTATTAGGTAGTTATTAGGGCATCAGTTGAAAGCAAAGGTGTCTAGAAAGGATCAGGGTTTGGGGGCTCGTAAGATTTCCCTCTACACCACTATCTTGGTTTGTGAGGACTCCCCATATTCATATGATGCCTACCTGACCTGAGCTCATACTGATGTCCAAAATAGCATGCCAGTAGATAGTAGTAGCCTTAGGCACCTAAGTTGGATACTCCTAAGAACCTAATATGTTGACCTTGTCTTTTAGGTGTAATGACTTGTTTGATGATGGATATTGTAACACCCCATCCAGAACAAAACACGATTACATGCTAACCAGCGGATTACTAAAAATCACGGGAAATTAAAACCGATTTACAACAAGCACCGCAAGATGAAACATATAATATCTGAGCCAACACTTTTCATTTCATAACATCTTTTTAGGGTGCTACAACATAATTTCTGATCATCTCTTTACATGAAATAACTGTTTCAAATGTTGCTTTACATCAAGGTACATAAACCGAGAACTGTACAATGACCATTATAAAAGAAGCATAAAAAAACTCTCCCAAAGACCTGAGTGTGCAGGGACGACACACATGACTCTACTGCTAAACACTATCTATCCCACTGGGTATGATACCTCTGCATATCATCCGTAGCCACATGATCTTCATCTTGCCAGGCACGTCCACCTAAAAAGGGTTATTAACCAGCGGGGTGAGACACACAGTCCCACCGAGAAACATAACCCTCTACCTGTTGGGTTTTGGAGGAGGCAGAGAAGCAGCGGAAACAAAAATTTTTCTCCCCAAACCCAGAACAAAAGGAATCGCGTCAACATCTATATAATAGGAAAGATGGTTTGTGAATCATACCTTGTCCCGAGGCTTGCTCGGCGACAATACCACACGCCTTGCGCAGTCTTCACCTCCGGTCTTGGACGGTGTCTGTGCAGATCCTGGTCACACCGGGACTGAAGACTCCTCCTCCTACCGGACTGTCAGATGACGGTTGTCCTCCTGAGTGGCAGTGACCTCGCGCCTCTGAAGTAGTCCACACGGACCACCCAGAACTCCATTCTCCTTGTCCCACAAGGAAGTGGAAGGAGTCGCACCCTCCTGTTGACGTACTAGTCGCCAACACACTCTCCTGTTGTCAATTGCAACTGCAGTTGTCCTTCCCTTGCTGCACCTCCCTTTGCGGGAAGCACTTGCTCGGGCTCTCTCTCGGTTACCAAAACCAGAGAGAACGACAACTTTGTAGAGCAATCAACTTGCACTGAGTTGTATCTTGAGAAGCCCCCAATACCCCTATATATAGACGGGTCATGGGACAGGGTTCTCTGTGCCCAGCAATACGGGACTAATGCAGGAGTAGAAGGGTTCGAGAATTTTCCACAAAAAGCAACCGGTTCGCAACTTGAAATGATCGGTTCACTACTGAACCGATCGGTTCGGCCATTGAGCCGATCGGTTGGACCTGAGCCGATCGTTTGGGGCACTCCAACCGATCGTTTGGTGCCCTGAACCGATCGGTTCATAGTCCTAATCCGGCTCAAAAAGACTTTCCTTGTTTCGTTCCCAATTGGTATCGAATACCAATGTTATTCCCAATCGAATTGGGCAATTTGAAACCAAAGGAAAATTCTTGCCGACATGACTTTTCCCAACTGGTCGGTTGCACCAGTTGAGCCGATCGGTTCAACCCTTGAACCGGTCATTTCAACCTGGGCATGAGCCGATCGGCCTGGACACTCCAGCCGACCGGTTCAGCAACCTCAACCGACCGGTTCATCACATGAACCGATCGGTTGGGAGCACAGGTTGGGCAAAATCAGTCAATTGCGATTTCAATCAATCCGATACTCCAATCAATGCATCCAACACCTTGAACCATACGATATTGAGCCATCGACTGATTGAGTGTTTAATTGAACTACTAAACTCCTTTAGTAATCAATCTAAACATTGCTTTGTGGACAAAACTCCTCTTCCAGGTTAAATCCTATGTGTGTGACCCTACAGGTCCATTTCACGTTGGCAGTGAAAGTCCATAACACTTATGACTTCACAAGCAAAGAGCGGTGCCTAGTCACACATCAGTTCTACCCAAGTGAAAGTAGAAAGTTGGAGAACAACTTTCATCCTACAATCCGTGAATGGTGTTACAGTGAATGTATAATTCCTTTAGCACTGATATCCAGAATGAACTCGAGGCATGGAACAATCATCCTGTCAATGTTCATTCATTCCTTGATCTCAGAGTAGACCGAGTGAGATGTGTATGACATCAATATCACATATTGATTCACACGTGCATGCGCATGCCTTTCTCAATCCTACTCATCAAGTGGCCAAGGATATCAAACTCCCTTAGGAGGGACAAATCCCATATCTATCACTCACCCCTCAAAAGCCCCATGTGTCAAAGCCACCCAATCATCACCTTTATAACAACCCATGTTTCAGGACTGCGTTTGATGATGTCAAAGTGTACCCAACGACATGTGTTGAGTGCAGTGATTTCAGGTCTAAGAATCACACTCACCACCATCACTGTGAGAGCTGACTGTGACTACCATGTCATGGTTCCATGTGTCACTCTCACGGTGGGTCTGTCTGATACCTTATTCTCTAACAAGTACCTATGTGCTTGGTTTGATATCACCATATCATGACTAATGAGATTCTGTCATCAACCAACACAAAATCTAGTTTTTAGTGTTATTGATGTCTATGGTTATTTCCACAATAACAACCGACTAGGGACTATACAAGAATGTATACTCTTAACATCCGTATGATCTCATCGTTTAGGTCCTTAACCTAAAAGCATACGTCATTGAGTAAAACAATCTTTAGACATCTATCATGTTACACCATCATCTCAGAAACAGTTTAAACATATAGATTGGAAATTGCCTTTATTATTATTCAAATCATTTACAAAGTATCCCATTACAATCATCATATGACTTGCTCTATGGGCATACATACTAACAGACTCCCACTTGCACTTAGAGCCAGTCACCAAGGAAACGCAGTCCTTGTGACCTAGCATGACCATCATGCTTCTGCTGAGAAAGGGCCTTAGTCAGTGGATCAGCTATGTTGTCTTCAGTTGGTACTTTGCAAATCTTCACATCTCCTTGCTGTACGATCTCTCGTATGAGATGGAAGCGCCGCAGTATGTGCTTGGACTGCTGATGTGATCTGGGCTCCTTAGCTTGTGCAATAGTTCCATTGTTGTCACAATAAAGCTCAATTGCATCACAGCTACTGGGAACTACACCAAGTTCAGAGATGAACTTCCTGATCCACACAACCTCCTTTGCTGCATGCGAAGTAGCAATATACTCGGCCTCTTTAGTAGAATCGGAAACTGTTTCTTGCTTGGAACTCTTCCAGCTCACAGCTCCATTATTAAGGCAAAACACAAATCCTGACTGCGATCTGTAATCATCTTTATCGGTTTGGAAGCTTGCATCGGTGTAACCCTTTACAACCAGCTCTTCCTCGCCGCCGTACACAAGAAACTGATCCTTAGTCCTTCACAAGTACTTGAGGATGTTCTTCACGGCTGTCCAGTGAGCATCCCCGGGATCTGACTGGTACCTGCTCGTCATGCTTAGAGCATACGAGACATCTGGGCGTGTGCACAACATAGCATACATGATGGATCCAATGGCTGATGCATATGGGATCCCATTCATACGCTCCCTCTCTTCACAAGATTGGGGACATTGAGCTCTAGAGACGGTAACTCCATGTAGCATAGGGACGTTGCCTCTCTTTGAGTTCTCCATGCTGAACCGCTTCAGCACCTTGTCAATGTACGTGCTCTGACTTAGTCCGAGAAGCCTTCTAGATCTATCTCTATAGATCTTAATTCCTAGAATGTAGGATGCTTCTCCTAAGTCCTTCATTGAGAAAGTTTTCCCAAGCCAAGTCTTTACCTTCTCTAAGGCTAAGACATCATTCCCCATCAAAAGTATGTCATCCACATACAATATGAGAAATGTGGTCGAGCTCCCACTAACCTTCTTATACACACAAGGTTCATCTTCATTTTGAATAAAGCCAAACACTTTGACTTCTTCATCAAATCGAAGATTCCAACTCCGAGATGCTTGCTTCAATCCATAGATTGACCTTTGCAGTTTACAGACTTTATTGGCATTCTTTGGATCTACAAAACCTTCAGGTTGTGTCATGTACACATCCTCATGAATATTCTCTTTAAGGAATGCGGTTTTAACATCCATCTGCCAAATCTCATAGTCATAATAAGCTGTAATAGCAAGCATGATCCTGATGGACTTAATCATGGCAACTGGAGAAAAGGTTTCGTCATAGTCAACACCTTGAATTTGTCGAAAACCCTTTGCAACCAATCTACCTTTATAAGTTTGCACATTGCCATCCATGTCGGTCTTTTTCTTAAAGACCCACTTGCACCCTATGGGTTTTACCCCTTCGGGTGGTTCCACCAAAGTCCATATTTTGTTGGAGTACATGGATTCCATCTCGGATCTCATGGCTTCAAGCCATTTCTCAGAATCTGGTCCCTCCATAGCCTCTACGTAGGTAGTTGGATCATCATCTATGATCAACTCTCCACCTTCCTGAGTTACAAGGTATCCAAACCTCTCAGGTTCAAGGTGAGTCCTACTAGATCTACGAGGTCCTTGTGTTACCTGAGGAGACTGAGATTCCACAACACCTTGCGAATCTGTATTTTCCTCTGGTACATCTACCGGTTCAATGTTCTCTTGTTGGGCTTGAACTTCTTCAAGCTCTATATTCCTCCCACTGTTTCCTTTGGAAATAAATTCCTTCTCTAGGAACACAGCATCCCTGGCAACAAACACTTTGTTGTCAGTAGGGTGGTATAGATAGTATCCCTTGGTCTCCTTGGGATATCCAACAAAGTAACATTTATCAAATTTGGGTCCAAGCTTATCAGGAAACATTTTCTTGACGTAAGCCCCACAACCCCAAATCTTCATAAAAGACAAATTGGGACACTTCCCAGTCCATATCTCATATGGTGTCTTTTGAACCGATTTAGATGGTACATGGTTAAGTGTAAACACGGCGGTTTCAAGAGCATGACCCCAGAAAGAAATTGGAAGATCAGCAAAACTCATCATTGATCGCACCATATCTAACAATGTGCGATTCCTTCTTTCAGACACACCATTATGCTGTGGTGTTCCAGGCGGAGTCCATTGTGATACAATACCACGGGCTCGCAGAAGGTCCTCAAACTCCTGACTCAAGTATTCTCCACCTCGATCAGAACGAAGTGCCTTAATACTTTTACCAAGCTGGTTCTATACTTAATTCATGAAATCCTTGAACCTTTTAAGGGTTTCTGACTTATGCTTCATCAGGTACACATAGCCATACCTACTGAAATCATCAGTGAAGGTAATGAAGTACTGATATCCATTTCTGGCATTAGTTCTAAAAGGCCCACATACATCAGTATGTATGAGTCCTAATAGATCACTAGCTCTCTCACCTTTACCTGAAAAGGGAGTCTTGGTCATCTTGCCCAACAAACAAGATTCACATGTCTCTATTGATTCATAATCAAAAGAGTCTAGATAACCATCTTTATGGAGTCTAGAAATGCGCTTCTCATTTATGTGCCCTAGACGACAATGCCAGAGATATGTTTTGTTTGAGTCGTTGCGTTTTTGCTTTTTGGTGTTTACGTTTTATACACTTGTCTCCAAATCTATCAAGTATAGACCATAAGACATAAGGGCACTGCCATAAAAGATCCCATCTTTAGAAATGGAACAGTTTCCATTCTTAATAAGAAATTCAAATCCATCTTTGTCCAAACAAGAAACAGAAATGATATTCCTATTTATGGCAGGTACATAATAGCAGTTCTTCAACTCTATTATTAGCCCGCTGGGTAGAGTTAACTCATAGGTTCCTACTGCACTGGCGGCAACTCTTTCCCCATTAGCAACTCTTAGTTCAACCTCGCCTTTCCCCAAAGGCCTACTTCTCTTAAGATCCTTCACATTTGAACAAATGTGAGATCCGCATCCGGTATCAAGTACCCATGACGAAGAAGTAGTAAAGTTAATCTCTATCACGTATACACCAGAAGTAGAGATCTCTATCTCCGACTTCTTCTTCCATTGTTCCTTCCATCCTCTCCATGTAGAAGAAATTGGTTTGGCGAGAGAACACTTCTCTCCCTTACCTACTTTCTTCTTCACCAACGCATTAAGCGTACATAGAGTGGATTCTAAGGCTCCTGGTATATCTGGATTGTGCAAAACATTTCTCACAGTCCTCAACCAGTCATGGAATTTATTCTCAATTAATTTGCCCATTTTAAAATATGATTCTTTTGCCATTCTACAAGAGAAAATTTGCATTTGTCAAAACCTTTTTGATTTGATTTGAATAAAATTTGACGATAGTTAATTAGGCCTTTAATTAATTACCGCTCCCACTATTTTGACTCAAATTGATAGCCCTCACCATCAATTCGGAAGATTGCAGCGTACAATCTTCTAGTGGGTCAAGATCCTAGAATCCTCTAAGCCATGGACCAGCTTTGGCTGTCACCCACAACTCAGATCTTCCGGGTAGGCAACTCTTGCCAATTGCATCATATGCAACTCTTGATGAATGAACATGCGCAACACCTTGCCATGAACATTCCGTGCCTCTGGGCTTAGACGCTCTAAGAATTACCAGTTAAGTCTAACCCAAAAGCCGACACGGTAAACATGCACCCTGCTTTGGCAGAACCTACATGTCGACCCTTCACACTTCCACAAGATAGACGGCGCACCACGCTTTGGCGTAACCTACGCTTGGTCGATCAAGTTTGCCATGTGTGTCGCTAATGGAAGGAATATAAGACTTAATATTTAAAGAGGGATTTGGTTTTATATACATATACATATCCAATCACCACAATATATAGTACGTATCATATACATGCTATATTCCACAGAAAACATGCATAAACGATAAAAAGCAATGATTATGGCCATCCTATTTGTGATTCCTCGAGCCAAGAGGAATCACGGTCATCTAGGTCTACATCACATGCAACCTGTACAAGATGAAATTTGTGCCTGCCTTTCTGGGTTTGATCAGCTCATCTTCATGACTGATCGGCTCGCCATCAGGTAGGTTGTCCGGGTGCCACCAGCCGATCGACTGGCGCCTCCAGCCGATCGGTTCACTGTCATCGTGCATCTCCTCATGTCGCCACCCGCTCATCTCGTTCCTCGAACTGGTCGTCTGGATCACCAACCGATCGGTTCACTCCTTGAACCGATCGTCTTCAGGTTGTCCGCCATTCTTTGACATAACAGGAAATAAAATCTATCCTGTTTTACAATTGAATTGAGAAACCCCGAGTTACATTCGGGGGGAGCAAAGGTAGGAAAAGAATTCTCGAATTATTTCGAGTTACATCAGGAATATGAGAAAGGGAATCGGTGCGCAGACCGAGATGCAAGCAACCACACAAACAACCATACACAAATATAGGGGTTTATAGGCCATAATCATGCTACACATCCACCACAAAACTCGTTTAAGGGCGACGCGTATCGAGTGCATTAATATTACATATCATATATGTATATTAGGGATTTGTGGATTGGACATATATAAAGCCGATATTATTCGCATCACATGCAATAAATAAAGGCGACAAACCAAAATCGATCATATCAATAATCCTAAAATATAGAGAGGTTGACGTGGCTCTGATACCACTGTTGGGTTTTGGAGGAGGCAGAGAAGCAGCGGAAACAAAAATTTTTCTCCCCAAACCCAGAAGAAAAGGAATCGCGTCAACATCTATATAATAGGAAAGATGGTTTGTGAATCATACCTTGTCCCGAGGCTTGCTCGGCGACAATACCACGCGCCTTGCGCGGTCTTCACCTCCGGTCTTGGACGATGTCTGTGCAGCTCCTGGTCGCACCGGGACTGAAGACTCCTCCAACTACCGGACTGTCGGATGACGGTTGTCCTCCTGAGCGGCAGTGACCTCCCGCCTCTGAAGTAGTCCACACGGACCACCCGGAACTCCACTCTCCTTGTCCCACAAGTAAGTGGAAGGAGTCGCACCCTCCTGTTGACGTACTAGTCACCAACACACTCTCCTGCTGTCAATTGCAACTGCAGTTGTCCTTCCCTTGCTGCACCTCCCTTTGCGGGAAGCACTTGCTCGGGCTCTCTCTGGGTTACCAAAACCAGAGAGAACGACAACTTTGCAGAGCAATCAACTTGCACTGAGTTGTATCTTGAGAAGCCCCCAATACCCCTATATATAAAGACGGGTCATGGGACAGGGTTCTCTGTACCCGGCAATACGAGACTAATGCAGGAGTAGAAGGGTTCGAGAATTTTCCACAAAAAGCAACCGGTTCGCAACTTGAAATGATCAGTTCACTACTGAACCGATCGGTTCGGCCATTGAGCCGATCGGTTGGACCTGAGCCGATCGTTTGGGGCACTCCAACCGATCGGTTGGTGCCCTGAACCGATCGGTTCATAGTCCTAATCCGGCTCAAAAAGACTTTCCTTGTTTCGTTCCCAATTGGTATCGAATACCAATGTTATTCCCAATCGAATTGGGCAATTTGAAACCAAAGGAAAATTCTTGCCGACATGACTTTTCCCAACTGGTCGGTTGCACCAGTTGAGCCGATCGGTTCAACCCTTGAACCGGTCGTTTCAACCTAGGCATGAGCCGATCGGCCTGGACACTCCAGCCGATCGGTTCAGCAACCTCAGCCGACCGGTTCATCACATGAACCGATCGGTTGGGAGCACAGGTTGGGAAAAATCAGTCAATTGCGATTTCAATCAATCCGATACTCCAATCAATGCGTCCAACACCTTGAACCATACGATATTGAGCCATCGACTGATTGAGTGTTTAATTGAACTACTAAACTCCTTTAGTAATCAATCTAAACATTGCTTTGTGGACAAAACTCCTCTTCCAGGTTAAATCCTATGTGTGTGACCCTGCAGGTCCATTTCACGTTGGTAGTGAAAGTCCATAACACTTATGACTTCACAAGCAAAGAGCGGTGCCTAGTCACACATCAGTGCTACCCAAGTGAAAGTAGAAAGTTGGAGAACAACTTTCACCCTACAATCTGTGAATGGTGTTACAGTGAATGTATAATTCATTTAGCACTGATATCCAGAATGAACTCGAGGCATGGAACAGTCATCCTGTCAATGTTCATTCATTCCTTGATCTCAGAGTAGACCGAGTGAGATGTGTATGACATCAATATCACATATTGATTCACACGTGCATGCGCATGCCTTTCTCAATCCTACTCATCAAGTGGCCAAGGATATCAAACTCCCTTAGGAGGGACAAATCCCATATCTATCACTCACCCCTCAAAAGCCCCATGTGTCAAAGCCACCCAATCATCACCTTTATAACAACCCATGTTTCAGGACTGCGTTTGATGATGTCAAAGTGTACCCAACGACATGTGTTGAGTGCAGTGATTTCAGGTCTAAGAATCACACTCACCACCATCACTGTGAGAGCTGACTGTGACCACCATGTCATGGTTCCATGTGTCACTCTCACGGTGGGTCTGTCCGGTACCTTATTCTCTAACAAGTACCTATGTGCTTGGTTTGATATCACCATATCATGACTAATGAGATTCTGTCATCAACCAACACACAATCTAGTTTTTAGTGTTATTGATGTCTATGGTTATTTCCACAATAACAACCGACTAGGGACTATACAAGAATGTATACTCTTAACATCCGTATGATCTCATCGTTTAGGTCCTTAACCTAAAAGCATACGTCATTGAGTAAAACAATCTTTAGACATCTATCATGTTACACCATCATCTCAGAAACAGTTTAAACATATAGATTGGAAATTGCCTTTATTATTATTCAAATCATTTACAAAGTATCCCATTACAATCATCATATGACTTGCTCTATGGGCATACATACCAACACTACCAGCTTTCTAATGATCGCAGATAACTGGTATAAGCAGATTATAGGAGAAACTTACTGAGCAAAGCTAACTTTATTAACATTCTTACCAAACCATCAGGAGGCATATAACCAAGCATTCTGTATGGAACATGATTGACAAGATGAGCTTTATAAGATCTTATCACAATATGTAAAGAATGTACATATAACTATAAGATATAACTAGATCATCTACACAAGCAAGGCCTCAACCAATGTTCTGTGTTTTGCCTTAAGCAATATATTCTATATGGCTGGATTACAATTTTTATGCCCTGAGGAAGTGAGCCATACCGCTCCCAACCTTCGGCTGCGAAGACCAAATTCGGTGCCATACAAGGTCAATGGATGATCTGGACTCCACGACCTCTCCTCCTTGTGGTCAGTGCACGATAACCAACAAAGTGGCCTCAGCCACAGGGTCAGTCCCGCAGGCTGCCCTTTCTCTAGCCCGACTTGGTACAAGTCTCGGCACTAGTATACCTCTGAGCCACGAGCCAAATCACCATGCTCTTGAGCCATGAATGCATTCATGCTCCTTCACAGTGAGCCATGGGCCTGATCACCATGCTCTTATACACATCTTGAGTCCAAAACCACAGTTGCATTCTGATCCTCCTATTTTCGGCTAGGAGAAACCTCACATATTCAACAATATGTGCTCCAAGTTAAACCACAGGAGAACCCGTTTCACCATCGCCTAATTCCTGACGATGATGGATCTATGGCCAGGGCAAACTATATGAGAGATTCATTTGTAATTAGTTAACGTATTTTAAGTAGATTGTTGGGGCAATCAAGTTGTATTAAGCAACCACATATAAAACATGAACAACATTAGATTCATTACATTGGTGTTATATTGGTACTGCTATTTCCATTGCCCTCAACAATCATCACATTGCCATGGGATATAAATCCCTCACATCATCTCATAGTGCTACTGCCTCTCAAGGCTTCATATTTACACATCATCATGGGATATCAATCCCTGAGTTCATCACATTACACCAGTGCCTCTCAAGGCATCATCAACATCATTAGGGAATATCAATCCCTCATGTCATCACTAGAGGATCACACCTCAACTGGCCTTTCTCATCATACTGATGATATATGTTATCTCATCAATAAGACATATCATTATTGCTTAGATATTCCACATGCATCAAGTGCTATACAAAGCACATAATCATATAATCACCATAGCTCTTACTTGGCTATGAATTCAATACACCTGCATGGTTAGCTTGCATAAGAAAGAGATAATTGGATCACCAAACATAGAACATAGATCTTAGAGAACATATTATGATTATCATGCTATCAAGAATTTAGGTGCACAGGATTGGAACACCATCCATGTTCATCGTTGTGTCTGTAGTCAATTTATATTGTTGTTATCAAACTGTGAGCATCCATCATGCCCCATATCTCATGAACAAATCTTTGATGATCATGTAATCAAGATTAAGGTTCATAACATTGGAATATTCTTCCATCATTATGAACATATGCAGATTAATGTCATAACTGGTGTATAAATCAATACATACTACTGTTACCACATCATGGGTATCCCATCATATCCTATACCTCAAATCATAAGCACATCATCCCTAAGGATTAACTTTAAGGATCATACACCATGATCCACCATCCAACTTAATCAGAGGCTCATCTATCATTAACCATAGGTAACCACTATACAAGGGTTCACAACCTATCTTGTCATAGCTTCAATAATAACAAAGGTGTACACTCACGATAACGTACATAAGGGCATCAGGTTAGAGAAAAACCCTCACTAAATGTGTCGCATACCCTCAAAAAAACTAGGTAGTGACCGCAAACCCTCACTAAAGGGGGATATCATATAGAGTACCAACTCTCACCCAAGGTTTCCGGCTACAAGTATGCCATACATTCATGCACAAAGGGGGTATCGTGCCAACCAGGATCTATGGTGTATCATGCAACCTGATCCAGAGATGTGTATCGTGCATCCATGCAAGGTCGACATCAGGTAACCAGGTGCAAGGGTGCGTGTCGTGCATCACATGGGCGTCACCTATCACCCAAAACCCTACTTCCCATTAGGGTTAGGGTTTCATACCGGGCAACCCTCAACTCTCAACCGCCTAAGGCCATATCGGACAAGATCATGGCGCCCAACAAGCACACCCACTTGGTTAACATATCAAGATACTCAAGGGGCTCTCATACCACCTAAGGTACACTACTTCAATGTTGCCATGATGCCCATGGTACCCTATCGTCCAACTAGGGTTTGAGACCCTATAACGACCAAGACACCATATAGATGTGTGTCGCGCAAGAAAGGGTGTCAAGTTAGGTCCTTCACCAAGGCATATCGGGCAGGGATACTTAGTCTCACCCAAAAGCTTACTCAAGGGTAGGGCTCTCATCCAAGAGTATCGTGCAAAGCACATCATGGCCACATCTCCCAAAATCATATCAATGAAGGGTCAAGGTGTGAACCATAACACTCAAAAGCACCTTATCAGTCAACTAGGGTTAGGGAAACCCTATCGTTCAAGACTCCAAGTCAGGTATCTAGGGTTTGGATCATCCTATCGGCCAAAGTAAGCATATCACCCTGAACTAGGGTTAGGGCATCTGTACCGCCCAAGGCACCACTTCTAGGGCTATCGCCCACACTAAGGATCAGCTTAGTGGTTCCAAAGACATCTCCACCATATTGCCCAAGATATTAACCAAGGGTTCAACTCTAAGAGCATGTCATGCAACAAGGGTAGATCATCTATATCGCCCAGGGCAACCCTATCACCCAAGCTAGGGTTGAAGCTCCATATCGGCCAAGACACTAAGGTTAGGGTTTTATGTTGGCCAACCACCATATCGCCCACCATCATCATCTTGGGTAGATGTGCATATCGGTCACAAGGTCAATAAAGAGTTCACTTATTATATCACTCAAGGCTCAACTCTAGAAGAGGGTATTGTGAAACAACCTCAAGGAGCCACCATGTAGAACATATATCGGCTAAGGGACCAACTAGGTGTCCACCAACCATATCGTCCAAACCCTAACCCTAGGGTAGGAAAGAGGTATCGATCACCACATCATATCACCACAAACATCTAGGCCATAGGCTCACCTTTCAAGTCCAAAGGAGAGAAAGGGGTATTGCCACAAACCATCAACTGAAGCATAACTTATTAAGCAAGGTGTTGTATCGGGCAAAGCATAGTTGTATCGGGTAAAGCCCCATATCGGGCTAGTCATATTCAACCTCTAGACACCCATTACCATCTTGCACAAGAAAACAAGCTAAAGGAAGTAATAAAATGTAGCATTCCCATTAGATAAGATTTCAAGTTCCATATATACATCTATCATGGAGAAAGGTATCAATTTAAGTACAAGAACCAATATGTGCATATATGGAGAGTGTGCATAATAGAGATGTTTAAGAGTTATGTAACCCGCCTTAAGAGGATCTTCATGAGAGGCATCAAGCTTCTTGGTCCAAGAAGCAAACCCACGTTCCTCTCCAAGAACATCACCCATCCAAAGCTCCAAACAAGCCTTCGGCACCATCATCATCACCTCAAGAAACAAAGGAAGAAGAAGAAGAAGATACCATGGTTATGTATTGCTCAAGAAGAAGAAAAGAGGGGAGATAAGCACGGCCTTTCCTTCTCACATCAAGAGCCTATCCATGGACGAGAGGGGAAGAGGAAGGTGAAGGAGAAGGCACAAGGAAAGAGTAGCAAAGAAGCATGACTCACCAAGGTCGGATCTTGAGCAAGGAGTCTCCATGGCTAAGGTGCTCGTCCTCCCAAGCTCCATGGGAGTTTTCTTAAGATCCTAAGCTTCCATGCTCGTCCCATACAGGTAGGGGAAGGAAGGTGGCCGAAAAGGATTGCTTGGATAAGGAGGAAGGGGGTTATATACACCAAGGAACAGAGAGGTAGCAAGGGAGAGGTGTCATAACCACATAAACCAAGGTGCCACTTACTCTTGCACTAAACGCCACTTGTTTCCACCCTAGCAGCTCATGCATGGCCTGGAAATACACTATAGAATGTGTATCGTGCAGCTAGGAAACTGCCATGGCCGATACACCCCTCAAACTGACACACCAAGCAAGGTTTGCCCGATACACTAAAAGACAAGGTAACATATGTGATACATATATGTTATAAGGACCATATAGATATGTCACTCCTCATCTAACAACCAAACAAGGAGCCCCTACTTTCTTCCAAGTTCTAGATGATTCCAAACAGAAGCAATAAGACTCTAGAGCTGATAATTGCATATTGACCCCTCCATTTTGGGTAATTTGCAATTTACACCAAAACTAGCACACAAAGCACAAGCATCAACCAACCAAGCTCAAACTTGGAACATAGGTTCTTCATAAGGTGCCCCACAGAATAATCCTATTTCTAATGATGCAAGAGGACTAAAGGAATGCTCCACATGTGACATATTGCAATATAACCCCTTACTTTGGGTAAATTGCACTTTGGTCCAAAACAAGCAAACATTGCTCAAACAACATTCAAACAGGACCAAACTCGAAACATGAGCTTGTCACATGATATGAAAACATCTTAAGAAATTAGATTAAGGTTCTAAGCACCTTTCATAAGCAAAGCAAAGAGGGTTAGCCCAAAACTTGGGTCAGGGTCCTTACAAGTCATAAACCCCTAACAAGGATTTTGCCCCCGAAATCCCAAGAGAAAAGAAGACGGGTGTTACTCACACATCGCATTATACAACTCCTCAAAGCTCCTAGGTGTCACATATCTGTGACCGACATACCTACTCTTCTCCCAGAGTTACTCAGGGTTTCCTTGTACTGTTCATAGACTCAACCCTCTATCTCATCATCCTTTATCTCGTACACCCTTTGATATCGGAACATCACAAGAAACTCGTATTGCTTAGGTATCAGTTCCTTCTGCTGATATATCACATTCCTCATTACGTTTCCGCTGCACTACTCTGATCACATAGGCTTGATTCTTAAGCTTCACATAACTGGTAGTCACCATTCTTCTGCCATATACGTTCCAACTATTCCATCTCCCTTCACATGGGATGTCTCAAATCCAAGGAAGATCTTTCTCAGAAGGGGTTATCTCAAGATTCATACTCTACAAAACACATGTATGCACATGATAGGGGTCATAAGGCCCTCACTATGCATCTCTTAAGGCTGAACACAAAAAGGAATTATCAAACAACTAAAGAACGAAGCTTCTTGGTTAAGAATGACCACACCATCTTGGTTTCAAGCCTGCCATGTCTTCCTGTCAGCTCCCAAAGGTACAACAAGCACCAACTCAGGTGGTAACATATATGCACTATCTCAACTGGTATGGATAGGATCCGCAACCTCATTCATCTATCTCTATCCGATGCACATCCTGCCTAGATCTTCCGTTACTCGAGACTTAGCTAGGAGTATTCCAAGGAATCAGGCTTAACTTGAAGAACCTTTCCCAAGACAACTCTATCCTCAGTTCCTTCCTTGGGTGTATACCTTCTGAGGCCATGCTTATGCGGAGCATAAACCCCTAATAGGTGATAACCATACTATAGGCACTTAGCCAGGTCGAACCAAAGACAACCTCTCCATCTGAGACAAATTCATATCTTCCTAAGGTTATCCATTCCCAGGGTTATCTCGATTCTTGACATGTCAAGCTCAAGAAAAAGAAGGATACAAGAAGGGTATACTCCATCCTGCACAACCAGGTCATCCAACAAGGTGCTCGACAACATTCTATCTCTCTCCTGACTAACAAAAGGAAGCATCTGCTAAATGTACTACAAGCGCTCAAAGGAGGGTACATCCTGAACTGGATCAACTAGGGAAGATAAGAGGCAAGAGGAAGACAAAGTAGAATGGAGTGACTCCATTCAACCTGCCAGCACACCCTGGTCATCTCACCATTTCTGGTCAGCTCATGCCACAAAATCTAATTGTTTCATGTTGCCATCTGCTGCCTGATCAAACCATTCGGTCCTCACTTGCTTATCCTTATCAATGTTCCTTCGTGATGCTGATCTGCTGCCTCGAGGGTCACCACATAAATCCAAACTCCATAACAAGCTTCAGGCTGGTCGGTTCACGGTCAAGGATGATCTATCAGGACGGTTCACCTTCATACCTCCATGATCTAGGCATCTTGATTCTTAACCTTTTTCCAGAAGGCATGTTCTCATCTTCCCATACACTTGGCGCTTCTCATATACTAGTTTTTCCTTACCTTGGTATCCATCTCTTGAGTCAAAACACATCACTTCCAGTATCACCTTCATATTCTACCATCGTCACCGGATCAAAACATGTCAAGAGGATCCTACCATCATCATCTATCACAGATATCTCTATCTTGGAAACTAAAGTCCAAGATCAACTGATACTTTTTGAAGTATCCAACAAAAGATAATTCTAAAAGCATACACATCAAGTCACACAGGGTCCACTTGACAGCAACTCCCTTAGAAGGAAGGAACACAAAGGAACAAACTCCTCCAAACACCCCATCAACATCTATGGTTTCATATCAAAGGGGAGGATATTATCACTTTCTTTGATCCTTACATGAGTTTTCCAACCGTTTAAGCATCGATAAACCTTGTTCCATCTGGTTTCATCCTGTTTCTTCTTAGTTTCCTTGCACTCAACATAGGAAACATCAAGACTATTATGTGTTATCATTCTTGTTCTCTTGTTACCATTTCATCATAATCATGATTGTTTCCTGATTATATCAGATTTTTGTTTCCTCTTTGTGAAAAAGATCGTTATTCTTCACATATTCTTTATTGAACAGGGATCATCTCCCTTGTTCTCTTTTTCTTATCATGAATTTGCACTTTATACTTTCTCATTTTTACTTACGTTCTTTGGTTGGTTCGAGATTATCTCAAGTTCCATCTTGTTTACTCATCACTTGTTCTCCTCTTTCTTCTAACTTTATCTTTGCTTTCAGGTATTTTCTTCATCTCTTGAGAGTTTTACGCTTTTACTTACCTTGTGATCATAGGTTAATCTGTCTTTTATCAGATATATCTCTTGAGATTACGGTTTCAAGAACTTATCTCATCATATTCTTATATAGATTTAGGTTTCATAGAACCATTTCTTCGTCTTTTGATTATCAAGCATCCATGTATTAAGGAGTTATGGTGCATTCATCTACCTCTTTTATAACATGATTAAGGTATTATCGTCATATTTCCTAACTTGTTATGCT
This sequence comes from Alisma plantago-aquatica, assembly GCA_963693085.1. NCBI lineage: Eukaryota > Viridiplantae > Streptophyta > Magnoliopsida > Alismatales > Alismataceae > Alisma > Alisma plantago-aquatica. The sequence continues at coordinate 1,403,230,907 of OY856412.1, forward strand.
CTTTAGATTTCTCCAGAATGACTACTTGATTAGAGTAATGAAGGAGGAAGCAACCTAAGGCTCCACACTTACCTATGTCTTCAATATTTGAATACCTGGCCAGGGCATCCAATTACTGAGATTAGGTAGTATGCACCATATTTTATGTCATGGTCCAACCTTAGACACCATCCTAATCCTAGTCCTAGTATCTCTGTAGACTCTGTGAACCTATAGCTCTGATACCAAACATTGTAACACCCCATCCACAACAAAACATGATTACATGCTAACCAGCGGATTACCAAAAATCACGGGAAATTAAAACCGATTTACAACAAGCACCACAAGATGAAACATATAATATCTGAGCCAACACTTTTCATTTCATAACATCTTTTCAGGGTGCTACAACATAATTTCCCATCATCTCTTTACATGAAATAACTGTTTCAAATGCTGCTTTACATCAAGGTACATAAACTGAGAACTGTACAACGATCATTATACAAGAAGCATCAAAAAACTCTCCCAAAGACCTGAGTGTATAGGGACGACACATAGGACTCTATTGCTAGACACTATCTATCCCACTGGGTATGATACCTCTGCATATCATCTGTAGCCACATGATCTTCATCTTGCCAGGCACGTCCACCTAAAAAGGGTTATTAACCAACGGGGTGAGATACACAGTCCCAGCGAGAAAAATAACCCTGTACCAACTTTATAATGATCACAGATAACTAGTATAAGCATATTATAGGAGCAACTTACTGAGTAAAGCTAACTTTATTAACATTCTTACCAAACCATCAGGAGCCATATAACTAGGCATTCTGTATGGAACATGATTGACAAGATGAGCTTTATAAGATCTTATCATAATATGTAAAGAACGTACATATAACTACAAGATATAACTAGATCATCTACACAAGAAAGGCCTCAACCAATGTTCTGTGTTTTGCCTTAAGCAATATATTCTATACGACAGGATTACGATTTATTATGCCCTGAGGAAGTGAGCCGTAGAGCTCAATTCCAACCTTCGGCTGTGAAGCCCAAATCCGGTGCCATACAAGGTCAATGGATGATCCAGACTCCATGACCTCTCCTCCTCGTGGTCAGTGCACGATAACCAACAAAGTGGCCTCAGCCACAGGGTCAGTCCCACAGGCTGCCCTTTCTCTAGCCCAACTTGGTACAAGTCTCGACACTAGTATACCTCTGAGAAACGTGCCAAATCATCGTGCTCCTGAGCCATGAATGCATTCATTCTCCTTCACACTGAGCCATGGGCCTAATCAACCTTCTCTTATACACATCTTGAGTCCACAACCACAGTTGCATTCTAATCATCCTATATTCAGCTAGGAGAAACCTCACATATTCAACAATATGCGCTCCGGGTTAACCCGCAAGAGAACCCGTTTCACCATCACCTAATTACTGACGATGATGGATCTATGGCCAGGGCAAACTATATGAGAGATTCATCTGTAATTAGTTAATGTATTTTAAGTAGATTGTTGGGGCAATCAAGTTGTATTAAGCAACCACATATAAAACATGAACAACATTAGATTCATTACATTGGTGTTATATTGCTACTGCTATTTCCATTGCCCTCAACAATCATCACATTGCCATGGGATATAAACCCTCACATCATCTCATAGTGCTGCTTCCTCTCAAGGCTTCATCTTTACACATCATCATGGAAATCAATCCCTGAGTTCATCACATTACACCAGTGCCTCTCAAGGCATCATCAACATCATTAGGGAATATCAATCCCTCATGTCATCACTAGAGGATCACACCTCAACCGACCTTTCTCATCATCCTGATGATATATGTTATCTCATCAACAAGACATATCATTATTACTTAGATATTGCACATACATCAAGTGCTATACAAAGCACATAATCATATAATCAACATAGCTCTTACTTGGCTATGAATTCAATACACCTGCATGGTTAGCTTGCATAAGAAAGAGATAACTCGATCACCAAACATAGAACATAGATCTTAGAGAACATATTATGATTATCATGCTATCAAGAATTTAGCTGCACAGGATTGGAACACCATCCATGTTCATAGTTGTGTCTGTAGTCAATTTATATTATTATGTCAAACTGTGAGAATCCATCATGCCCCATATCTCATGAAAAAATCTTTGATTATCATGTCATCAAGATTAAGGTTCATAGCATTGCAATATTCTTCCATCATTATGAACATATGCAGATTAATGTCATAATTGGTGTATAAATCAATACATACTACTGTTACCACATCATGGGTATCCCATCATACCCTATATCTCAAATCATACGCGCATCATCCCTAAGGATTAACTTTAAGGATCATACACCATGATCCACCATCCAACTTAATCAGAGGTTCATCTATCATTAACCATAGGTAACCACTATACAAGGGTTCACAACCTATCTTGTCATAGCTTCAATAATAACAAAGGTGTACACTCATGATAATGTACATAGGGGTATCAGGTTAGATCACAACCCTCACTAAATGTGTTGCATATGCTTAACAAAACTAGGTAGTGACCGCAAACCCTCACTAAAGGGGGGTATCAGATAGATTACCAACTCTCACCCAAGGTTGTCGTCTACAAGTATGTCATACATTCATGCACAAAGGGGATATCGTGCCAACCAGGATCTATGGTGTGTCATGCAACCTGATCCAGAGCTATGTGTCGTGCATCCATGCAAGGTTGATATCAGGTAACCAGGTGCAAGGGCGTGTGTCGTGCAGCACATGGGTGTCACCTATCGCCCAAAGCCCCACTGCCCATTAGGGTTAGGGTTTCATACCAGGAAACCCTCAACTCTCTACCGCCTAAGGCCATATCGGCCAAGATCATGGCACCCAACAAACACACCCACTTGGTTAACATATCAAGATACTCAAGGGGATCTCATACCACCCAAGGTACACTACTTCAACGTTGCCATGATGCCCATGGTACCCTATCATCCAACTAGTGTTTGAGACCCTATAACGACCAAGACACCGTATAGATGTGTGTCGGGCAAGAAAGGGTGTCAAGTTAGGTCCTTCACCAAGGCATATCGGGAAGGGATACTTAGTCTCACCCAAAATCTTACTCAAGGGTAGGGCTCTTATCCAAGAGTATCATGCAAAGCACATCATGGCCACATCTCCCAACATCATATCAATGAAGGATCAAGGTGTGAACCATAACACTCAAAAGCACCTTATCGGTCAACTAGGCTTAGGGCAACCCTATGGTTCAAGACTCCAAGTCAGGTATCTAGGGTTAGGATCATCCTGTCGGCCAAAGCAAGCATATCACCCTAAACTAGGGTTAGGGCATCTGTACCGCCCAAGGCACCACTTCTAGGGCTATCGCCCACACCAAGGATCAACTTAGCAGTTCCAAAGACATCACCACCATATTGCCCAAGATATTAACCAAGTGTTCAACTCCAAGAGCATGTCGTGCAGCAAGGGTAGATCATCTATATCGCCCAGGGAACCCTATCGCCCAAGCTAGGGTTGAAGCTCCATATCGGCCAAGACACTAAGGTTAGGGTTTTATGTCGGCCAACCACCATATCGCCCACCATCATCATCTTGGGTAGATGTGCATATCGGTCACAAGGTCAATTAAGAATTAACTTATTATATCACCCGAGGCTCAACTCTAGAAGAGGGTATTGGGCAACAACCTCAAGGAGCCACCATGTAGAACATATATCGGCCAAGGGACCAATTAGGTGTCCACCAACCATATCGTCCAAACCCTAACCCTAGGGTAGGAAAGAGGTATCGATCACCACATCATATCACCACAAACATCTAGGCCATAGGCTCACCTTTCAAGTCCAAAGGAGAGAAAGGGGTATTGACACAAACCATCAACCGAAGCATAACTTATTAAGCAAGGTGCTGTATCGGGAAAATCATAGTTGTATCGGGTAAAGCCCCATATCAGGCTAGTCATCTTCAACCTATAGCCACCCATTACCATCTTGTATAAGGAAAACAAGCTAAAGCCAATAATAAAACGTAGCATTCCCATTAGATAAGATTTCAAGTTCCATATATACATATATCATGGAGAAAGGTATCAATTTAAGTACAAGAACCAATATGTGCATATATGGAGAGTGTGCATAATAGAGATGGTTAAGAGTTATGTAACCCGCCTTAAGAGGATCTCCATGAAAGACATCAAGCTTCTTGGTCCAAGCAGCAAACCCACATTCCTCTCCAAGAACATCACCCATCCAAAGCTCCATACAAGCCTTCGGTACCATCATCATCACCTCAAGAAACAAAGGAAGAAGAAGAAGAAGATACCATGGTTATGTATAGCTCAAGAAGAAGAAAAGAGGGGAGATAACCACGGCCTTGCCTTCTCACATCAAGGGCCTATCCATGTTCGAGAGGGGAAGAGAAAGGTGAAGGAGAAGGCACAAGGAAAAACTAGGAAAAAAGCATGACTCACCAAGGTCGGATCTTGAGCAAGGAGTCTCCATGGCCAAGGTGCTTGTCCTCCCAAGCTCCATGGGAGTTTCCTTAAGCTCCCAACCTTCCATGCTCGTCCCATACAGGTAGGGGAAGGAAGGTGGCTGAAAAGGATTGCTTGGCTAAGGAGGAAGGGGGTTATATACACCAAGGAAGAGAGAGGTAGCAAGGGAGAGGTGTCATAACCACATAAACCAAGGTGCCACTTGCTCTTGCACTAAACGCCACTTGTTGCCACCCTAGAAGCTCATGCATGGCCTGGTGATACACTATAGAATGTGTATCGTGTAGCTGGGAAACTTCCATGGCCGATACACCCCTCAAACCGACACACCAAGCAAGCTTTGCCCAATACACTAAAAGACAAGGTAACATATGTGACACATATATGTTATAAGGACCATATAGAGATGTCACTCCTCATCTAACAACCAAACAAGGTACCCCTACTTCCTTCCACATTATACATGATGCCAAACAAAAACAAGAAGACTCTAGAGCTGATTATTGCATATTGACCCCTCCATTTTGGGTAATTTGCAATTTACACCAAAACTAGCACACAAAGCACAAGCATCAACCAACCAAGCTCAAACTTGGAACATAGGTTCTTCATAAGGCACCCCATAGCATCATCCTCTTTTTAATGATGCAAGAGGACTAAAGGAATGCTCCACATGTGACATATTGCAATATAACCCCTTAGTTTGGGTAGATTGCACTTTGGTCCAAACCAGGCAAACATTGCTCAAACAACATTCAAACGGGACCAAACTGGAAACATGAGCCTGTCACATGATATGAAAACATCTTAAGAAATTAGATTAAGGTTCTAAGCACCTTTCATAAGAAAAGAAAAGAGGGTTAGCCCAAAACTTAGGTCAGGATCCTTACAGATACCCAATATAGTTCCCTTATGTCCCCTAGAACCACATGTTTGGATAGTCTATCCCAAAGAACCTAGACTTTGAAGTTGGTGTTTAGTAAGCAATCAGAGTGCATAGTCGAAGCATGATGGATCCTATACATGGTTTAGTCAGACTCACCATTTTACCTCTAGACTAGTTTGCCTTGGTAGGTCAGACCTTTTAAGGGGTGCAGAGTAGTTGGTTTGATGATGTTTAAGTAGTTAGATTTTGAGGACGAAATCCTTTTTAAGGGTACAGAGTCCTGTACCATATTGAAATCTAGCTACACAAACTCTAGAAACCCTAACTACATGATTAGGAGGATAGTTTTCTTGGATCCTTAGTTTTGACCAAACAAGTCATAGTTATAACCTGACATGCTTGTTTATATACGAAATGAACATATATTGGTCATCTAATGAATAGTTCACATGTTTGAACCCTAATGAATATCTAATGCACATAATATGAGTAACTCACATATAATACTAATAGTGGGTACACATGAGGCTAAACATTTATTAAATCGATAAACCCTAATGAAATGATGAGCAATATAATTGTAACCTAATCTTGGACTTAGTGCATACTAAGAATGTATAGGTGAATAATAACGATCATATTGACCTAAACCCTAAGTTGTAATCATATAACCTTAACATATACATCCTTAATGACATCCTTGATACATTAGCGACATTAGGTGTCATAATTGAGTAACATACTTTAATACACATAAATGATATATAATCGCCTAACCCTATATTATATATATATCAACTCATCAATATGAAATGTATATCACCTTGTTCTTTTATACACACCTAATTAATCACCTAATCATGACTTGGTAGGTGAATCAAATCATTAACGGATATTATATTCCACTTTGTTCACTAAAATACATATAATGACATCAATATGGATAAGAAGTAATTGGATTCAAATAAATGTGCATAATCAATAATAAGTGAATAAATATGAGAAAGATTAATGATGGCATTAATGTAAAAAAAGTATAAGTAATTAATGTGACATTATTTGGATTAATAATAATAAATTGAATAAGATGTGTTATTTCAAGCAAAATAATCTATTATAATTCAATAAGCTGATAGTAGAGTCTAAACCCAAATTATTAAGGAAAAGGGAGGATTCCAAGATTTCACTAGATAATCTCGTAAGTAAAAAAGAACGTTTTCACTAATTTGAGAGAAAATCACCCACTTTTTTGGATTTGACTGGCCCGGTGATGTTCATAAATAATCAAGTATATTGAGATAATTGAGTAAATCCTAATTATGCTAAAACTCTTAGTGAGATAAAAAATAAATATATAGGACTTTGTGCATAATAATAAAATATAACTCTTTTGGCAACAAAGTAAATATAATATGACACAATTAAAAGAATAATAAGGATGAATATAATATTAATATGCCTAAAATGTAAACTGTGTTATATCTAATATAAAAGAAATATTAATAGTGGAACCATTAGTGATCCATGAGAACCTGACCTATGTGGAGTTTCTTGAGAACACCTTGGACTCCCGAGTAAAGTAGCTGAAGAGTAAGGAGATTGAGTTGGTGGAAGTTTTTTGGAAATATAATGGTTTGGAAAAAACCACTTGGTAGTTAAAGATAAAATGTTGCATACTCACCCTCTTCTCTTTGCTTGTAGTTTCAAGGAAAAAATCTTCTTTAAGGGGTGGAGTGTTGTAGCATACCGAAACATGGACATATTCTCTTTTTGGCCCTTTTCTAAGGTTTTACTTTCCTTTCTATCCTTTTTTGGCCTTGTGTTTAATTTACAGTGTTTTGGTGAATATTTTTTCAATAATTATACCAATGGAAGGGTTTATGCACAAATACCCCATTGAAAGCTTATTTAAGTATCTAAAATGCAAATTCACCACTTAAGTGGAACAATGGTAAATAAGTTTGTGCTAGAAGTGCAAAGCCCCAAACCTTGCTTAATGTATTAAGCAATCTTAATTATCATACTTAAGTGCTCTGAATCTTAATATAACTTTTTTATGTGTTTTAAAATCATAAAATGAGCCTAAGTTTCAAATTTGGTTCAATTTTGATGTTGTTTGTGCAAGTTATGCAATTTTAGGTACATTCTGGACTTTCATGCAATTTACCTAATTGGGAGGTTTTCTTTGCAAATTATCACATGCATTATAATCCTTAGATATTCCCTTACCATTATCGAGATTTTGAACCATGGAGAACCTATTTGCACTTTGGTTTGAAGGTATTTCTCTCCAAGGGCATTTTAGGGATTACCCTCTTTATAAATGAGCTTATCTTTAAAAGCTATCAACCAATGGGGTTATATCTTTTATTGGAGGACGGTGGGGATGGCTTATAAGTCTCCATAGGATTTTAGGACCGAAATTTTATATACAAGAAGTCTCTATGTGATGTCATCTTGCATGGCCATGAAGCCCTAGGCTATGGACACATGGAGAGTCCCATAGACACCTCATGCTTGACCCCCTTCTTTATAAACCCATATCTACCCCTTCCCACCACCCAATTTGAAAACTCTTGCTCTCCTTATCTTTGATCCAGCTTAGAGCATCATTCCTACTCTATTTTTCCTTGGAAGGTTCTGTCCCAAAGTAAAAGAGAGTGCTTACCTTGGTGAAGAAGGATCCTAGGGTTCAAAATTTGCTCTATTTGGGGTTTCTAAAGCTCCTTCTTGGTGATTTCGATCAAAAATAGTAAGTTTCCTCCTTTCCTTCCCTATTTTCATTATGTTAGTCTTTCCCCCGCCTTCTTATAGGTTGTAACCATGGCCTTCTATGGTGAAATCCCACCTAGAGCCCTTAAATACCTCATCTCCATGATCTTTTGTTAGGGTTTTTCACCTCTAAAGTGGAGAAGGCGCTTCTTGATCGATATAGGAGCTTTATTGGAGAAAGTAGACTCTCTAGCTCGGGAATATTTCTGCTTGAACCTATCCACCTTTCCTAGAGGTGAGTTTTATAATCACCCTCTCATATATTGCTTACTACATGCTTAAAACTCATGCTTCTATGCTTAAAATCAATGATCTCCGTCTCTATCCACCATGTTCTTCTAGGGTTTTGGTTTCTTGATGTTTTGCCATCTCTAGAATCTCTAGTTTGGTTACATGTGCAACTCAACCTTGATCTTGGGTCAAATGGTGTTCTCTCCCTCTCTCCCACTCTTCCTCTCTTGAAGATTTCTGACTTGTCAGTTCCTGATTGGTTCAAATTGAAAAACTCATATCTTTTAATCCGCTTATCGAAATTTAACAAATAAATATGTTTTGGAATAAGAAAATTAATCTCTATCTAATAGAAATTCTTTCAAGGTCTAATTTTAAGGTTTGACGAAGAGTTAATTTTGGAAAATGAATTTAATGTATAAAATCTGTAAAAAGTACATCTTAATCATCATAACTCCAAAATTAATATAAAAATAAATTTTTTGATCAGGAGAACCTAATAAGTTCATTGGTGAGGTTTCAAGAATCTAACTTTGAGTTTTGCTAAAAAGATCTAAAATTAGGATTTCTATACATTAATGTCAATTATGTACTCTAAGCCATGTTTTTTTGTGAATTCTCTAATACATGTTAATACATTAAAAATAGACAAAGTGGAACTTTGACTCAATAAAAGTGGTGAAAGTTAGTAGTTGATATCAGTAAGAGAGATATGTGCATTCTTACACCCTAAGTTGGGATATTTTCAAACCAAACCCTATATTTCCCTAATGGGGTTTTATTGAACCCTATTTCCTCTATTCATGATTCTTTTGTTAAAATGCCTCAAAATTGGTAATGATATTCTTTTTCTTAGGTCTAGCACCCACTGCTATGTTCTAATTGATATGATGATTTTACTTGACATGATTTCTTTTCTAGCATGTTGATTTTATGGACTATTTATCTATAGTAGTGGTACTTATGTACAACTACCCATAGACATGGCATGCATTAATTCTCCCTGGAGAATGTATTATTCTCCCCCATAAAAATATGTGTAGGTGATTGGGAATGTATTAATTCTTCCCTCACCTATAGGTTGAGGTTCGGTAGGTGCCTCAACCCTACTTAGTTAATGTAGTCAATATTAATCATACATGCAATTCCTTCACTATTTGAATGTTATGGGAAGCATCTATTTTGATTATTCCTCATACTCTTGAAATATTCATCTTGATGAAAACTAGTCTTTATTTACATGTTCTCTTTTCTTTGATATCCTATTCATATTTGTTGACACATACTTTGTTAACCTTTCCCTTTTGCTGGGTGTTTTCCCAACCACCCAGGTTTAGATCGAGGTGTTAAACATGGCCAATGAGAACATAGCTTCCAACATGGACCTAGCAATGAGATGTTGCTTGGATATAGATTTGAAGTAGTTTATACTTTCCTATACTTAGATCCTTCTATTGTATCATAGATGTAAACCCTTATGGGAGATTATGATGTACTTTTGTAATCTTTTATGAAAATTGCATATAGTCATTTGTTTAATTCTGTTGCTACACTTTGGTCATTTTGAATACCATTTATTGAGATTTGAAAATTTTACACCTATTCCAACATACCTTTGAGTGTGTTCGGAATGAATGTTTTATTTTTCAAAAAAAAAAATAGTAGGGAGTGGATCTCCTCTCGAGTCCCACTCCTTATTGTTAAACTCGTTGTTGGACCTAAATCCTAAAATAACCAAAAACACCAATGATCGGTGTCAGTAAGCCCGAGCGTCGCTTGTTGCATTGAAGGTCGATGGGTAGAACTTGTTGTTGGACCTAAACCCTAAAATAACCAACAACACCAATGATCGGTGCTAAAATAACCAACAAAACCAACGATCGACGTTGGTGTATCTCGTCGCCGCTGCCGGAGAGCGTGTATGGATCTAGGTTTCAATCGGAGTGGGAAACTGAGAGGGAAGGAAACTAAGAGGGAGGGAAACTAAGAGGGAGAGGATAGGAGAGGGAGTGGGAGCGGGAGCAAGAGTGTACGTCAAATTTTTTTTTTGTATGCATGGAGATTTCCAAATCCCTGGTGCCAAAAAGATACTATCTCCATCCCAGAAATGCCCCTGAGTTTAATCCACCCGTCCGCTGAAAAGTACCCTTTTTGAGCGGCCATGATCAGATTTAGGACATCCTACACTTAAGGACCTAACAGACGCACTGCTGGGAGCTGGGGAGATGTTCTACTTGGTCAGAGTGTCCACGGGAGGTAGACATGTAAATAGATCGAATACGGAGCGGATATTACTATATCTGATATTCGAATCTGAAAAACAAATCTGATATGATATCCGACCCGATATCCGAAGGATATCATGTGATAATATCTGAATTTGATCTGATAAATAATTTTCAAATTCAGATAAATATCCGATCTGAACCAAAAGTCATAAATATATTGTTATTAATACGTTATATATAGAAAACATTGATATCACTATGAATATATATGATAAAATATCTATATTTTTATGTTTTTATATATAAATAATATATATTTTATAATATATATATCTATATATATATTTGTCAGATTTTAGATTATTTTAGAGCGGATATAGCCATATCCGGAATACTATCTGAAATTTACAAATATGAAATTTGATATCCTAAATCCAATCCAGATTATGTGGATGTCGGATTTTTTCAAAATTTTGGACTCAAATCCGAATCGAATGTGTGAATTTTGGATATCCATTTACAGGTCAAACGGGAGGATATGTTGCCTGGTCATGCACCAAGCACATACCTCACATGCAAAGATTCAGTCATTTACTGCATGTACATAGCTCACATACTGATTATAACCATCTCATGATTCCTTGGGGCCTGTTTGGAAACAGACTGGTATGAGATTGGGACTTGTCTTATTAGGCCACGTCTGCGCCACATCAGCAAATCCAATACCGATCCAATTCGATTTTACACTTGCGCGTTTGGCTAGAATCCCCGTTTTGAGATTCTGTAATCCCAAAAGCTGGACTATCTCAGTCCTGCCAGCAGCAGGATTAGGAATCTCAGTCCGGATTAGGCTCTGTCTTTTGTGTATTTTATTTTATATAGCACACTGAAAAACATAAGTTATGAGGCCAGCCGGATTGGTTTGCCAGACAGGGCCAAGTGGGGAACTCCAATCCCAATCTGGATGATGACTGGACTAATCCCAGTCCGGATTTCATAATCTCAATAATCCCAGTCCATTCCCAAACATGACCTTCATTACAGGCTAGCTGGGGTGGCTTTGGTCGCTCAATCAGTGTACTTTTGGTGGCCATCCTTCCCTAGACAGATGGCATACTCTGCCTTCTACAGACTCACCGTCCGGGACCGCATCACCTTCTCGATCGCCAGGCACTTTCCAGGTCTCCTCTACGCCGGAATGACCAGCAGATCATCACTCCATATGCCATCGCCACCCCGATCAACGGCCAGCCCAACACGGCTATCTTGATCCGCAGTGACATCGAGACATTTAGGAAAGGAGAAAAAATCCAAATAGCACACTTTGCTAAAAAAAATTACGGAAATAGCATCCTTCCCAACTTATTTCCCAAATTAGCACACTTTCAGACTAAAACGCCACACTAGTTGGTGTTTTACTATCTCGGGAATAAAAAGCGCCACTTTATTTGGCGTTTTCAGGCTTGCGGACACAAAAGCGCCACTTTATTTGGCATTTTACGATTGCCGGGTGAAAGCGCTAGATAGAGTGACGTTTTCAGGTTGGCGATGTTCATATAGTGGAATGGTGTTCGTCTTCAGCATTGACCCCACTACCAAAAGGTCGTTGACTTCCGCAATCAAGATTGGCACCGGGATCAACACCGAGCATGGAGCAGTAGAGGGATCAACGACGCGAAGGGGTATGCATCGGCGCTGACAATGGGAGCCCAAGGGGTTTGTATGGGCACCAGGTTCATTGCTACAGAGGAGGCTTACGCCGCCAGGTACTACAAGGAGCAGCTGGTGAAATACAAGGGCAATCAGACCGAAAGCACTCTTCTCTGGGGAAGAGCCTCTTGGGTTGCCCCCGTGCGCTGCCTCACCACGCCCTTCTACCTCAAGTGGAGGAACGTCCCGGAGACGGTGAAGAATGACGAGTCGCAGCCCATCATCGGATACACCACCATCTACGGCAATGTAAGTTTGTGCATCTTGTAACACCCAGTTTGTCTCTCAGATCCATCTTCTTTCTCCATTACTGATTCTAGGATGTTTGCGAATTCTAGACTTCTGAGATGCGGCGTCTGGACGGCCGGGCGCCCAACCCAACCACCGTCGGCAACCTCGAGGACATGTGCTACCTGGCTGGCACGGGAGTCGGGCTGATAGAGGAGATCCTGCCGGTGAGCGTGCTCATTAGCAAGATCGTCGAGGAAACTAACGCCATCATCAATGGACTCCCGGCGGATACGGCCGAGCAAGCAGACGAACACCATTCCGCTATATGAACAACGCCAACCTGAAAACGCTAGTCTATCTGGCGCTTTCCTGTGCTCAACCCTTTAAACGCCAGGTTATGTGGCGTTTTTCACCCCGGCAATCGTAAAACGCCAAATAAAGTGGCGATTTTGTGTCCGCAAGCCTGAAAACGCCAAATAAAGTGGCACTTTTTATTACCGAGACAGTAAAACGCCAACTAGTGTGACGTTTTAATCTGAAAATGTACTAGTTTGGGAAATAAGTTGGGAAGGGTGCTATTTCTGTAAATTTTTTTAGCAAAGTGTCCTATTTGGATTTTTTTTCCTTTAGGAAATTGAAACAGTGGCATCAGGATGAGAATTCCAGTGGTAATGGTGACAACAACACGAGGGCCGACACGACACTCCAACAAGGGGTGTGGGAGTCATCCACAGGGACATGATCATGTTGTTCACCGACCGGGAGTTCGACGGGTGACCAGCAAGACCCGCTGCTGCTGGCCAGTGATGGCAGTGGTGCTCATTCTTCCTCCACGACCAGAGTCAGAGTGCACGTCTGGCAAGGTGGAGATGATTGGATCGTACCAGCGAAGCTACTGAGGTATGTGGCCAGAAAGCTACAGTGGGTGCGGTACCGCGAGTTCCCAGAGCTGGGACACATGTTCCTGATGGACCCTGGGTGGCCCGACCTAATTGTCAAGACGCTCTTGGTGGATCGACATGGACAGTGAAACAAAGTCATGATAATGGGATTGGGCAGTCTCTCTTCTATATGCTTCTAGTCTTAAGCTAATAATAATCAAGGCTAAGATATTTTGTGGTGTAAATAATACAACTAGACCATTACTAGACATATGGGAATGGTGAGTTTTACGATTTTGTAGGACAGAATGGAAGTTTTTCCTTTCTAGACATCTATATGCTATGATGATATGGTTGTTGAGCTTCAAAAATGGAGAATGGATTTGTTGGTCCTCATTTTAGGGGGTAGTACACTACTTTTGAGGTTATCTACCTTCACACGATAGTAGGCACTTAACAAGTTAGGTTATCTGCTGCAAGGTGCATTGTGCTCTAGTTTGACATGGATCAACAGATCAGGTGTCCCTAAATTATGCATTAAAGCCTTACTCTAATAAAGTCTATAATTCTATTAACATACATTTCATACTCTTATGAATGAATCGGGGATCTCAACTAGGTGATTCTCTTTATAATAGGACATGCCAAAGCTTTAGTTGAGATTCATCAAGGAGACCCGTTGTTCTTTATATTTTTATTCATTTTTTTTCGACCACATGTTATGCAGAACTAGAATCTCATTCCTCTAAAAGCTTCTCCTCCTCTTGGTTTTTCTCATGTTACTCTCACATGACCCATGCCACAATCAAACAAACTTCTCCAAACAACTCATATGGATGCCAACACTTGTATCCTCTTAGTTTAATGCTTCTTGTAAATTCAAGCAACTTGTAAAACTACACAGGAAGCTTATTTCATCACTATAAAATGGATTTTGGCTTTCATAACACATTTATACAAAAGCAATTGCCCCAAGAATCTTAAACTAATCAATCTTTGTTTATAGCTTACCAAACCCTAAGCAACCCAAATTGTATAAGGTTAACACATAAAACAAAATTATCAACAAGATGTACACCCAAATAGAAGATAAAAAACATGAGCACATATTTAGTTTGGTAAATGATGATTACATGGTGAAGATAGCTAGAACTAGCTCCTCACAAATATGATAATAAAAAAATAGACAAAAAATGAGGATTTGTTTCATGGATACTCAAGAGGGTTGTCAAGGCTGTTGGGCATGAAAATCTAGTGACGTGGTCCTACCAAGGTTGCTCATTAGGACATTGCCCCTGTTATTAGAAAAAAAACCAAATTAATGTCGGGCTCTATGGTAATATCTAAGTAATTAGTTTAATCAAGGAGACAATTCCCTCCATGACTTAATCCCTTGTGTTACAATTCAAAAGGATAAATGTGTCTAGGATACTCCTCGTAACTTCCCCAGTCAGTATGTTAGTTTCTGTCTTCCCAACAAATGCCTCTATGAAGGATTCTACATTATTCATGCTATTCTAATAAGTCAAATAAGTTACTTAATTTGCTAATACATTTATATATTATTTTACCAGTGGTCTTAACAACATGACTTCACTAATTTCATCATACTCACACACAAAAATTGATGGTTGCCACCCATAAAATTTTAATATTTAATTTAAATTATATATAATATTAACATAATAATCACAAAAACATGCTCATAATAAAGGATGAAATTATATTAACTATAAGATGTAATAAACATTTATGTTGGATATGACACATCTGTGTTTCATATTTCTAATAATTAAACCTAAGGATCAAATTTCAAATAACACATGATTTACTTCAAATTTATCCACTAAATTCTTTTTCATTAACAAAATGTAATTGAATTGAGGGATTTAGAATTTCAAAAAGTATTCTAGAAATGCAATGAAGTTATGTACATTATAATTAATCAAATAGCATATAATTCTAAAATCATCGAATGTTAATTGATAATGGATTTTTTGTGGATTATACACTCACTTCCATTTATCCAAACCTGATCACAGTTCAACCACATATCGTCTATACCCAAAATTCTATCCTCAAGCCATGTTATTCACAAACAAACACACACACACACTCCTTACACTCAATTTTCGATAAGAATGAGAGTGGAAGAAGGATATAAATTAATAACCATATAGTGATGATCGTCCACTATAGAAGATGATCTGGAAAAGAAGAATCCATCTAAAATTACTAAGTAATACTTGTTTGGGAATCATGTATTGTGTTCTTCCTTAAATCTACCCTAAATTAATACACAAGGGAAAGAAAACATTTTTGAAAGTTATTTTAGGTGATTTTTGATTTGTTCTTTTGTGGATTAGAATCAAATATAACTTGAGTTATTACCCATTTACCCTCAAGTTTTGATTGGTTCTACCGATAAGAAGTTAGTTGTAGCATCCAACTAACAAAAACATAATTAACTAATGCGGAAGCGTTCACTAAGCAGCGGATTATAGAAAATCACTAAAAATTTAAAACCTTTTTCAAAGAGACCCAATCATAGGAAAACTCTTTCAACAAGAACCAATGTATTACATTTACATCATGGTTCATAAGTATATATCTTATACCATCTCTTTTCAAGGGTTACAACATCAACTGCCTTGTTAAAAGCTAAACACAGACAACATAATAACCTCGAGGCATCAAGCCAAAATCTCAAAACGATACATTAAAAGCACTAAGTACTAACTCCGAGGACCTGAGAGTACAGAGACGACACATAGGACTTCTATCTACCAAACACGATAGACAGCACACTCAACCTGAGTTGTCACTGCTATCCTTGTAGCTGCTGATGTTCTTCATCCGAAAGATATTATCAGTCTCTTTCACACTTGTCCACCTAAAAATGTTGGTTCCCACGGGGGTGAGACAATTGAAAATTGCCCCAGCGAGAGATATAACTCTCCGCCAGAAACATCATTATTGTAGTTTAATTAATATAAAACTGAGCAGAGGATAAGCAGTTTAGATCATTCTCATCTTTTAAAGTATTACACATATCTATGATTGAACATTAATTCATCTATTCTCTTTATAAGAAATAGAAAGAACATGTATAACATTCATCTACCATACATTTTCAACATCTCAAGCTTTGCTCATGTCATTCATTATTCTGATGTGTCACCCATGATTCATTCTTATTTCTATTTGTTGGCCTTAGCCAATCTGCTAAACAAGTATTCACTTATGCCAGACATGTGATTATATAAATCATCATGTATTATTCAAGCATTAAACTATATCAATCAGGTATAAATGTTTCAGGCATTGGACTATACCAATCCTGATTACACATCCAAGCATTGGACTTTAACCAAACCTAATTACAGGCATTAAGCCTCTGTCAGGTATTTCTAATTATAGAGGCATGGATAGCATGTGAAACATAACTATCAACATGAGATATCTAGCATCATGATTATAATCAACAGTAGCAGTAAGATATCAACATAAGCATGACCATTGTATGTACACAATTACAGTCTTATGCATATCCACAACATAAGTATAATTACTATCTCTTAGTTGCACTAAGCATCATCTTTATGTAAAGAGAACAAACATGGGTTTCCATTCAATGTGAAGCGTCATGTATAACCCTAAACAGATATGCTATACGGCTGTATTACATCTTTTATTATGCCCTGGGGAATTTGAATCGTACCATTCAAAGTCCAACCGACCCCTGTGAAGGGCTATTCGGTTCCGTACAAGATCTAGGAGTACCGGCATCCTAAGATCTCTTCCCCTCGGTCAGTACGAGTAAACTGCAGTGACATACCAGTCAAACTGCCAACAGTGACATATAGTCAACTGATAACAACTAGTCCGTACTTGGTACAAGTTACGACACTAGAAAACAGGGTATACAAAACCCTCTAATCCGAGGTACAACCGCAGCTGTCCTCAATCACATCAAATATTTGAGGCATGACCATAGCCATCCTCTGTAACCTGCAATTGTGGATGACAAGTATATATATCCTCAACCTGCCACCCCCGCATATTCAACAATATGCGCTCCGAGTTTCCCTTAGGAATACTCGTTTCACCATCCAGCAAGTTCTGACACTGAAGATGGTTCTACGGCACAAGGCACTACATGATTAGAGTTGCACTTAATTAGTTATGCCAATTAGGTGAATTAAGGCTGCATCAAACAAGTAGACATACAAACCCTAATTCATTTCTAGCAAGCATATAAATATCAAAACCTGAAAAGATATAAAACATATGAAACATAATTTCTCATCTCTTCATCACATGGTAATATTCACTTGCCATTCATTAGATTACACCAATTATCATATTATCACAGGATATAAATCCTTTTCACAATAGCACAGGGTATCAATCCTTATCAACATAAGAGGAATACACCTCATTCAGGGCTCAATCATGCCCATGAAACATCTTGTTACTTCTTACCAGGTAACATCTAACCATATGGCTCACAAGGCCATTAAACATCTTGTCACCTCTCACTAGGCAACAATAACATATTAACTCATGTAATATAATAGTAACACCACTATTTCCTCCACAGGGTTAGGGTTTACTATTCACATCAATTAGGGTTTCATGTTTATTTTATCAATACAACCCTAATATATTGTTCCATACATCTAGGAGCATCCATCGACATTCCAAGTATTTAATATTCTTATCATTTATCATTAAATGATCATCAACACAAGGTATGAGTTTATCTCTCATCATTATCATGGTATGATTACATCATACTCATTTTAGCTTACTTATCAAGTATGTTAAACTCATTACATTTCATTGTGACAATTTACATAACACTCTCCTTGTGTATCTTATCTAAAAATATTGGATTTGAGATGCATCAAGGTATATCAACCCTGAAATGCTAAATGTGATATCTATCATGTCTCAATGTATCACTTCCCTCATCACTTCTATCTTACATGAGTTTATTAACTTATCTTATAATAAGGAATTTCACATCTTAATACTTTCATCCACCAACCTATCACCTTTACCATGATGTGCATAGATCACACACAAGGATTGTCCAACTATCTTCAATGATATGGACTCATCTCAAATTAAGGCATTGCTTGTTATAAGGTTGCCTATAGTCAACCACTTAAGATATTTCATCATTATAGGGTATTACTCATTATTTCATCATTAAGGTTTACTCATATCATTACCCAGACATTAGGGTTATGATTTATCATCATATTGCCCATGATTAGAATTCCATGCACTATAGCCCAAATTTAGGGTTTTACATAGCTTTACTCTGTGTTAGGTTTAAGGTTTCATATGACATCGCCCTCAATTAGGGTTTCACATGGAATCATCCTCAATTAGTGTTTCTCAGGGAATCACCCTCAATTAGGGTTTCACTAATCATCCCAATTAGGGTTTCATTCAATTACCCATAAATTAGGGATTCATTATTCCTCTAATTAGGGTTTGGTATTTCATTACCTTAAATTAGAGTTACCCAAGTCATTACCCTTAATTAGGGTTACACTATTACCCTTAATTAGGGTTACACTATTACCCTAGATTAGGGTTTTACTCAAAATTTCCCTAAATCAGGGTTAGGGTTCGTTAACCTTCTCAATTAGGGTTTCTTGATCTCTTTACTAAGGATCCTACCCTAAATCACCATATGAATCATACTCATGTATGAATTCATTTCTATCATTCTCTCCACTTGATTTGGTTACATCAACCATATGATCAAATACAAACAACTATGTTTGACATAGTATACTGAGTTATTGCTTCCATAAACAATTAGGGTTTGCTTAATTGAATAGCCTTCAACTCACGATTCCTTGGGAGTTAATCCCTCAAATTTGGTGAGTCATTAGACCACATCATTAGGAACAGTAATCCCAAACATTCAACCCTTGTTCAATGCATTCAAACGGTCTTGAGACCGTTTACTCAAAAAGGTCAATTAAATCAGATTGAAAATCAGCACTTAATTCAATTAGGTTTCCCTAATTGATTAGGCTTCAACTCACGATTCCTTGGGAGTTAATCCCTCAAATTTGGAGGGTCATTAACCAACATCATTATAAACAGGAATCCTAAACGGTCAATTCTTGGTCAACACACTCAAATGGTCTTGAAACCGTTTTCCCAAACAGGTCAAGTTGATCAAGTTGAAAATCAGCATTTAATTCAATTCGATTTATCTAATTGATTGGCCTTCAACTCACGATTCCTTTGGAGTTAACCCCTAAAATTTGGAGGTTCATTATCATAAATAATTAGGAACAAGATTCCCAAACGGTCAACGCTTGTTCAACCATATCAAACGGTCTTGAAACCGTTTTCCCTAAAATAGTTTTCTGAAACTGCATAGCCAATCAATTTAAAACGATTTGGAATAGATATCAAGACCATTTGGCTTGGTACTTTTCTTTGGATAAGCATATAGGATGATGTCATCATCCCCTTCCTTCGAAAAACCAAGAACAGCAACTGTTCTTGATGGAAATTGCAGCAAGGAAACAAGTATGTATCAAATTGAAGAAAACAATCAACAAAGCATAATTGATTGATGCAATAGCAATGATTAAGGGTTTGAGTTATAAAACCCGCCTCCAATTGAGCTACAAAGCTTCAAGCTCACGCCATTAATGGTGTATGAAGCTCTAGCAACTCCCCCTAAGCTCGTCCTCAAGCTTTTGGATGAAAAAGTTGGCTAGGGTTGAAGAGGAGATCCAAATAAGAAGAAATCAATGATTTATTTTTTATTTCCACCATGGAATCAAGGAGAACGAAGGTCAAGGACCTTACCAACAGGTTGGGGTCGTCCTCCTGCTCCTCCACAGCTCCTTAGTCGTTTTCCAAGCAAGGGTAAAGAAAAGAATCCGAAATAGCCTTTGTTTTGGCTTGGTAAAGGTACTTTTATAAGAAACTTGATGAGAGAGAAAATGCATTATTAAAATGCATTAAATTCCAAAAATATGGCCGCCTCTTCCCCCTCAAATTCCCCTCAAAATCCTTAAGGACGAGGCTATCTTCATTGCCTCTTATTCCTCTTCATTATCCATCAATTTAAAGAAAAGCAAATTAAGCACCTTAGATCATATTATAATAATATTCCAATTTGAGTGGATATTGCTTTTCTTTATAATAATGGTGAGTGGGTTATCCACTTGCTTGAGATATTTTCGTGGCCTAGCAAAGTCACAAATGTGTTCACACTTGAGAAAATTCAACCATCTCGTTTTTTGTTGAAGGCCCTTCAATTATTCTATTTGTTTTTACACTAAATAGAATTAGGGTTTCAATTAGGATTAAATCTTGATTATTTTAATATCAAGATTCTCTCTCCTCCAACTTAATTCAAATGAGGCGCCCCTCTCATTTTATTTTCTCTACTTGATGCCAAGAAACATTAGGGACCTTATTGAAGTGGTAATTTACATATTACACCCTGGGTTTTGGGTAAATTGCACATTACACCAAAACTAGGTTTTCATTCACATACATTGCTTTATCAGCTCTTTCTTGGTATTTAGGCTTCCATAAGCCATACCTCAGCATCATATTTACTCTCATGATGCTTCAACACATGAGGAACATATTATCATGCACAATTTGCACTTAAACCCCTCAACTTGGGTAATTTGCACTTTAGTCCAAAACAGGCAAAACATTGATTTCAACCATGTTCAAAAAGGATAAGAATTGTAATATAAGTTCCTCTTGAACCATAATTACCTTTCACAAGATGAGATTAAGCATTTAATCATCTTTCTTAATTAAAACACCTAGGGTTAAGGTATAACCCAGGTCAGGGGTGTTACAAATTATAAACCCCTAACAAGGATTTCGTCCTCGAAATCCAGATAAAGGAAGACAAATGTATATTATTCATCATACTATCTAGTCTTCACATATCATCTCCTTATTATAGATACACCATAAAAATTTGATCAGCACCAAGTGTTTCCATACAAAATTCTCATAGAATCAACACACAAGGCACATGCCCCACTGTCCCTCATCATTGAATATAGAGTCAACTTTGTGTCAAATAACACTTTTCTTATTCAGAGAAGCATCATACATTCTTTATTAGTATCATGTTTATGCAGAGCATAAACCCCTAACATATGATGTTCATATTATTATAATCAGACTAATTTCACAGTTGACCAATCCAGGTAGCCAACCTAACCCATATGATATCTCTCAGATACCATAATCTTTCACCTTGATATCTATCACATGTGTTGGAAACACATCATATATATCTCTTCCTTTCATCTTGGAACATTATGTGTTTCATATGTCCTCATCTTGGGACCAAAGTCCAAGATAACTGATACTTTTCTAAGTATCCATCACATGAACACATTTATCTTATGCACATCAAGTGTCCTAAGACCCACTTGATGGTCATGTCCCTGAAAGGAAAGAAAACAAGGATTCATATTCCTCTTATTAATTTATGTATTTTCAACTATTCATGAATCATTTACTCTTTAGCTCTTCCTAGGTTCCTTGCCTTTAGCATAGGAATTATAAGGATGATTACATGACATTATCCATTTAGCATGTTTATGATCATCTCATGATCTCATCATATTTCCCATTTCTTCGTTAGGGAAAATACATTTATTATACTTACATCATTATTGAACAGGTTTCATTTCCCTTATTCTTATCCTTATCTTATGAGGAGTACACTTTTAGTTCCTCATACAACATGCTCATTTGAGATTATCTCAGACTTCTCTTTCTTATACTTAGTATATCACACATTTATTCATTCCATATTTCTGATTTCATGATACTCATTAGATTGTATCAGAATGACTGCTTGATCAGGGCAATCAGAGAGATTACAATCTAAGAGTTTCCATACTCACTTTATCATCAATAGTTGTATACCTGGCCAGGGTATATAAATACTGAGATTAGGTAGTATGCACTTTATTTGCGATCATATTCCTCACTTTTAATATCATTATACACACATGACTTTCCCATGTTCCAACATGACTAAGTCATTTAGGAACTCTTTTAAAGCTCAAACTTCTGTATTAAGGACTGATAACCTAGACCGTAAAGCTAGTATCCAGTCCACTATATGCATTACTGTTGCTCTAATCTACCCAACAGTAATACTTAAAGAAAGATTTTCTTATCATAAATGGATCAACTAGGAGACTCTTAGGCAATTGTCTCTATCTTGCCTGCTCCCATGCACCTCTTCTTGGTGCAATATTGCTGCTCTCAGCAGCAATCTCCTCATGTGACCCAGTCATCTTTAAGTTCTTCTTCTCTTATATGAGCAGAAGACATTATCAGATACACTAGATGATACCAGAACAGACTCTACTACCTTAGTCCTATGTCTCTGTAGACTCAGCGAACCTAGAGCTCTGATACCACTTAATTGTAGCATCCAACTAACAAAAACATAATTAACTAATGCGGAAGCGTTCACTAAGCAGCGGATTATAGAAAATCACTAAAAATTTAAAACCTTTTTCAAAGAGACCCAATCATAGGAAAACTCTTTCAACAAGAACCAATGTATTACATTTACATCATGGTTCATAAGTATATATCTTATACCATCTCTTTTCAAGGGTTACAACATCAACTGCCTTGTTAAAAGCTAAACACAGACAACATAATAACCTCGAGGCATCAAGCCAAAATCTCAAAACGATACATTAAAAACACTAAGTACTAACTCCGAGGACCTGAGAGTACAGAGACGACACATAGGACTTCTATCTACCAAACACGATAGACAGCACACTCAACCTGAGTTGTCACTGCTGTCCTTGTAGCTGCTGATGTTATTCATCCGAAAGATATTATC
The DNA here is from genome assembly GCA_963693085.1 of Alisma plantago-aquatica. Taxonomy (NCBI): domain Eukaryota; kingdom Viridiplantae; phylum Streptophyta; class Magnoliopsida; order Alismatales; family Alismataceae; genus Alisma; species Alisma plantago-aquatica. Next base: position 1,403,254,269 of record OY856412.1, read on the forward strand.
AGTCTCTTTCACACTCGTCCACCTAAAAATGTTGGTTCCCACGGGGGTGAGACAATTGAAAATTTCCCCAGCGAGAGATATAACTCTCCGCCAGAAACATCATTATTGTATTTTAATTAATATAAAACTGAGCAGAGGATAAGCAGTTTAGATCATTCTCATCTTTTAAAGTATTACACATATCTATGATTGAACAATAATTCATCTATTCTCTTTATAAGAAATAGAAAGAACATGTATAACATTCATCTACCATACATTTTCAACATCTCAAGCTTTGCTCATGTCATTCATTATTCTGATGTGTCACCCATGATTCATTCTTGTTTCTATTTGTTGGCCTTAGCCAATCTGCTAAACAAGTATTCACTTATGCCAGACATGTGATTATATAAATCATCATGTATTATTCAAGCATTAAACTATATCAATCAGGTATAAATGTTTCAGGCATTGGACTATACCAATCCTGATTACACATCCATGCATTGGACTTTAACCAAACCTAATTACAGGCATTAAGCCTCTATCAGGTATTTCTAATTATAGAGGCATGGATAGCATGTGAGACATAACTATCAACATGAGATATCTAGCATCATGATTATAATCAACAGTAGCAGTAAGATATCAACATAAGCATGACCATTGTATGTACACAATTACAGTCTTATGCATATCCACAACATAAGTATAATTACTATCTCTTAGTTGCACTAAGCATCATCTTTATGTAAAGAGAACAAACATGGGTTTCCATTCAATGTGAAGCATCATGTATAACCCTAAACAGATATGCTATACGGCTGTATTACATCTTTTATTATGACCTGGGGAATTTGAATCGTACCATTCAAAGTCCAACCGACCCCTGTGAAGGGCTATTCGGTTCCGTACAAGATCTAGGAGTACCGGCATCCTAAGATCTCTTCCCCTCGATCAGTACGAGTAAACTGCAGTGACATACCAGTCAAACTGCCAACAGTGACATATAGTCAACTGATAACAACTAGTCCGTACTTGGTACAAGTTACGACACTAGAAAACAGGGTATACAAAACCCTCTAATCCGAGGTACAACCGCATCTGTCCTCAATCACATCAAATATTTGAGGCATGACCATAGCCATCCTCTGTAACCTACAATTGTGGATGACAAGTATATATATATTCTCAACCTGCCACCCCCGCATATTCAACAATATGCGCTCTGAGTTTCCCTTAGGAATACTCGTTTCACCATCCAGCAAGTTCTGACACTGAAGATGGTTCTACGGCACAAGGCACTACATGATTAGAGTTGCACTTAATTAGTTATGCCAATTAGGTGAATTAAGGCTGCATCAAACAAGTAGACATACAAACCCTAATTCATTTCTAGCAAGCATATAAATATCAAAACCTGAAAAGATATAAAACATATGAAACATAATTTCTCATCTCTTCATCACATGGTAATATTCACTTGCCATTCATTAGATTACACCAATTATCATATTATCACAGGATATAAATCCTTTTCACAATAGCACAGGGTATCAACCCTTATCAACATAAGAGGAATACACCTCATTCAGGGCTCAATCATGCCCATGAAACATCTTGTTACTTCTTACCAGGTAACATCTAACCATATGTCTCACAAGGCCATTAAACATCTTGTCACCTCTCACTAGGCAACAATAACATATTAACTCATGTAATATAATAGTAACACCACTATTTCCTCCACAGGGTTAGGGTTTACTATTCACATCAATTAGGGTTTCATGTTTATTTTATCAATACAACCCTAATATATTGTTCCATACATCTAGGAGCATCCATCGACATTCCAAGTATTTAATATTCTTATCATTTATCATTAAATGATCATCAACACAAGGTATGAGTTTATCTCTCATCATTATCATGGTATGATTACATCATACTCATTTTAGCTTACTTATCAAGTATGTTAAACTCATTACATTTCATTGTGACAATTTACATAACACTCTCCTTGTGTATCTTATTTAAAAATATTGGATTTGAGATGCATCAAGGTATATCAACCCTGAAATGCTAAATGTGATATCTATCATGTCTCAATGTATCACTTCCCTCATCACTTCTATCTTACATGAGTTTATTAACTTATCTTATAATAAGGAATTTCACATCTTAATACTTTCATCCACCAACCTATCACCTTTACCATGATGTGCATAGATCACACACAAGGATTGTCCAACTATCTTCAATGATATGGACTCATCTCAAATTAAGGCATTGCTTGTTATAAGGTTGCCTATAGTCAACCACTTAAGATATTTCATCATTATAGGGTATTACTCATTATTTCATCATTAAGGTTTACTCATATCATTACCCAGACATTAGGGTTATGATTTATCATCATATTGCCCATGATTAGAATTCCATGCACTATAGCCCAAATTTAGGGTTTTACATAGCTTTACTCTGTGTTAGGTTTAAGGTTTCATATGACATCGCCATCAATTAGGGTTTCACATGGAATCATCCTCAATTAGAGTTTCTCAGGGAATCACCCTCAATTAGGGTTTCACTAATCATCCCAATTAGGGTTTCATTCAATTACCCATAAATTAGGGATTCATTATTCCTCTAATTAGGGTTTGGTATTTCATTACCTTAAATTAGAGTTACCCAAGTCATTACCCTTAATTAGGGTTACACTATTACCCTTAATTAGGGTTACACTATTACCCTAGATTAGGGTTTTACTCAAAATTTCCCTAAATCAGGGTTAGGGTTCGTTAACCTTCTCAATTAGGGTTTCTTGATCTCTTTACTAAGGATCCTACCCTAAATCACCATATGAATCATACTCATGTATGAATTCATTTATATCATTCTATCCACTTGATTTGGTTACATCAACCATATGATCAAATACAAACAACTATGTTTGACATAGTATACTGAGTTATTGCTTCCATAAACAATTAGGGTTTGCTTAATTGAATAGCCTTCAACTCACGATTCCTTGGGAGTTAATCCCTCAAATTTGGTGAGTCATTAGACCACATCATTAGGAACAGTAATCCCAAACATTCAACCCTTGGTCAATGCATTCAAACGGTCTTGAGACCGTTTACTCAAAAAGGTCAATTAAATCAGATTGAAAATCAGCACTTAATTCAATTAGGTTTCCCTAATTGATTAGGCTTCAACTCACGATTCCTTGGGAGTTAATCCCTAAAATTTGGAGGGTCATTAACCAACATCATTATAAACAGGAATCCTAAACGGTCAATGCTTGGTCAACACAATCAAATGGTCTTGAAACCGTTTTCCCAAACAGGTCAAGTTGATCAGGTTGAAAATCAGCATTTAATTCAATTCGATTTATCTAATTGATTGGCCTTCAACTCACGATTCCTTTGGCGTTAACCCCTAAAATTTGGAGGGTCATTATCCTACATAATTAGGAACAAGATTCCCAAACGGTCAACGCTTGTTCAACCATATCAAACGGTCTTGAAACCGTTTTCCCTAAAACTATTTTCTGAAACTGCATAGCCAATCAATTTAAAACGATTTGGAATAGATATCAAGACCATTTGGCTTGGTACTTTTCTTTGGATAAGCATATAGGATGATTTCATAATCCCCTTCCTTCGAAAAACCAAGAACAGCAACTGTTCTTGATGGAAATTGCAGCAAGGAAACAAGTATGTATCAAATTGAAGAAAACAATCAACAAAGCATAATTGATTGATGCAATAGCAATGATTAAGGGTTTGAGTTATAAAACCCGCCACCAATTGAGCTCCAAAGCTTCAAGCTCACGCCATTAATGGTGTATGAAGCTCTAGCAACTCCCCCTAAGCTCGTCCTCAAGCTTTTGGATGAAAAAGTTGGCTAGGGTTGAAGAGGAGATCCAAATAAGAAGAAATCAATGATTTATTTTTTATTTCCACCATGGAATCAAGGAGAACGAAGGTCAATGACCTTACCAACAGGTTGGGGTCGTCCTCCTGCTCCTCCACAGCTCCTTAGTCGTTTTCCAAGCAAGGGTAAAGAAAAGAATCCAAAATAGCCTTTGTTTTGGCTTGGTAAAGGTACTTTTATAAGAAACTTGATGAGAGAGAAAATGCATTATTAAAATGCATTAAATTCCAAAAATATGGCCGCCTCTTCCCCCTCAAATTCCCCTCAAAATCCTTAAGGACGAGGCTATCATCATTGCCTCTTATTCCTCTTCATTATCCATCAATTTAAAGAAAAGCAAATTAAGCACCTTAGATCATATTATAATAATATTCCAATTTGAGTGGATATTGCTTTTCTTTATAATAATGGTGAGTGGGTTATCCACTTGCTTGAGATATTTTCGTGGCCTAGCAAAGTCACAAATGTGTTCACACTTGAGAAAATTCAACCATCTCGTTTTTGGTTGAAGGCCCTTCAATTATTATATTTGTTTTTACACTAAATAGAATTAGGGTTTCAATTAGGATTAAATCTTGATTATTTTAATATCAAGATTCTCTCTCCTCCAACTTAATTCAAATGAGGCGCCCCTCTCATTTTATTTTCTCTACTTGATGCTAAGAAACATTAGGAACCTTATTGAAGTGGTAATTTACATATTACACCCTGGGTTTTGGGTAAATTGCACATTACACCAAAACTAGGTTTTCATGCACATACATTGCTTTATCAGCTCTTTCTTGGTATTTAGGCTTCCATAAGCCATACCTCAGCATCATATTTACTCTCATGATGCTTCAACACATGAGGAACATATTATCATGCACAATTTGCACTTAAACCCCTCAACTTGGGTAATTTGCACTTTAGTCCAAAACAGGCAAAACATTGATTTCAACAATGTTCAAAAAGGATAAGAATTGTAATATAAGTTCCTCTTGAACCATAATTACCTTTCACAAGATGAGATTAAGCATTTAATCATCTTTCTTAATCAAAACACCTAGGGTTAAGGTATAACCCAGGTCAGGGGTGTTACATTAGTCAACTTCCATGTAATCGGTAAGAAGTTAGTCAACTTCCATGTAAGTGGTTTGATAATTACAAATATGTTGATCTATTAGTTAGTCTATCAATCCTCTCAAATTGTAACGCCCCTCCAAGCACATACATGGCATCGGAAGCAAACCCTATGTTGTCCATCACATGGATCACTCAACTTGGAGTAACGTTACAAAATGTGATATATATTGCAACAAGATAAATGAAACACCATGCATTAACTCAAAAATAGATTCATACATAGTTCTTTGAAAGGGAAAACATAAATTGTCTCGTCTTGATCTCAAGCCTAACACAAGTAAACTAAGAAAATCTAAAACATGAACTGGAACTAAACTAGATAATCTATGGAGTGGTAGATGGCACCCCACCAAGATAAAGTCTCGTTGAGTCTGCTACACTTGAAGGATCACTTCAATTCACTCTTGCTCTTTGATATAGGGACATCTCGTCCCACAGCCATGCAAAACAAAGCAACAACATCAGTAAGTGGCACTATACATTTTATAAGAACTAAAAATAAGCATATACTTGACTTGAAAGGAAATCCTAACTTGAATTTAACTTGAGCATTCTTGAAATTAATTACTTGACATAAATAAGAATTGAATATGTAAAATATGCAATCTTTATGATTTGCCCACTTAAGAGCTCATAATTGGCACGAATGCCCATGATTTGGATAAAAATCCCATAACGACCCCTTAAGGTCCATGGTTGGATATGAAAACCCATAATTATCATGAATGCCCATAACGACCCTTGAGGTCCATGATGGCGAAAGCATATAAGACAATCAAATTTTTATAACATGATTCTTAAGTTGAACATTGAATCTTTAACATAATGGGATTTCACCCTCATGATCTTAATATTACATGGTTTACATGATTGTTTCTTCAATACCTTAACCATTGCATAATCATAACATTAAACAGATGAGAATATGTGATAAACATATGAACTTATGAATATACAAACAACATGCAATTATATAATCTGTCACATGATCATTATATTGATTTCATTCATGAACTTGACATTTAAAGCGTAATCATAAAGCATACACAACATGTTATTCCAACCAAGCTACATATGTATAGTGGCATGACCCGCTTACCTTATTGGAGCAAGCCCTAATTTAGTCTCCCTGATCCCAAGTCACTCCTAGTTTTCCTAAAATTAGCATGATTTCTTATTAATTATCATCATTAATACACCCTAAACACTAAGTAGGGTCTTTTAGGTAAACATGGTCAGATAAAATGGAAATAGGGCTTGAAACACCGAAAACAAATTCTACTCAAAAAATCCTTTCCAAAGAGTATTTATATGTATTTTTCTGACCATCCAAACAATTATTATGATTTTAGAAAGTTCCATCCAATCAAAATTAAATTAAATCCACATGGGAGATATCTTTGATCAGGGATTGGTGTTGATCAAGCCCACTTGGGCACTACCAGTTGAGAAAAATGCTCACAGACTCGACTTGCACGATAAAGGAGAGGCACACTCAAATCCCTAAAATACCCATCGGGGTATGATACACCAATCTACTGCACAAGTGCAGATCAGAGAAAACATTACCTCAGTTCTTCTTCTTTGATCTGCAAAGTCACAGAGCTCAAATCTATGAGAGACTGTGAGAATGCTTGGATGGAAAATCGATGCATTGCTCTTTTCACGAAGAATCATGGTACTAGATGCCTTCCCTGAGACCGACCGGAGTTGGCAAGCCCCAACATAAGACTCACAGTTGTCAGTGGTTTAGGAAAGATGTGCTGCCATGCAAGAATAGAGGATAAGGGCTTGACACATAAAAAGGTGAGAAATCATGAACAAGCTTCACAAAATGATAATTTGGGAAGAGGCGAAGAAAAAGGTAATGTTTTCATCGTCGAAAGGCCACCATGTGCCAAGGGTATAAACGTCAGAAAGGGCATGGAGGCGAGCTACATGTTATGGTGGCCGGGCACTCGCGAGACAAACCAGAACAAAGGAAAACAAGGTAAAGGTCCAGATATGCTTACCAGGTCATCAATTTAGTCGAGTGGTGTCATCGATGACTGGTTCAACGCCAAGGCAATCAAAACTAGAAGTCGAGTAGCATGGGGTGGCTTAGGGAACTGGAGGAGAAATTGAAAGGTTAGGAGAGATGTGAAAGATCAGTAGGTCATTTCTAGCCCTTTAAATAGGGAGGGCATGCATCGAAGTGGCTATGGTGGTCTCTGGTGGCGATGGAAACCCAACCCTAGAAGGGATTTTATCTAATAGGGCATAAAGTCCTATCAAAATAGGGATTGACGAGTTCGCAGGTTGATCCCTATTTCGTTAGAGAAGAAACTTCAGAAAAAGGTGCCTTGTAATGAGAGATCCAGGCCAACAAAGGATCTGGGATCTGTTTGCTCACCATCGGTCTCCTACCCAAGTTAGGAGACGGTTCTCCAACCCCACAATGTTCATCCAATGGCTCAGAGAGAGTCTGATCAACACAAAACTGAAAATAGACAACATGACACCCACAACTTAGGTGGGAAATCAAATAATGTCAGTGTGACATTCAATGATTAGGAAACTATAGTATATCGATGAAATAAAGCCAGATATCATTAGAATTATGGTCTAAACTTTACTAAAACTTTCCAAAAACATTTGAGGGGTCAAACAAAGTCCGATTGACTTCAAATTGAACTCCAGGTTAAACAAAAGGTTTAAAATCTTCCCAAATGATTAGATTTAGGTTTTACCCATCTTTTGTTCACCAAACTCATATATGTCACTATCTAAGTGTTTATGAATTAAAAATGGAATAAAATGGATTACCCTTCCTTAACAAATTGCATGAGGCATAAAATTCGAGGTTGATGGAGTATTTCATTATATTTGGATAACTTGCATCAATATTTAGGTTTTGATATTAAAAGTTATAAATTTTGCACTGAAGACCCTACACTTATTTTATTTTTAAAATTTTGGGATGTTACACAAATCAACTCAATAAATAGATTATCCAACAACATCAAATTTTACAAATAGATATACTGCATCATATTCTTCATTTTGTTTAGTTTTTTTTCCTAGTATTGGTCTTACATATTATTCACTTTTGTCTCAGTAGCCAAAGTTTATGCAACCGAAGTCCAATTAGTTGGCCACTTTCTCGATTGAAATCCAACCATTTTCTAATAACCCAGGAAGCAAAAATTAACATTTGTTTCAATAAAAGATCATGCCTGCATATATTATCATGAAGAGGGCTAAATTGCATTGTCTAGTTTGTATCCCTATGATTAGGATGAAACTTAGGACATGTAAGCTAGTTTAATTGAATTTAAAATGTTTGACCAACAAGGTTCAGAAAGTGAACCGTTTGAAGGAAAGGGTTTTCCCAATTCAAATGCAATTTAGCTGACAACATCTTCTAGATGAAATAAGGACGTGGTTTCTTTTGACATGTTTATATACACCATATCAAATGACATGGAGTTAAAATGAAGTAAGGAAGAAGATCGCTTAAAAGAGAAGGATAAAATAATAATAACTTTCCCAGTGTTGGTAATATCACTGCATGAATCCTTCTCAATGTCCAATCGAAGAGATCGTGTTCTCCACCTCCTTCAATATTAGTTGTGCCACACTCTAAAATTTCTTTATATGAGTTAATGCACTATTAGTATTTTTGTCTCATTACCATTATATGTATTTTAATATTACATCATAATTATCAACTTTTATTGAATTGTGTCCTATTATCTTCACATTGTTGCATAAAGAGTTATGTTATATTACTATACATGGATTTCTATATTTTATTCATTTAATATATTAAGTTTACTAATTAAATATTTATTTTGATAATAGAACATTATTCATATTTATGGACATGTGAATATGATTTGTTATTCTAATTTGAGTACTAAGCACATTTTTCTTCTCATTAAATATATCTTAGCCATTATGTGAATGTTAATTAGAAAAGGTAGCACATGTGATATATTTTATTTACTCACATGTTAGTACATATACTTGTTATTATGTTGATATGAAACTTACTATTCAAATAATATTCATTAAGGTATATCTTTATTCTGGTTTGGTCAAATTTAAAGAACCAAACTTTCTAATCCCCTAATCATGGGAATAGGATACTTAGATTTTGGGACGTTACATTAAATGTAGGAATTGCTTAGATCCATTAGTTGAGGATCCAACAACGATCACATCATCCCCTACCTCGCGACTAGAGTCCTATCCTACTGAGTCTCTATACTTGACCCTATCTCTCAACCAAACTCCCTTAAACGAATTCCATTGGGATGGGGTGATGATAAAAAAGATAACGTGATAAGTCTTAAATATTATTATCACTTATCGAGATAATGCCTAAATCTCCAGAAACCCCAAAAATTTAGGGTTATATCACGATGCATCTATCCTTTGCCCCATCCTATAAATAGAGTCTTAATAACTTCCTTGCGTCCTCACACACTGAGAGCATCCCTCTATTAGACCCACATGACCCTGTGAGACCTCGACCCTGCACTACCTTCTTCTCCCACAATGATGGCCTCACCGTACAACTACACTATTGCTTGGACCAATTCCTTTGGTCACAAAAATCAGAGGAGGATTCCATAAAGGTGTAGACCCTCTAGAGCAGGTCCACATCCACAATCACTCTCCCTTGAAGAGCAGTGGTCGCTGGTTGAAGGAGATCACTAGAAGTAATACTCCAAGCCACCACATTGCCTCTAAAGCATTGGGATCAACTCAAAGCAATCCAAGGAAACTTCCCCGAGTCTCAAAACTCTGTGAATCAATGTATATATCCTACTTATACATTTCTTATCTATTGTCTTTTGCCCTTAGCACCCTCAATTTTCACCCCTGACTCCATGCTTTAGCTGGAGGGAGTAGAGATGGTAATGGGACCTTCATCCAAGGTTGTCGAGCCTCCAACAATACAGTCAACCATGGGTTGACCCCTTGGTTATTTGCAATCTTGGGCTGGCACAGGAGGAACAATCCCAAAAGGGATTGGACTGATTTGCCTTTAATCTACATGACATAAATGTCATACATATGGGTAGATAGTTCATATTCTTAGGATATAAATCTAGTTGTGTCATGCTAGATAAATTATTATCCTAGTGATGTGATATATATATATATATATATATGTGTGAAAATGATCAAATAATTAAATCCACTAAATGTGATATATATGCTAGATAAATCTAGTTGTGTCATGCTAATAAACCTAGTATATAGGATAACCCCGATAATAGAATATATATGTGAAAATGATCAAATAATTAAATCCACTAAAATAGGTTTTAAGATCTTATTCTATCTTGGATGCAAAAAGTATATACCTTGGTGATATTGAATACAAGTTAAGCCTAAGTTTATGAAGTCAATGTTGATATCTTGTTTAGTTTATCATGATATTTGAAATCTGATCTAAGTTGAGGATGAGACATAATAAGATCCAACCAAAGGTTTAGGGTTTAATGTCAAATTAGGGTTTCTATCCTTAGAGCCTTAATATGTAACATTTTGTGTTTGTGATATCTGACATTAATGTAACCCTAATTTGACCCACAAGCCTAACCTAGAACCATGTGAGATCTAAGTGTTATTCTGAGAACATAAAAGTAACACCTTAGTGTTAAACCCAAATTACAGGTTGATTGGTTGAAATCATTCTTGGATCTTAAGTCACTTTTGAAGAAAAGTATGTGGTTATTCTATGGTTAACCAGATTGTTGACTTCCAAAGTTTTCTTACATTCCATGATGTATTGCAAACTAAATAGTTGAATGTTTATTTACTTCTTGTTCATTGTAAAGCCCTATGAATATCATCTATAATAAGAATAATTTCTTAAACACATTATGCAATGTCTAAGGGGTAGTTGAAGGAGGTAATACTCACAGAAAACTAAGATTAAGTCATTGAAGAAGCGACTGACATGATTTATGTACTTTTGACCAAGTCAAATGATGGATAGTCACCCTAAGTCCAATGTCGGACCAAACCCTGGTATCCAATGATGGATCAAGGGATCAATGTTTCCATTAAGATGAGTCTGCATTTATTTTTTGAAGACATGGATATCTAGAAGTTGGCACCAAAAGAACATATTGCTAAAGGATACGGTAGGATCTAGTTGGAAAGTGTCTTTTCCTTTCATGGAGTAAAGTTTCAGTTGTAGGGCTTTTGGTCCAAGAGTCTCCTTAGGAAACTCCATTCTTGTGAATATATCACCAGACATTCCAAAAAAAACACAAAATGAATTTGAATTCAACACTTTCTTTCCGAGACTATCGAAGTATTGAATACAATTATTTATATTCTTCCTTCCCTTTTGAGAGTTTCAAAGAATTAAATACATATAATATCATACATATATATATATATATATAGAGAGAGAGAGAGAGTCAGGCTAGAATATACTCGAGTGTATAGATTACACTGTACACCCCAATAGTGTTTGCCTATCTAGACCATGCTTTTCTAAAATCTAATCCATTGATCTTAATGGTTACAATAATAATAGGCCACATACAAAATTTGAGCTCATTTGGATGAGTGTAAGTCACTCAACCAAGGGCAACAAAATCGATGCACAAAACTAATTTGAAATGCCTGATTTTTACATCCTTTAGATGCATGACCTATAAGTGTCCAAATGAGTTAAAATTTATTATATAGTATGTTCTTAAGATATTTAAGAAGATCAACGGTTTAGATTTTTTAAAAATTTATTGCATCTTTAAAAATAACTGAGAGGTACGGTGCCTCCGGTACACTCGAGTGTACACTAGCCTGACTCTGTCTCTGTCTCTCTCTCTCTCTCTCTCTCTCTCTCTCTCTATATATATATATATATATATATATATATATATATATATATATATATATATATATATATATATATATATATATATATATATATATTGATTGTTTCCTTTTCTATTGTATTGCCCCCTCCATTAGTCCACCTCATTGTCTTCTCTCTCTCTCCCATCCTTTATCATTTAACTATTGTCATCTTTAATACTTTTAAGTGTGTCGTGCAAACATAAAATATTATGCATTGATTTTACCTCCTTATATACACTTTTAGTATTATCAATATGTTTCGTCATGCAAAAAAATGAAGCGTGATAGATGCTTTATTTTGTATGGTGTCCCCTTGTCAAAACTTATGAGTTCACGCTGATGGTTATGGTGTAAGTAGCCAATTATGATTTTTTTTCTCAACTGCCATATTGGTCTGAACTGACTTCACATATTCTTTTTGGGTCGGTAGGATAATAATGGAAAGAAAGAATCATTTTCCCAAAAAAATAGAATAGAAGACGCAGTATCTAAGGAAACATATTTCTCAGCAACCCATTGCAAGGAAAAGTAATAAGGTCATGACTACTACATATCGTTTATCCCAGCTGTATGTTCCAAAAAATGTCCCATTCAATCTCAGCCATCACATTTAGTATTATTATTATCAATATGTTTCATAATGCAAAAAACGGGTGTGATGGAAGCTTTATTTTGTATGGTGTCCCCTTTGTCAAAACTTCTGACTTCACGCTGGTCATGTTGCAAGCAGCCAATTATGATTTTTTTTCTCAACTGCCGTCTTGGTCCGGACAGACTTCACATATTCTTTTGGGTCGGTAGGATAATAACGGAAAGAAAGAATCATTTTCCCAAGAAGTGGAAGACACGGTATCTAAGGAAACATATTTCTTTTTAACTCATTGCAAGAAAAAGTAACAAGGTTTGACAGTCACAGCCGACATGGGTCTTTTTCGTGCGAGTACTGATACAGAGCACACTACTTACACCACCATCTACACCCTAGCCTCGGGACTCCACAACGGACATTCTGCATGCATGCAACTTTTAGTTTTTACGTGTTCCCGATGTTCTGTCCGCGCTGTGCCAATTTTACAATTGAGCCATACCAGAAGTTGAACGGGTAGGTTGAGGCTGAAGCTATAAAATCCCCCATACCTCCACCTCTCTTCCTCTTGACTCCATCTCGCTCCTGCTCGACCAAACGATGCCCACTGGCTGCCTCCTCTCTGTCTGTCGTGTCCATCTCTGTCCGCTTGCACGTCGTCGTTGTCTTGCATGTCGTCGCGCCCCGTTGGCTGCCTCCTCTTCTCTGTGTCGCATCCAGCCTGCCACCGTCTTGCCCAGACAATGTCATCATTTTGTACGTCGTCGCGCAACCCGTCGTCTCGCTGACCGTCATCCCCCCAGAACCGGTTCGTCTAGCCCCGCCATCGCGCCCAATCCGCCGTTGTGATCAAGAAAAGGTCACCTCCAGTCTGCCGCCCGCGCCTATACTGCTCCCTCTCGAGACCATCATCAAGCGTCGTGTCCGCTGCCACGCCGAAGACTCCTCATCTGCCGTCATGCCTGTACCGTGGAAAGCAATCGCTGGTCGGATCTGCCTGCAAGTGCACTGATACATATATTTTCTCACAGTGATGTACAAAAATCAGTCTTGTGTATAACAAATTCTAGAATATGAGCTTGTATGCATTTTGTTTTCATTTCTTGCTAAAGAATGCAAGCCTATATGGGTCATTGTAAATGTTATCGAAAGTTATGAATATTCATTATGACTTGTGTTATGCTTATCTAATCTTGGAATTTACCTGATTGTACACACTATTTTGCTTTATAATAAATACAGTTCTTGACAGTTTTTTGTTATACCATGAATGTTAATTAGTATCGTGCGTATTACCATCAACATATCAAAAGATGTGGAACACATATTTTGACCAAATATAATCATTTATCACGTATAATATTTTCTTATACAAAATTAAAAACTATATCAAAAACAAATATGAAGACGTATTCTACTAGTTTATTTTAGTATGGTTGTTAATAGCTTTTGGTACTGTGTTGAATATATTTCAGTATGAATTTTGACAGTAAGACGTGAAATGAACAAAAATATGACGTTACCAGTAGAAAAGAAAATTCAAATTTCAAATTTTGAATTTGAAATTTGTATCAGAAATTAAATGAAATCGATTGGTTGGTGGTTGGTGGTTGATGGTTGGTGGTGGGTCTTTATTGCATGGCTGCATGCATGCAACCATACATCCGTTGTAGAAGATTTCTCACCTTGAAGTCTGTGTCGCACTGTGCTATATATTTTTTGGTATAATGTGTTTATATAATTAGCACTGTAGTTGATACATTTAAGTACGAATTTGTAAATTTTTAGAAAAAATATATATAAACGTGATTTTAGTTGACTCAGACATCATAATGTAATTTTTAAAAAAATAGTAAGTGGCTATTGTGGCTTTTATTATATTTGAAAAAAAATCTCCTAATTGTAAGCATTATCCTAAATTATATTTAGTCTCATTGATAATACATTTTGGTAGTGCAATGATCATTGATCGGCATTGTATTTAGATTTGAAGTCTGTGTCACACTATGCTATATATTTTTGGTGTAATTTGTTTATATAATTAGCACTCTAGTTGATACATTTAAGTACTGATGTGTGAATTTTTAGAAAAAATATATATATACGTGATTTTAGTTGAGTCAGACATCATAATGTAAATTTTTTAAAAATAGTAAGTGGCTACTGTGGCTTGTATTATAAAATTAAATGATGATTTTCTTATATGTGCAATGAATAAAAAAGTATATAAATATACAAACAAGAAACTTTGTATTTTATTTCGCTAGTCGAATGAGCCTCTGCCTGTATGCACTGTGTTAGTTTATATCTAGTATATTTATTAACAACTTTTACCACTGCGTTGAATTTTTTTAAGTACAAATTCTGGACTTAGGAGTGAAATGTGTACAAAAGTGTATGCAGTATACTTGGAGTGTGGGTACTTTATTACAGCGGTTGCATGCATGCAGGATATTTAATTGAATTTATTGGAGTGTAGTTGCTTTATTACAATACATACATGCATGCATGCAAAGTGCTTTATAGAGAATATACAAATGTATTGGTCAACGAGATATGCAATTATGATGCATGAACAACAACCCCATTATCTTTTCACATTCTAGTGATTCGTGTTGCATAGTGTTAAAAATGGCTAGAACGCACATTTCCGAAGTTGGGGTGTGGTTATTGGTGGAGTATGTGTGCTGCTAATAATTTCCCTTTTCGTGCGCGGTGGCATTCTGGACGCCTACACCACAAAGTTCTCCCCACTATTAACGAGAAAAATCACGAATTTTTTTTTCTTCCAAAGAGAATTGTGTGATTCGGGGCCGGCATCATCTGCCGGTGGACCACCCTGCTGTCGACGCCATTCGTGGTTTGTATCCTTGAGAAGGACAGTCTCTGTGAGCTGTAGCCATAAACGATTGACCTGTGTGTTGCTGCGTCTCCGATCTTGTAGCAATAGAGAAAGGTAGGTAGCTAGCGAGTTTGGTAGGTGGCAAACTGCTCGCATAAGAGACAGCATTAGTCACAATCTGCGACCCGTACGTCCGTCTACTCTATCATGACGCCGCGCTCCCGCCTTTATCTCAGGTTGGTATTGGTTATTTGTTTAGACATCTACGGCTAGAAGGCTTGTTGTTCATGGAGAGACGTACGGACCCGTTCCTCGCTTAAGTCGACATACTAAACTCACCCTGTTGCGCGCAGGAATTAGTGGATGAGCTGGGCGTGTGCGTGTTGTCCTACGATCGTGCGGGGTACGGCGAGAGACATGCATCAAGCACTTACCTCACAGGATATAGCGGACGCGCTGCTGGGAGTAGGGGAGAGGTTCTACTTGGTCGGAGTATCCATGGGAGGATATGTGGCATGGGCATGCATCAAGCACTTACCTCACAGGCAAGAATCATCGGACGTTTATATATCATGGGTAAATAGCTCATATATAACCAGTAGAATCCATTTCATGGTTGATTGATTACAGGCTAGCTGGCGTGGCTTTGGTCGCTCCGGCAGTGAACTTCTGGTGGCCGTCCTTCCCACAAGCGCTGGCATCCTCCGCCTTCCGCAAACTAACCTTCCGGGACCGCATCACCTTCTCGATCGCTAGGCACTCTCCAGGTCTCCTCTACGCTTGGATGACCCAGCGGGTCGTCACACCGTCAACCCTCACCACCCCTGTCAACGGCCAACCCAACCTGGCGACCCTGAGCCGCAGCGACGCCGAGACATTCAGGAAAATCAAGCAGTCCCAGGATTGGAATCTTCCCATTGGCAATGATGATGACAACAAGTACACGGCGCTTCAGCAAGGGGGGTGGGAGTCGATCCACAGAAACATGGTCATGCTGTTCGCCGACAGGGAGTTCGACCCCATGGAGATGGGCGACCAAGACCAGCTGCTGCTGGCCAGCGCTGGTTGCGGTGGCGCTGGTTCTTCCTCCGCGAACGGCGTCGGAGTGCACGTCTGGCAAGGTGGAGAGGATAGGATCGTACCAGCGGACCTACAGAGGTACGTGGCCCGAAAGCTGCCGTGGGTGCGATACCGCCAGTTCCCGGAGCTGGGACACATGTTCCTGATGGACCCTGGGAGGCCCGACCTAATTGTCAAGACGCTCTTGGTGGACCCACATGGACAGTGAAACAAAGTCAGGACAATGGGATTGGACGATAGAGATCTCTCTGTATGCTTCTAGTCTCGAGCTGTACTGGCCGGCTGCCTTGAGCCGGACCAATGTCCTATCGAAAATAATCAAAGCTAATGTATTTTTATTATGTAATAGTACATCTAGGGCATTCCTAGTGACATGGGAATGCTGAGTTTTATTGATTTTTAGGGGTAAAAGGAAAGTTTTTCCTTTCTAGATATCTATATGTTATGCAGGTCTGTAAACGGATCGAATTCGAATCGAATACTAATATATCCGATATTTGAATCCGAATTTTTTTATTCGATCCGATATCCGACATATTTAAAATAAGTTATCCGAATTCGAATTCGGATCATAATATTTGAATTCGGATAATATCCAAATCCAAATTTTACTCTATACAAAACTTATACAATATTAATAAATGGTTGATTCAAAGTTTTGAGCACTTTTTTTGAATGTGTGTATTAAACACTTTATAAATTTCAAGGGATGATACATGTATTTTATTACACACGACAGGTTGAACACATTGGTGCTCTCCTAGGAAAAGGTAAAAATGAAATGGAAATATAATGGTTTAATCAACCATTCAAGCACGTACACTAGTAATTTTATTTTTCCCATAAATATCTTGACGTTACATAAAAAGTATACAACATACATCCTGCATTTTTTTGTTAACAAAAACAAAGCTGCAGCTCTGTATAATCATTCTCAACCTTCTTGTCGTGCATAAATATCAAACAACTCATATTGTTGCTACTAAAGCATAATATATAAATTGAAGAGATTTGCGGAAGCTTCAAGCTTAAGAAAAACCCCACACGAGATACAGCCCAAGCATGCACAACAAAAGTCACGACCGCCCACATCGACAAAGTCAATAACTACTAAATAAATAACCAAGTAGAGAACATGATTGGCGAAGAAGACCGCAGAATTCTATTAAAAACTCCAAGAAGATTACAAAGATTGTCGCTCCCTCACAATCCCATACCCACAATAGAATCACATAACCCACTCTCGTTCTCTCCCCTCTGTGGCTATTCTTTGTGGCTTCCCATTTTGACACACGATGTTGTCCTACGTTGGCACACCCAAAGTTACCACACGTTGGAACCCCACACATCAGTGTTCTTTGGCACATAATATACATCGGTGTTTATCCCTATTTATAGATAGAGACTCCCGATTAGACAATATGAGAGGATACGACAATTCTATAGGGATTAGGAAACGACAATACAAAAGGATAAGGAAATAATGTCTTCGACTCCAAGTCTAACATTAATTGCACTTTCCTAATATTGTTAGATATTTTTTCTTATCCAATTAGGATAAGAGACAAAATCCTAACAATCTCCATCTTGAATCTTATCCGCTGAAGTTTCTCCTCCAAGAAGTCTGCTCCCGTTCTTTTGTACTTCCGCCCTCAGAAGTTGCTCCTATTTCCAGAAGTGTATCACCATGCACGTCTGCATGGAGTGTGTGTCCAGACATGACTGTCCAGACCCTTCAAGTGAGAGCTCCTCGTATTATACAGTTTGAGAAACTGCACCACCTCCACCTGCAGTTGAAAGAACCGCATCCTTTGCACATTTGGCCCCCATGCCATAGGGTTGTGTCTTCTTTTAGGCACACCCACTTGAAGACACTTCGTGGTTGGTCCAACCACGACTTCCTCTTTCCAACAGTTGACAGCTTCGCCTCTGCATTTGTTGAAATTTGCAGCCGGGTTTGCAATCTCGCACCAGACTGTCCGTGAGAGTTGAATACATGTAGCAATCTTCGGGTTCATGACACCCACCACCCATGCTACTGCTTCATCTACACCTTCCAAGTCGGTAGACCTCTCATCAGCCGTTCCTCTTTTGGTTAGAAAAAATCCAACCAGTCGATAGAACCAGGTCGCCTCTGCTGTCGCTTGCCCGTTGCAAGTGAATTGAATGACTCCACCTCACGTTGATATTTCACAACACGTGGATTCGCTCCCGCCTGGTTGCATAACGATGTTACCATCAAGATATACTATCGGATGACCTCCAATGGTAGTTGTCGACGTCATCATGTTTTTCTGTGCTTCCAATGCTTTCTGATCATCTCGCATAAATCCTGCTCTGATGCCACTTGAAGAAATTTGTGGAAGCTTCAAGCCCAAGAAAAACCCCACACGAGATACAGCCCAAGCATGCACAAAAAAAGTCATGATCGCCCACGTCAACAAAGCCAATAACCACCAAATAAATAACCAAATAGAGAACATGATTGGCGAAGAAGACTGTAGAATTCTATTAAGCAACTCCAAGAAGATTACAAGAATTATCGCTCCCTCACAATCCCGTACCCACAATAGAATCTCGTAACCCACTCTTGTTCTCTCTCCTCTTTGGATATCCTTTGTGGCTTCCTGTTTTGACACACGATGTTGTCCTACGTTGGCACACCTGAAGTTACCACATGTTGGAACCCCACACATCGGTGTTCTTTGGCACACAATATACATCGATGTTTATCCCTATTTATAGATAGGGACTCCCGGTTAGACAATACGAGAGGATACAACAATTCTATAGGGATTAGGAAACGACAATACAAAAGGATAAGGAAATAATGTCTTTGACTCCAAGTCTAACATTAATTACACTTTCCTAATATTATTAGATATTATTTCTTATCCAATTAGGATAAGAGACAAAATCCTTACATAAATATCATTCCAGTAAATTAGTAAATCCACAATCAATTTGTCAAGTGCTCCATGGGGGTAAAACATTTCCATAGATAATGTAACAACACTAATCAGATTCTACTAGAAGTCTCTTTGAACACGTTTGTTTCTTACAATTTCATTTCAAAATCATCCACTACTGACTTCTTATATATGAAGTCAAAGGTATTAAGCATGCTACATACTTGTGACTAAGAAGATTCCTACATGGACCCACCAATCACTAAAGCAAACCCTTGATGACTTGTAATTTGAGAATGAAATCACAGCCGCTGCAGCCATTCCAACAAAATAGAGTGTTGTAGATTTTTGGACAGCTGAATTTGCATCCATATATAACACAACAGCGAGATCAATTCATAGAAGCCTATTAGCGGACACTAACTCGATATATCAAGCATGTGTAACATGTTAGAAGCTATGAACTAGAAAGTTCAATTGTGCACTTTTATCTTGTAAGGCAATTTCTTCAATAGAGAGCATCTGCAGCTTGGTACCTAAAGATAAGAAATACATAAGCTATTAGTACATGTCGTCTCCATGAAAGCATTCAAGATATATTTTGAGAGACATGATTTATTTAATACACTCAAGTTCAAGCTAACTCCAGTGAGAATTTGAGTGCACTAGATGAATGATCTCTCCCATAATCAGTTCTCTCCCAAAGTTAATTTTTCACCTAAGAAAAAAACTGACTACAATATTTTGTAGCACGTGAAGACAAGAGAGAATGTTTAAGATAAATAGTAAAACAAACGAGTTAGATATAAATTGATACCATCAGTAGAAATTATCAATCAAATTCATTGATTGATTCTTTTAGAACATAAGAACCTAAAAGAAGATGTCTAATCTCATGTCAACTGAGGTCTAATGCTAATAAAAGCTATAAAAAATAAAAAATAAAAGAAAAAAATATCAACCTTGTGTTTATATGGAACAAACATGTGGCCTTTCCATGCCTCCCTTAAACATCAAGATGTTACTTACAAATCTGCTACCAGGAAGATTAATTGTGTTTACATAGTAAGATTCTTATATAATGGGAACAAAAGCACATAATTCAATACATAATAAACTTACAAGAGCCTCAAAAAAAGGAAATGAAGCTTTTACAACTTTATCCAAGATTAACTTACACTGATGATTTGCATTTACAAGATATATCATGAGTTGCTAATAATTTCTGCAAGTTAAGGTAATTAATACATTTCTGTTGTTATTTCAATTCCAACGTCAACATGATACATAAAGTATTAAAACCATAAGTTTCTAATTTCAACATCATTAATTATCTTATCAAAATGATTCTAGACTGTTGAAGTGGTTTTTCTATGTTTTGGTTCATCCTTTTCCAATTCACATGAGTCAGGTTTAGATTCATCCTGATCTATAAGGCCTGCTTGTGAAATTTCATTTCATATTATCACAGTAGCACTCTGCTTATTGGTATTTAGGTTTTGAACATTGTCATTGCAATCAAATTGAACCATTTTACCTAAATACAAAATTATAAGAACATTAATTGCAGCACTAGATATATTTTCTTATTTGAATTTAAATTAAAAGTATGCAGCTAGTGAGAAGAATGGAAACCAGATCGATGAAAATTTATGGAATTAGTTATCCATTCTAAAATAAAATCATGGCTCATGTGCAACTTATTTGCTGATTTTCATTAACGGATACAAAATGTAACCAAAATTAGACATTCCATTGGGAGGGACTAAGATAATAAAAATGTTGACAATATGCAAGAGTCAACGTATGACTAGAGTTTGTAATAGATACTTAATTGAAGGATATGTACCTTACCTTGAAGAGGAAAACTTGTTGTTCCCAGACAGAGATTATCCAGTTGTATTAACCACGCCCACACAGAAGCAACCCTTAGGCGCACAACTCCAGGTGATCACGTCGCTAGAATATCACTTGTAGATGAATCAACTTGTTCTACACCAGGATCCTCACCGTAAGCTGCTTTGTGTACTAACCTCTCTGTAAGCACGACTGTCGTCTTTGATCCCTGGTGATAGAAGACCACATATATCAACTAGCCTTATCCTAGTATCGTTATCCAAGGATTAGCTCCTTGCGCTTTCAACTCATGAGGATCACACGTGCTATTGGGCATCGAAGGACTACAGAGAAATCATCCCTGTTCGTTGTTGGCTGCTAGGGCTCAGTAGTTTGCGAATGGATTGTGGGTCTAGTAAGGTGTGGGAGTGGACAAATTATTAGTTGACAGACAAATTTTATACCTAGGGTAGATTCTCCAGGAAAATTGCACTTAAATATATGAACTAATATCTAATTCACATCGCACCATGACCTTAACCACTAGAAGTTATCCGCTACTCTGCTGCCTGAGTGTCACGGCTACTTCAGTCAAATGGTCAAATGGATAATTATATATGAATTTATATAAAATCTACATGTATATGTATATTAAAACTACTCAATACATGAGTACCCAGATTCAGATATTTTTCGAAGCGGATATGCATATATCCAAATTCTGATCTGAAACTATCCGAATATCAAATCTGATATCTGAATCCGAATCGAACAATGTCGAATATGAAATTTTTTTCTTAGTTTTAGGACTCGAATGTGGATCAAGTATGCGGATTTTGGACATCCATTTACTGGCCTAATGTTATGGCAAACATTCTTGTTGAGATCCTAAATCAAAGAATTATTTGTTGGTCCTAATTTTAGAGGAGAGTATACTTCTCCCACAGTTATCATGTTCCGGCTGAGCGAGTAGTACCATGCGAATTAAGTACACTTGTGCATGGATTAAAACTTAAAATATCAGTATATTTTATTGTATGTGCTATAAGGAGTGTGATCCTTTATATAGGGGACCCTAGGTGGCCCAACTTAATTGTCAGTATACTTTATTGTATGTGTTATAAGGAGTGGACACTGGGTGGCCCAACCTAATTGTCAAGATGCTCTTGGTGGACTGTCATGGACAGTGAAAAAAATCATGACGACAAGATTGGAGGATAGAGATCGTTGTTCTATATGCTTCTAGTCTTAAGCTGAACTGGTTGGCCGCCTTGTGGTCGACCAATGTCCTATCGAAATAATCAAAGCTAAGATATGTTATGGTGTAGATAATATAGCTTGGCCATAACTAGTGATATGGGAATGCTAATCTTTACAATTTTTGGGGGGTAAAGGGAAAGTGTATCCTTTTTAGACATCTATATGATATGATAATATGGCTGTTCAACTTCTAAATTGGAGAATGGATTTGTTGGTCCTCATTTGGGGGGGAGTACACTACTTTTAAAATTATCTGCCTTCGCACGATAGTAGGGTCTAGATCAAATACACTTAGCAAATTGGGTTATCTATTGCAAGGCACAATGTGCTACTAGTTTAACCTGGATCTGCTCATATCATGTGGCCCTAAAGTGTTCAATAAGGCATACTCAAATAAAGCATGTGATTACGTCAACATAGATTCCATACTCGAGATTATAAATGCACTGGGGTTTTCTAACCATGTGATTTACTGGATCAAAGGGACATGTCAAAGTTTCAATAGAGATTTATCAAGGAGACCTCATTGCCCTCAACTTTGTCTTTCTTATCGACTATCGTGGACCATGTTGTGGAGAACAAGAACCTCAATTCTTCTAAAAGTCTCTTCTCTTCTTGGTATTTCTCATGTTACTCTGGCATGACCCATGCCACAATCAAACAAATAAACAACTTCAAAATGATCTTAAAATTACTCATATTGATGTCAACTCTTATATCCTCTTGGTTAAATGTTTCTTGTGACTTCAACATCTTGTAAAACAACACAACAAGATTATTTCATTGCTACAAAGCTAGTTTCAGCTTTAACAACACATTTACACCAAAATAGTCCCATGAATCATAAACTAGCTAAGCTTGATTTTTGGATCGCTAAACCCTAACGACACCCAAATTATATAAGGTTAACATATCAAATCAAACTATCAACAAAATGTACATCCAAATAGAATATCAAACACATTGAATACATAGTTATTTCTATAAATTTTGATTACATGGAGAAGTCAACAATCAAATTGATAGCCAAAAACATAGGATCGGTTTCCTGGATTCTCAGGAGGGGTTTCAAGGATCTTAAGCCTAAAAGTCTTGTGAGGTGGTTCTACTAGGATTGTCTCACTAGGACATTGCCCCTCTAATTAGATTCCAATTAAAACTAAAGTAGCATTGGGATCTCTAGTAATATCTGAGTAATCAATCTAGTCAAGGAGATTGTTCCATATATGTATTGATCCCTTTTGTTACATTTTAAAAGGATAAATATGTTATAGGATACCCCTCCTAATAAACTAGACTAAGGGTTGCCATTGACAAAATATTAATATTTAATAATATTAACCAAATTATCACAAACTCATATTCATAATTAAGGATAAAATTGTATTAACTATAAGCTACTATAAACATTTATGATTTTATATAATCACTAGTACAGAACCGACCTTTAGTGTCAGTTATTTAAGGCCTTTGGCATCGATTTCAAAGCGACACCCAAGTGGATGCCGCTAAAAGTTGAAACCTTTAGCACCCGTTTTAACACCGACGCCCTCACCCTTCCCGCCATAAAAAATGTGCCAGCAAGGGCACTATAGGTGTCGGTTATTTAGTAAAACTGACACTATATACAGGTCAAAGACGTCGGCGTTTCACAAAAACCGACGTCATAACCCTTCCCGCCACCAATAAAACACGCCAGCAAAGGCACCATCGGCGGTAGTTTGTATATATAACTGACGCCATATCCCCCACAGCCGTGCTCCCCAGCACGACCGTTGTACCTAGCCATATAGACGTCAATTTTTTTACTAATGAGTGACATTGTATGTCTTTGTTGTCAGTTTTATACTAATAACCGACACCTATGTTCTGATTTTTTTTTTCTTATCAGTTTGCATGCCTGTTGTATGGCTGGTCAGCAGGATGCAGAACCTGCAGTTTAGTTCTGAACTACAAGTTTACAATATCCATTGATATTAGCCAACAACATGCCACAAACCTACAAAATTAACAAGATGGACAACAATTTATGATCACACACATGTATAAGCACGTTTAATTCATATTATTTTTCATCACACACATGTAGAAACCAGTAGTTCCATTTCAAATGTCCTCCATTTTCACACACATTTAGCAACCTGTTGTTCAATTCATTTCATCTCTTTTCACATTCAGACACATGTAGAAACATTCATGTATTGATCATCTTCACATTCACACATATGCCAATTCAAAAAAATCCATTCACATTCACACAAAAATAATTATGAGAACAAAGTTTAGAAATATCATTCTTTATTCATCATCATCATTATCGCCATCAGTATCCCAATCATATTTAAAAATTCCCACTACTTGTTGGGCTTTTGCCCATTGTTCTCTTACATCATTTAAGTCTTCCATTGTATATGGAGTATGTACATCTAATAACTTTTGACCTATAGTGAAGTCAGTTTTAAACACCTGCAAAGAGAATGACGTATATATATAATTAATAATATATAATAATATTGATATATTTCATATTATCTAATGAGACTATATATAATACCTTATGTATGGTATCGATTTCCATTGTGGCATGTTTGATAATTAGGTACATAAATCACATCACATAGTATGCACATGCCCAACTGTTGTCTTGTGTAGCACACTATAAATTGAAGCATACAAAATATTCAAAAATACAAATAAGCACAGTTCACATAAATAATATATACATTGGAAATTACTTTCACATTCTCCCAAATTAGTAGTTGTTTCTTTTTGTTGGGGACCTTTCCTCTAGCTTTTTTGAACTCATGTAAAGCCCTACATGTTAATGTAACACATTAAATTGCATAATTAAATAGTAATGTAATAACAAATGTTAACAGATATAAAAATATGAAAATTTTCTCACGGGAATAATGGCCTTTTCATTGTGTGTCTATATAATGTATTCAATTGCTTCCCCACAGGATCTAGATAATAGACAGTGAGCGTCTTGGGGACAATAACTAGTAACTCCCAATGCCTACCACTAGAGGTTAGAAAGTTAAAAATAATAACTCAAAATCTACAATAAAAATGTAATTTTCTTAAGTCCAAATTATAAGCAAAGTAAACTTACTCAACATTGAATGAAGTTATTATCACCGTCTTTTTTTTTACCAAAATATTTAAAAGCAGCAGAGCAGTATGAAGTAACTGATGAAGGGTCTTTATCTACAAGACTAATCAAAGATGGAACCAAAAATCCCACATGGAAAAATAAAAAATCTGTACATATCGTGTGTAAGTTGATGCAAAACATGTATTATGTATGCATTAATATATAAGAAACCAGATCACCATATATAAAACAAGGTATATGGATGTATAAACAAGATCTCACCATATCCATATCTCTATCATAGATGTATTCAACCAATCATAACGAAACAACTCCAAAATATCTTGTATAAATAGATTGTTATCGTATGATTGACCTGCATCATCCTCTAGAATAGAAACATTTATAGGGAAATCTGGGTCATGTTTGCCTATCCATATTGCCATAGCCCTACAATTAGGACCTAACAAGGCGTATAGGTCCCTTGGAAGCCAACTAGGTACTTTAGGAGGTGGAGGTGGAGGCCGAGATGTAGCGGGTGTCTTACTTTTGACCTGTATATATAATATCAGATCAATTGACTCATATATACACACTAACAAATTAACGTAATGTAAATTTACCATACAATATTAGTATAGACGACATCCATTTTGGGCCACAATATCACTCCGCCTTCTGCTTCACCAAACGTTTCAGAATCTGGGTGGGCATATGGCAATGGAAGATCCCTCCAATTAGGGAGTATATGTATCAGTCTCACACGAACTGCACGATATGGTACTGGAGTCCCATGAAACATTTCCCCTGGAAGGGGTGGGTAAGCCTCGGCCTCTGCAACGATAATTTCTTGACTTTTTAGACAATATGGCTTCAACCCCTACAAATTTATGTAAAGAATGTTATATACATATATACATAAACATATAATCTTGAAAAGACTAGATACTATGTCATAAAAATACTTACAGTGGATGTGCTAGGTGAGTCTATACGATTACTCCCAACCGCTGCAGTAGGAGAAGAGCGGTACGCCACAGATACTATCTGAGTGGCATCCTGAGATGCCTGTCACTTCACCATTGCTTCTTGGATTTTCTTATTAATTAACTCATCTACCTATACATCGACAAAAGAAACACTAGCTTTTGATTATTGAATTCCCTTTCATAATAACATTCTAAAAAAAGAATATGTTACCTCAACATTTGATAATCCCGCTTTTGGGTCAGGTTGGCGCTGTGATGGCCCAAAGAACACTTTTATACCCACACCAGTGCATGCACCTGTAACACATCCAGGATGCTCTAGGTTACCAACAACAACTATCAATTCATCCCTTGTGGCCTCAGGGATGAACTTGCCTTCCTTCCTCTGCTCATGAAGCTCCCGCTAATTTCCATCAATAGAAATTGGTAAGTAAATATAACAATAATCAATATCGATTTCTCTAAGAGTTGAATTTTACCAATTTTGCAACCGCCACTGCAGTTGCGAGCTTGGTTATATCTTCTTTCTTATTTTTCCTCCCAGATATCGACATAGCATGGTAAGGCAAAGGTGTGGGACCAATAGTAGAGGACTCTATAGTCTCTTGAGTAGCAGCAGACTGAGCAGTAGACTCAACCTGTAGTCTTTGGCGAACGCCTGCATAGCCTTTTGGACCCATCATTTGGTCATGCACATTTAGTGCACGCCTTGCTCTTTGAGCATCGCTGATAGACTTATTAGTAAGCACATTGATTTGGTTAGTTATAATAAAGGTAAATCTTGAATAGGTGAATACATAAGAATGTATATTAATTAAATTGGTAGTGGTACTTAATACCTTGAATTCATTAGTTTTTCTTTTGGTAACAAACTCCTCCCAGTTATTGGGGTCCAGGTAGTTCCATTGCTCAGTGGCTTTCTTCTTCCTCTTCTTAGCATCTCGTATGTAATCTCAGGTGAGATTTGTCCTATAGTTTCATAGGACCCTCCCACAGCGTTGCATCACGCATTTATGATGCAACTTTTCATCCAGTTAAAATATGCTCTGCAAAATAGAATTGCTATTAACTAGTATCCAAAAAATTGGTAATCTACAAAATAGAATTGAAAATAATAACAACTCATGCATAGTTCCTTCCATACTAAGTCTTTCTTCCCCTTAGGAACTTTATGTCAAGATTATACATTAGGACTACAATGGCTATGAGTAAGAACCCCAAGAAATGAAATAAATGAGTTGCAGTTCACTCCAGCTAGATTTCCTGCATGATCAAAATCCACAGCCAGTTTTGGTCCATTGCCCCTTTGTTGTAGTAAGTTTTCATCATAGTGATGCCCCTCACTTTTTCAATTATTTTTTTCTGCTCATCAAGTGCCCCAAGTTCTTTAGGGGGTACATCCTCAACCTAAAATTTGACAAAATAAACACACTTACATGATATAACTATAAATGGACATATAGATAGAAATATAGGATATATTTTCAAAACTTACATTGTGAGAGGGCGCATTGATATCCTCACCCTCACGGTAATCATCATCATGGTCATCATGCTCATGCTCAGCCATCTAAAAATTCACATTCACATTGTAAAGTTCACATTCACAAAAATAAAAAATATAAAAAAATATAAACATACATGCCTCTAATATTGCGATCTTTTATAAATTAAAAATCCTTCACTATGATCTCCATGCACATACAAGTCATCATTAGCTTCAATATTTAGTGGTGTTGGCAACCCAACTAAGAATGGACTGGAGTCATCATACTTATCATAGTACTCTTCTTCATCTATAGGATCTTCAATGAACTATCTTTTACCATGAAGAACAACTGACCATTTATCATTTGCAGGATCATCGATATAAAATACTTTTTTCACCTGTGATGCCAATATGAATGGTTCACCCTTCTCGCCAATCTTTTCAAAGTTCACTAATGTGAAACCCAATTCATCCACTATAACTCCTTTGGTGTTATCAACCCAATTACATTTAAAGAGTGGAATTCTGAAATCTACGTAGTCAAACTCCCATATGTCTTCAATGACACCGTAATATGACATTTTATCTTCACGTGGACTCTTATCCTTTGCACTTGCAAAAAACAATGAATATGCTTGAAGGGTGACCCCACTGTTTTGGACAACACTCTTATCATCTTGACACTTTGTATAATATGATAATCCATTTATGTCAAACCCTTCATAAGACATAACAATCAATTTTGGTTTAAAGGCAAGGAATTTGATAGTTTTAGTAAGATTATTTGGTGTTTGAGATAGTTGATGTAAGACTTTATCTTCAAACCACTTAATAAATGTGTTGTTATGCTCTCTAGAAAGCCACATTGAATTGGCTCGAGGATATTGTCTCTTGATGAAATTGGTATGTTCCTCGATATAAACACTCACTTCGTCGATGTTGTGTGAAATATACAAGTGACCTGGTTCCAACTACTCACGGTTGATTGCTTTCATCCGTGATCCCAAAATTCCTTTGCCAAAATGCTCCTCAATATTCTTGTCATTAACAGGAGCATCATTACCCTCAGAAAGTCATTGCAAAAATCCATAACCTCTCTCGGCACATAACCCTCAATAATACTCCCTTCAGGCCGATAACAGTTTTGCACATCACCTTTAAAAATGCTCATCTATCGTTCAAAGAGATACATCCAATGCAAGAAAACGGGTCCCAACATTTTCACTTCCCAAGTCAAGTGGACAACAAGATGTACCATGATATCAAAGAATAAAGGAGGAAAATACATCTCAAGCTAACATAGGATAACAACCACTTCTCTTTGCAATTTATCGAGAGTATCAGGGTCAATAACTTTGCTGCACAGACTGTTGAAAGAGAAATAAAGTCTGGTGATTGCAAACCTTATATGCTTCGACAATATAGATCAAATTGCCACGGGAAATATTTGTTGCATTAGAGTGTGACAATCATGAGATTTAAGACCTATCAACTTCAGATCTTTCATTGATACCAATCTACAGATGTTGAATGAGTAACCCTGTGGCAACTTAACATTTACCAAGCATTCACAAAAAGCTTTCTTCTCCTTTCTAGACAATGTGTAACAAGCGGGAGGTAAATATGTTCTCTGATCGCTACTAACTACTTTTGTTAATTCTATCCTTATTCCCATTTCACGTAGGTCCATTCTGGATTTTATCCCATTTTTAGTCTTACCTAGTATATTCAATAGAGTACCAATGACGCTATCACATACATTTTTCTCAACGTGCATGACATCAATACAATGCCTGACTGCCAAAGAACTCCAATAAAGAAGATCCCTAAATATTGACTTCTTCTTGAATAAAGATTTGTCACTCCTTATGGCCATGGTACATTGTGATCTCTTACCAAATTCATTGGCAAAGTCTTTTACTGTTTCATAAACAACCTCCCCTGGTATAGGTTTAGGTGCACTCCGTTCCTCATTCTGTCCATTGAATGCTTTGCGCAACCTACGATACGGATGGAATTTTGGAAGAAACCTTTGATGACCAAGATATACAATCTTGCCGCCATGTTGTAGTCGTATTGAATTAGTGTTCTCTTCACATATAGGACATGCTTTAGATCCTTTGACACTATATCCAGACAAATGCCCATATGCTGGAAAGTCATTAACAGTGCAAAACAACATAGCGTGCAAACAAAATGTCTCTCTTTGTGAAGCATCATAGGTCATCATACCTTCACCCCAGAGTTTCTTTAAGTCATCAATCAGAGGTTCAAGATAAACTTCGATATCATTTCTAGGTTGTTTAGGGCCTGATATCAACAACGACAACATAACGTACTTATTTTTCATACACAACCAGGGAGGAAGATTGTATATAACAAGCATAACTGGCCAAGTGCTATGTTGGCTGTTCAATGTCTCGTACAGATTCATCCCATCTGTACAAAGCCCAAGTCTTAGATTCCTGACTTCTTCACCAAATTGAGGGTACAATAAATCAATCTTCTTCCATTGTGGGGAATCAGACGCATGTCGTAGGATCCCATCATTATTTTTCTTAACATCTACATGCCACCTCAAATTCTTCACATCTATCAGATTGACAAACAAGCGTTGAAACTGTGATATCATAGATAGATACCACATCACCTTGGCAGGAGAACCAGTTTTGGACTCCCCCGAAGTCATCAATTTATACCTTGACGCACCACATTTTAGACAATCTTTCAAATCCTCATAGTCCTTTTGAAATAATACACAATCAATCGGGCATGTGTGTATCTTCTTGGCCTCAATTCCCATTGGACACAACAATTTCTTTTACTCGTATGTTGAAATTGGCAGCTCGTTT
This sequence comes from Alisma plantago-aquatica, assembly GCA_963693085.1. Classification (NCBI taxonomy): domain Eukaryota; kingdom Viridiplantae; phylum Streptophyta; class Magnoliopsida; order Alismatales; family Alismataceae; genus Alisma; species Alisma plantago-aquatica. Next base: position 1,403,285,122 of record OY856412.1, read on the forward strand.
CCTTCAGGAAGAATTTGTTTCTACAAAGACAACAATGACGTGAAGCTTTTTTCGCTCCATCTATTGTTAGCTTTCAGCTTATACAATCTCAACACAGTGCTAAGCTTCGTAAACTTAGTACAACCTATGTATAATGGTATCTTAGCATCATGCACAATGTTTCTAAACATGGGAGGTGGATCGGTGTGCTCTACCCCACAACTATCTAGAATCACATGAACGATGTCTATTGGAACTAGTTCATTCACATCTACATCATCGGAGGCAATTTCTTCTTCCACACAAGCACTGCTATCGACATCCACTGATTTCAGGTTTGAAATCTCTCCATGCCAGTGCCAATTTGTATAGCCTTGTACAATCCTATTGCACATGACATGACTTTTAATTTCGTCACCAGTGCTGACTTTCAAGTTGTTACCGCAATGCCTATATAGACAGTAGAACCTATCTCCAGGTTGTTTTCTATGTTCCTCGACAAATCTAATAAATTGATCAAGACTAGAAATAAACTCTGGAGTGCAGCGATTTGGAATCGACATCCATGATCTATCCATTCTATGATCAAAGAGAAAACAAATATATATTAGGGTTTAGGGTTAAAAGATTAGGGTCTAGGGTTAAAAGATTAGGGTTTATGGTTAAAAGTTTAGGGTTTAAGGTCTTATATATAATAAATGTGTACCACCTATCCCATTCTTGAACACCTAATCTCACTAGTAAGTGTATAATGTGTATTGGGTTTTTAAGAAAATTTCGGCAACATTTCCCCGATGTTCTCCAAGTACATATGTACTTAGAGAACAAACGGGGTAATGCTGCTGAAATTTTCTTGAAAACCCAATACACATTATACACTTACATCCTAAGTGAGATTACAAGTGTTCAAGAACAGTCCCAAACTGGGGACTATCCAAGATTTACTCGTAATAAGTAAATCTTGGACGAGTTTCTAGGCCGACAAATACATGTATGTTCTCATTCTTATACCTAAAATATGTGTACCACCTATCCCATTCTTGAACACCTAATCTCAACAGTAAGTGTATAATGTGTATTGGGTGTTCAAGAAAATTTCAGCAACATTTCCCCGATGTTCTCCAAGTACATATGTACTTAGAGAACAAACGGAGAAATGCTATCGAAATTTTCTTGAAAACCCAATACACATTATACACTTACATCCTAAGTGAGATTAAGTGTTCAGGAATAGTCCCAAACCGGGGACTATCTAAGATTTACTCCTAATGAGTAAATCTTGGATGGGTTTCTAGGCCAACAAATACATGTATGTTGTCATTTTTATACCTACAATCCTAGTTTCATCATTCATATCCTAAGTTTTGTGTAACATCATTTAATCATGCTTGTCAGTAAATACTAAACAATAAATAAACCATGATTCCATATATCAAAGATGTGAATCAAAATGAAGTCTAATGGCACATTGGGAGAGTGAGAATATTATACATGTAACATCCTAAAATTTTCAAACCTTATAAAATGACCCCAATTTGAAACCCTAATTTGGGTTGCTTCAAAATTGATGATCATAACATATAATAATGTTATGATGGTTCCGAAATATGTTACATAAAGAAAATTCGATAATTTTTGAACTTAATTGAATATCAATATCATCAAGATAGCCCTAATTATTAAATAAGTAACATTTAGTGTTTAACTTGAAATTTACCCAATAAAAGTTCTTGTTTTGGCCTAATAATTTTACCATAAGTTGATGTTTATAATTTAATGATTTACCAAAATTTCTATCCTCAAATTCATTTTAAGTTATCCCATATGATTAATTAAACATTTATGCTAAAAAGAGAAATATAATAAGCTAAGATGGTCAAATAAGGAAAATAACTATATTTTTGGGTTCCTTTGTCCCAATTAAGTAATACACGAAGTTTTATAAGATTTGGAGCCTCCTAGCTAAACCAATTGAACTTAACAAGAAAATAACCAAAATTTAATATAACCCTAACATATCTAATTGATCTGGACTTTGGTCCATTGTTTATTTTAGGGTCACGCTGACCCAGCTTGGATGGACTCTCATGGATCCGGTCGCGCATGGGGAGACCGTCTCCTCCACCCGAGTCGCGCGTAGAGCGGACTCCTCAGTAGCGGCTCTCCTCCATGATCCCGATCTCCCACGCCACTCCACCTCTGCATGAAATAACTGGATTTTTGCAATCCTTGAACCGATCCAGACTTCCCCATATCGATTTTGTTCGGGTTTCATCCAATAGATCTCCCACTCAATGAGAACTCTCCCTCTCTCCCCTATTTCCGCGGCGAAAGGGAAACCCAGCCATTAGGGCCATAGCCTATATGAGTAAAACCTCGCAAAATCATTCATAGATCAGCAGCAAACCCTCCTCCACCATCCTTGTTCCTCCCGCTTGCCCGCTGCGTACTCGCCCTTCTCAACCTTGCTCCAGCTTCCTCCGGCGGCTGGTGACGAGAAGCATGGACACCCAAAGGTTCCCTGATGCCCCATGCTTGATCCCAGAACCATCACAATCATTTCCTGCGCTTGAATTTCATCTCTGGCTTGGTAAATCTCATTACCCCTTTTCTCTTTGGTTGCTGTTCTGAAATTCCAGTTGTGCTTTTCGCCTCTATGGACCTCACGTGGTCTAATCTTCTTGCTCTCTGCCTTCGACGGAATGGGGAAGATGCTCCCAAGTCGATAGATGTCCCCCGCATTGTTTCTACCTGGTGTTGTTTCCCTTCAGTTTCCTGGTCTTACTCGCATGGTCAGCCATGGCGAGTCATTGTGTTGTTTTCCGCATCTGATCTTCACCCAGCCTGAGTCAGGGCTTGTTGGCTTCGGCCGACGATGGGGAACTTGTCCCTGATCTTTGTGTCTCGTGGGGAGCTCATTTGATCGATCTACGGTCAATGCTCCCGCTAGGTGTCCTCCTATTCGTGGATAAAGCAACAGAAGAACAAACTCAGTGTTGTTCTTCCAGTTTGGCCCATCGAGGATTAATCGTATGTATTCAGGTTACATGGGTAATTTGGACCTTTCGCATGCCTTTTTGTCTCTCTCAGTGCACATCGATTCTGAGTGATGAGGATCCACACGGCTGTTTGTGTGTGGTCCAGCTCAACGTCGCTGGTTTTGATTTTGGATAATATGGGTGGATTTTCTAGAGTTTCTGATTGGCCGATCTATGAAAATTTATATCTTTTTACTGGTACGTCCATTGGGGTCAAATCATATATAGATTTTACTCAGTTTTTCGAGATCTACAAGTTGGAATAACTTTTATAGACTAGTTTAATGCCGTTTTTCCATGTTTTAATCAAGAACCCTAAAACCCTAGTAATTAGGTTGAATATTAATTATTAATGAATGATAATTGTTATAACATGTTAATTAGGGTTTCTAAGCCTCAGGAATGAGATTAGGGTTTCATAAACCTAAGAAGAGCATCTAGGTCTTCTCTAAGTGAGAGGTAAGTGGTCCATGCACTTTGAACATAAATATTTGATTGATTGTATATATGTATGCATAAGAAATGTTGAATGTATTATTTACTATTTTATTTGTTAAAAGCCATTGAATTTATGCTAAACTGAATGCCATGTTTAATGTCAATATTATTGTATCATCTTCATGCACATTAAGAGTAAATTTAAAGTTAAGTGTTAAGACCAAAGTAAGAGTTTTAAGAGAAAGATAATGATTAAAAGATAACTTATATAAGATCATCATCAAGAGGCTCCTCGGAGCAAAACTAAGAGGCACTTAGGTGCATAAGAGAAGAGGCACCCCAGTGCAACCCAAGAGGCACTTCGGTGCATAAGACAAGAGGCACTTCGATGCAAAACACAAGGATTCTTATATAGGTCAAAATAAAAGACTTAATTTAAAAGCAATTGTGTTTTCTTTTCAATGTCTAATGCTTAAAGTTTATTTTCAAGTTTACATACTTTCTTAAATTGTAATATGTTCAATTCCACTTACCATTTTGTTTGATGCATGGCTGGGGGCGTGATGCCCGTAGGAAAGGAGCAACATCAAGGACAAAGCTAGCTGAGGACCGGTTGAAGAAGGAGCTCTAGGACATCTGAGACCAGACCTGGTGGGGTGCCAACTATCCATAGATTAGATTTCCTTTATGTTTAGGAATCATATGTTTTAGTTTAGTGTGAGTTTTATGAGAAAGTGTGGGATGTTTAAGGGAAATCATGTTTATATTTGTTTATGTATGAGTTACGTTGAGGACATGAGTATGAGAACTGTTATTTTATCCTATGTTGGTATATATATGAACTTTATTTTTATGCAATGATAGTCATGTTTGTGACATCCCAATAAGATGTATGATTCCGCTTTGTTTGTGAAATTGGGGTGTTACAATATGGTATCAGAGCGAAAAATATAGTTTGCCATGAGGCTTTTCTCAAAATCTCAAATAGTTTATGTTCCCTCTTGTAGATGGCTCCCAAGAAGAGATCTGATAAGCGTAAGGAGCATGTAGATGGAGAAGGAAGCTCTTCCAATGGAGAAAGTGATCATAGTGCTTCTGGAGGGGCTAACCCTAATGGTAACCCTAATGTACCTCTAGAAGTGCTCATCAAGGCTCTGACTAATTCTATCACTGGACAACAAGGAAGAGCACATCAACCGAGGAACCAGGAGTTGACCTTAGTTGACTTCTTGAAGATCAAGCCTGATTCTTTTGTTGGAGAGGAAGGGCTGGACGTGGTGGGCAAAGCAGAAAGCTGGTTGCAGAACATGGAACATTGTTTTCGTGGCCTAGGTTGCCCTAACCCATCTAGGGTTCATTTTGGGACTCACATGCTCAAAGGTGCTGCTAGGACTTGGTGGGAGAACTTGCTAGGTTCTCGTGAAGCTGACGCTCCTCCATTCACATGGGAGGAATTCACAGAAGCCTTTAAAGATCATTACATATCTGAGGCTATGATTGAGAAGAAAGAGGAGGAGTTTCGCAACCTTCGTCAACGTGGTGATATGACATTCACACAGTACGCTATGAAGTTTAGGATCTTACAGAAGTATGGATATGATTATGATGAACGACACAAGGTGAAGAAGTTCATTAGATGTCTCAAGGAGGATCTTAGCTTTGCTTTGTCTGGACGAGGACACCGCACCGTGCAAGGTGCCCTAGATGCTTCCCTTGAACTAGAAGACCACCCAAGAAGAACATGGAAGAAGGACAACCACTCCAACAACTACCACCATAATGACAAGAAGAGGAAGGCTCCAGCTGAGGTTGTTTCAAATCAACCTGCCAAGACCCAATGTGCCAAGTGCTCCAAGTATCATCTAGGAGAATGCCGGTTTGGAACCGGAGTGTTCTATGCATGTGGTGAAGCAGGCCACATTAGAACCAACTCCCCCAAGTTTCAAAAGAAAGAACCCAAAGTCAATGAAGCACCTAGAGAGAAGCGACATGCTAGACTTTTCACCATGCATGGTGGATGATGAAGATGATGAGAATGAACAAGGTATGGTTTAAGTTTCTTTGAGGCTATAGTTGTAGTTAGACTTATCTTATGTATGAACATGTGTAGGATTAAGAGTTAAACCTTTTCATGTTAAGGATAAGGAAAACCCTAAGGTGGGTAGAACTCTGAAAATTTTGAGGACGAAATTTTTATAAGGTGGGTAGAATTGTAACATCCTAAAATTTTCAAACCTTATAAAATGACCCCAATTTGAAACCCTAATTTGGGTTGCTTCGAAATTGATGATCAAAACATATAATAATGTTATGATGGTTCCCAAATATGTTACATAAAGCAAATTTGATAATTTTTGAACTTAATTGAAAATCTATATAATCAAGATAGCCCTAATTATTAAATAAGTAACATTTAGTGTTTAACATGAAATTTACCCAGTATAAAATCCTTGTTTTGGCCTAATAATTTTACCATAAGTTGATGTTTATAATTTAATGATTTACCCAAATTTCTATCCTCAAATTCATTTTAAGTTATCCCATATGATTAATTAAACATTTATGCTAAAAAGAGAAATATAATAAGCTAAGATGGTTAAATAAGGAAAATAACTATATTTTTGGGTTCCTTGTGTCCCAATTAAGTAATACACAAAGTTTTATAAGATTTGGAGCCTCCTAGCTAATCCAATTGAACTTATCAAGAAAATAACCAAAATTTAATATAACCCTAACATATCTAATTTGATCTGGACTTTGGTCCATTGTTTATTTTAGGGTCACGCTGACCCAGCTTGGTTGGACTCTCGCGGGTCCGGTCGCACGTGGGGAGACCGTTTCCTCCACCCAAGTCCCGAGTAGAGAAGACTCTTCAGTAGTGGCTCTCCTTCGTGATCCTGATCTCCCACGCCACTCCACCTCTGCATGAAATAACTGGATTTTTGCAATCCTCGCACTGAGCCGGACTTCCCCATACCGATTTTGTTTGGGTTTTATCCAATAGATCTCCCACTTGACGAGAACTCTCCCTCTCTCTCCTGTTTCTATGGAGGCAGGGAAACCCATCCATTAGGGCCATAGCCTATATAAGTAAAACCTCGCAAAATCGTTCACGGATCAGCAGCAAACCCTCCTCCACCGTCCTTGTTCCTCCCGCTTGCCCGCTGCGTACTCGCCCTTATCAACCTTGCACCAGCTTCCTGCGGAGGCCAGTGACCAGAAGCCTGGACACCCAAAGGTTCCCTGATGCCCCAGGCTTGATCGCAGAACCATCATAATCGTTTCCAGCGCTTGAATTTCATCTCTGGCTTGGTAAATCTCATTACCCCTTTTCTCTTTGGTTGTTGTTCTGAAATTCCAGTTGTGCTTTTCGCCTCTATGGACCTCACCTGGTCTAATCTTCTTGCTCTCTGCCTTCAACGGCATGGGGAAGATGCTCCCAAGTCGATAGATGTCACCCGCATTGTTTCTACCTGGTGTTGTTTCCCTTCAGTTTCCTGGTCTTGCTCGCATGGTCAGCCATGGCGCGTCGTTGTCTTGTTTTCCGCATTTGATCTTCACCCAGCCCGAGTCAGGGCTTGTTGGCTTCGGCCGATGACGGGGAACTTGTCCCTGATCTTTGTGTCTCGTGGGGTGCTTGTTTGATCGATCTGCGGCCAATGCTCCCGCTGGGTGTCCTCCTGTTCGTGGATGAAGCAACAGAAGAACAAACTCAGTGTTGTTCTTCCAGTTTGGCCCATCGAGGATTAATCGTATGTATTCATGTTACATGGGTAATTTGGACCTTTCGCATGCCTTTTTGTCTCTCTCAGTGCACATCGATTCTGAGTGATGAGGATCCACGCGGCTGTTTGTGTGTGGTCCAGCTCAGCGTCGTTGGTTTTGATTTTGGATAATACGGGTGGTTTTCTAGAGTTTCTGATTGGCCGATCTATGAAAATTTATATCTTTTTACTGGTATGTCCAATGGGGTCAAATCATATATGGATTTTGCTCAGTTTTTCGAGATCTACAAGTTGGAATAACTTTTAGAGACTAGTTTAATGCCGTTTTCCCCTATTTTGATCAAGAACCCAAAACCCTAGAAATTAGGTTGAATATTAATTATTAATGAATGATAATTGCTATAATAGGTTAATTAGGGTTTCTAAGCCTCAGGAACGAGATTAGGGTTTCATAAACCTAAGAAGAGCATCTAGGTCTTATCTAAGTGAGAGGTAAGTGGTCCATGCACTTTGAACATAAATATTTGATTGATTGTATATATGTATGCATAAGAAATGTTGAATGTATTATTTACCATTTTAATTGTTAAAAGCCATTGTTTTTATGCTAAACTGAATGCCATGTTTAATGTCAATATTATTGTATCATCTTCATGCACATTAAGAGTAAATTTAAAGTTACGTTTTAAGAGCAAAGTAAGAGTTTCAAGAGAAAGATAATGATTAAAAGATAACTTATATAATATCCTCATCAAGAGGCTCCTTGGAGCAAAACTAAGAGGCACTTAGGTGCATAAGAGAAGAGGCACCCTGGTGCAACCCAAGAGGCACTTCGGTGCATAAGAGAAGAGGCTCTTCGATGAAAAACTCGAGGATTCTTATATAGGTCAAGATAAAAGACTTAATTTAAAAGCAATTGTGTTTTCTTTTCAATGTATAATGCTTAACGTTTATTTTCAAGTTTACATGCTTTCTTAAATTGTAATATGTTCCATTCCACTTACCATTTTGTTTGATGCATGGCTGGGGGTGTGATGCCCGCAGGAAAGGAGCAACGTCAAGGACAAAGCTAGCTGAGGACCGGTTGAAGAAGGAGCTCTAGGACATCTGAGACCAGACCTGGTGGGGTGCCAACTATCCATAGATTAGATTTCCTTTATGTTTATGAATCATGTGTTTTAGTTTAGTGTGAGTTTTATGAGAAAGTGTGGGATGTTTAAGGGAAATCATGTTTAGATTTGTTTATGTATGAGTTACATTGAGGACATGAGTATGATAACTGTTATTTTATCCTGTGTTGGTATATATATGAACTTTATTTTTATGCAATGATAGTCATGTTTGTGACATCCCAATAAGATGTATACTTCTTCTTAGTTTGTGAAATTGGGGTGTTACAATATGGTATCAGAGCGAAAAATATAGTTGGCCACCAGGATTTTCTCAAAATCTCATATAGTTTATGTTCCCTCTTGTAGATGGCTCCCAAGAAGAGATCTGATAAGGGTAAGGAGCACGTAGATGGAGAAGGAAGCTCTTCCAATGGAGAAAGTGATCATAGTGCTTCTGGAGGGGCTAACCCTAATGGTAACCCTAATATACCTCTAGAAGTGCTCATCAAGGCTCTGACTGATGCTATCACTGGACAATAAGGAAGACCACATCAACCGAGGAACCAGGAGTTGACCTTAGTTAACTTCTTGAAGATCAAGCCCAATTCTTTTGCTGGAGAGGAAGAGTTGGACGTGGTGGGCAAAGCAGAAAGCTGGTTGCAGAACATGGAGCATTGATTTTGTGACCTAGGTTTCCCTAACCCATCTAGGGTTCATTTTGGGACTCACATGCTCAAAGGTGCTGCTAGGACTTGTTGGGAGAACTTGCTAGGTTCTCGTGAAGCTGACGCTCCTCCATTCACATGGGAGGAATTCACATAAGCCTTTAAAGATCATTACATATCTGAGGCTATGATTGAGAAGAAAGAGGAGGAGTTTCACAACCTTCATCAATGTGGTGATATGACAGTCACACAGTACGCCATGAAGTTTAGGATCTTACAGAAGTATGGATATGATTATGATGAACGACGCATGGCGAAGAAGTTCATTAGAGGTCTCAAGGAGGATCTTAGCTTTGCTTTGTCTAGACGAGGACACTGCACCGTGCAAGGTGCCCTAGATGCTTCCCTTGAACTAGAAGACCACCCACGAAGAGCATGGAAGAAGGACAACCACTCCAACAACTACCACCATAATGACAAGAAGAGGAAGGCTCCAGCTGAGGTTGTTTCAAATCAACCTGCCAAAACCCAATGTGCCAAGTGCTCCAAGTATCATCTAGGAGAATGCAGGTTTTGAACCAGAGTGTGCTATGCATGTGGTGAAGCATGCCACATTAGAACCAACTTCCCCAAGTTTCAAAAGAAGAACCCAAAGTCAATGAAGCACCTAGAGAGAAGCGACATGCTAGAATTTTCACCATGGTGGATGATGAAGATGATGAGAATGAACAAGGTATGGTTTAAGTTTCTTTGAGGATATAGTTGTAGTCAGACTTATCTTATGTATGAACATGTGTAGGATTAAGAGTTAAACCTTTTCATGTTAAGGATAAGGAAAACCCTAAGGTAGGTAGAACTCTGAAAATTTCGAGGACGAAATTTTTATAAGATGGGTAGAATTGTAACATCCTAAAATTTTCAAACCTTATAATTGACCCCAATTTGAAACCCTAATTTGGGTTGCTTCAAAATTTATGATCAAAACATATAATAATATTATGATGGTTCCCAAATATGTTACATAAACCAAATTCGATAATTTTTCAACTTAATTGAAAATCAATATCATCAAGATAGCCCTAATTATTAAATAAGTAACATTTAGTGTTTAACATGAAATTACCCAGTAAAAGTTCTTGTTTTGGCCTAATAATTTTACCATAAGTTGATGTTTATAATTTAATGATTTACTGAAATTTCTATCCTTAAATTCATTTTAAGTTATCCCATATGATTAATTAAACATTTATGCTAAAAAGAGAAATATAATAAGCTAAGATGGTCAAATAAGGAAAATAACTATATTTTTGGGTTCCTTGTGTCCCAATTAAGTAATACACGAAGTTTTATCAGATTTGGAGCCTCCTAGCTAATCCAATTGAACTTAACAAGAAACTAACCAAAATTTAATATAAACCTAACATATCGAATTTGATCTGGGCTTTGGTCCATTGTTTATTTTAGGTTCACGCTGACCCAGCTTGGCTGGACTCTCGTGGATCCGATCGCGCGTGGGGAGACTGTCTCCTCCACCCAAGTCCCGCGCAGAGCAGACTCCTCAGTAGAGGCTCTCCTCCGTGATCCCGATCTCCCACGCCACTCCACCTCTGCATGAAATAACTAGATTTTCACAATCCTCGCACCGAGTCGGACTTCCCCATACCAATTTTGTTCGGGTTTCATCCAATAGATCTCCCACTCGATGAGAACTCTCCCTCTCTCCCCTGTTTCCGTGGAGGCAGGGAAACCCAGCCATTAGGGCCATAGCCTATATAAGTAAAACCTCGCAAAATCCTTCACGGATCAGCAACAAACCCTCCTCCACCATCCTTGTTCCTCCCGCTTCCCCACTGCGTACTCGCCCTTCTCAACCTTGCTCCAGCTTCCTCCGGCAGCCGGTGATGAGAAGCCTGGACACCCAAAGGTTCCCTGATGCCCCAGGCTTGATCGGAGAACCATCACAATCATTTCCTGCACTTGAATTTCATCTCTGGCTTGGTAAATCTCATTACCCCTTTTCTCTTTGGTTGCATTTCTAAAATTCCAGTTGTGCTTTTCGCCTCTATGGACCTTGCCTGGTCTAATCTTCTTGCTCTCTGCCTTCGACGACATGGGGAAGATGCTCCCAAGTTGATAGATGTCCCTGCATTGTTTCTACCTGGTGTTGTTTCCTTTCAGTTTCCTGGTCTTGCTCGCATGGTCAGCCATGGCGAGTCGTTGTCTTGTTTTCTGCATCTGATCTTCACCCAGCCCGATTCGGGGCTTGTTGGCTTCGACTGATGACGGGGAACTTGTCCCTGATCTTTGTGTCTCGTGGGGAGCTAGTTGGATCGATCTGCGGTCAATGCTCCCGCTGGGTGTCCTCCTGTTCGTGGATGAAGCAAAGGAAGAACAAACTCAGTGTTGTTCTTCCAGTTTGGCCCATCGAGGATTAATCGTATGTATTCAGGTTACATGGGTAATTTGGACCTGTCACATGCCTTTTTGTCTCTCTCAGTGCACATCGATTCTGAGTGACAAGGATCCATGCAGCTGTTTGTGTGTGGTCCAGCTCAGCGTCACTGGTTTTGATTTTGGATAATATGGGTGGATTTTCTAGAGTTTCTGATTGGCCGATCTATGAAAATTTATATCTTTTTACTGGTACGTCCAATGGGGTCAAATAATATACGGATTTTGCTCAGTTTTTCGAGATCTACAAGTTGGAATAACTTTTAGAGACTAGTTTAATGCCATTTTTCCCTGTTTTGATCAAGAACCCTAAAACCCTAGAAATTTGGTTGAATATTAATTATTAATGAATGATAATTGTTATAACATGTTAATTAGGGTTTCTAAGCCTCAGGAATGAGATTAAGCTTTCATAAACCTAAGAAGAGCATCTAGGTCTTCTCTAAGTGAGAGGTAAGTGGTCCATGCACTTTGAAAATAAATATTTGATTGATTGTATATATGTATGCATAAGAAACGTTGAATGTATTATTTACTGTTTTAATTGTTAAAAGCCATTGAATTTATGCTAAATTGAATGCCATGTTTAATGTCAATATTATTGTATAATCTTCATGCAAATTAAGAGTAAATTTAAAGTTAAGTTTTAAGAGAAAAGTAAGAGTTTTAAGAGAAAGATAATGATTAAAAGATAACTTATATAAGATCCTCATCAAGAGGCTCCTTGGAGCAAAACTAAGAGGCACTTAGGTGCATAAGAGAAGAGGCACCCCGGTGCAACCCAAGAGGCACTTCGTTACATAAGAGAAGAGTCACTTCAGTGCAAAACCCGAGGATTCTTATATAGGTCAACATAAAAGACTTAATTTAAAAGCAATTGTGTTTTCTTTTCAAAGGCTAATGCTTAAAGTTTATTTTCAAGTTTACATGCTTTCTTAAATTGTAATATGTTAAATTCCACTTACCATTTTGTTTGATGCATGGCTGGGGGCGTGATGCCCGCAGGAAAGGAGCAACGTCAAGGACAAAGCTAGCTGAAGACCGGTTGACGAAGGAGCTCTAGGACATCTGAGAGCAGACCTGGTGGGGTGCCAACTATCCATAGATTAGATTTCCTTTATGTTTATGAATCGTGTGTTTTAGTTTAGTGTGAGTTTTATGAGAAAGTGTGGGATGTTTAAGGGAAATCATGTTTAGATTTGTTTATGTATGAGTTACGTTGAGGACATGAGTATGAGAACTGTTATTTTATCCTGTGTTGGTATACATATGAACTTTATTTTTATGCAATGATAGTCATGTTTGTGACATCCCAATAAGATGTATGCTTCCGCTTAGTTTGTGAAATTGGGGTGTTACAATACCTCACTTAAAGGCTGAAGAAGAAATATATGCAAATCAACAACAAGTCAACAATACAAATGCACGATTCAATTCTTTTATAATGTATTAATTAGGGGTCAATTTTGAAGTTTTAACTAGAGCTTCATATATCAACATGCATACTAGGTCATATTTCAAGTCAAGATTTAGGCATTTAATCACCTTAGGGCGCATACATGATTCACAAGGTATTTGGGTGCACAAAGAATAATATATGTTACTGATTTAGGAGTTCACATAACCATTTTAGAAATAGAAGACCCACATTTTATCTTTGGGCATGACCATAATAATATATGTTACTGATTTAGGAGTTCACATTACTACTGATTTCAAGTTGAAAATAAGTTGTATTGGATAGACCCATAATGGAAGTGATCATTGAAAAAATACTAGACAATCATTATACTTTAAGAAAATGATGTCTATGATCGTTTGACCTAAAGTTCTTTTTTGTAAGCAAAAACTATTCCTTTTTTGTATTTTGAGCAAAAGTATTACAACCGAAGCATGAAAGAAAAACACTATAATTTGTAAAAAAATAATACAATTTAGAACTATACTTTAAAAGAAGAAATAGACAAAGCACTAATAAGTAGGACTAGATAACCATTCAATTGAACTGTTGATGAACATGACACTAACAGATCTTCTGAGAACTCAATCAGGGAATATCTGACTTCAAGAACTGGCATGAGCACTTTCAAAATAAGAGGAATGAGCCTATTAAAACAAACTATTAGGGATTATATAACCATTATCATAAGAAATATAAACATCAGAGAATCTCTATCAAATAAAAGACTATCGGAGGAAGAAGAGGAGGGAGAAGAGGAGCAGGACGGCATGGAGAAAGGTACATGTCGTGACAGCGGTGGCGAGATCAGGTTCTGAGCGGTGGCGGCAGCGGCAGGTGGCAGGCGAGCAGTAGCGGCGGAAGAGCAGTAGGCAAGCACCAGTGGCGGAGCAGTAGGCGGCAGCAGTGGCAGAGAGAAATCGCCAGACCCTAAACTAATCGGGAATGAAACAGAGAAAGGGGAAGAGTCTGGTTCACATGAGTGCTATAAAGTTAACTATAGACGTCGGTTATTATAAAAAACTGACGCTTAAAACAATAGGTGCCAGTCACCACAAAAAACCCGACACCTATCTTCAATCATAGTCGTCGATTTCAACTAGAAAAACTGACATCTATCTATATATGCTGATAAAAAAATGTTCTTGAATTACAACCATAGTCGTCGGTTGCCACACAAAACCGACGCCAAAGGGGGGGTAAAAATTTTCACAGGGACAGTGCGCGAACACACATCTACGTCAGTTATTGTTAGAAAACCGATGATAAAAATGGGGCCGATTTTTGTCTCGCAAAAAACCTTTAGTCGTCGGTTACTTGGTAAACAACCGACGCCATATTTGAAATTTTGGAGGCAATTTTTTTGCACTGGAAAATTTGGATTTGGCGGGCAATTTTACGTGTTGGTTTCTGATTGAGAAACCGACACTAAATAAAAAGCAATACCCATGTCTGGCCGGTCTTCACATATAGATGTCGGTTTGTATTTTCAGCCGACATTGTAGAGTTTAGGCGTCGGTTGTTGGGATACAACCGACGCCTCTAAATGTGACATTATAAGCCATTTCTGTAGTAGTGAATATTTTCACTGGACTTGACACCTCTATATTTTTTATTTCTAGTAATTAATCAAAAGACAAATTTCTAACTACAAATTATATACTTCAATTTTACCGACTAAAATATTTCATCAACAAAATTTAATTGAGTTGAGAGATTTTGAATTGCAAATCAATTAGTTTAGAAACACAATATAATTACATATAATTTAAGTAGAATGCAATTTAGATATCAATGAATTTTGAATGATTTTAATGAGATATATGACTATTCACTCACTTTAATTCTTCAAAACCTAATCATGGTTCAATCACATCTCGTGAAAATCCAAAATTCTATTGTCAATGCATGCTCTTCACACAAGCACACACAACTATACTAAATTGTGGAGAAGAATGAGGATGGGAGAAGGAAATGAATTAATAACAATATAGTGATCGTCCACCATAAAATATGATCTAGAAAAGAAGATTCAATATAAAGTTATTATATTAATACTAGTGTGGGGATCAACACCGTTTCTTACCTCAAACTGAATTCTTCCTTACATCTACCCTAAATCACTAAACAAGGGAAATCTAACATTTTAGAATATTTATTTTTGGTGATTTATAGTTAGTGATTTTGTTGATTATCACCAAACATAACTTGAGGTATTACCCATTTACCCTCAAGTTTTGATTACTTCTACCAGTAATAAGAAGTTAGTCGACTTCCATGTAAGTGGCTTGATAATGGCATGTTGATCTGTTAGTTAGTCTACCAATGTTCTCAATCTAATAAACAAATAAGTTACCCAAAAACTTCAAGTTGAAATTTTACAAATTTATATATTACTTAGACTCTTAAATCTTTCAAGTCTTTTTTTTGAAAATAGGGCTTACATGTTATCCAATTTTGTCATTGGGGGCAAAGTTTATGCAACCAAATGCGAATCAATTGGACACTTTCTCAATTATAATCCAATCATTTTTTGATAACCTAGGAAGCATCAAATTTCATTTGTTTCAACAAAAGATCATAGCTTCATATGTGCTCACGAAGAAGTCCAAATTGCATTGGGCAATTTACAAATTCATGAGTAAAAGGAAAATTTGAAAATGCCAGCTAGTTTGGATGAAATAATGTTTTATCATTTAGATTTAGAAAGTGAGCCATTCGAAGGAAAGGATATGATCAATTCATATGCAATTCAGTTTACTATATCATGTAGAGAAAATAAGGACGTGGTTCCTTTTCACATTTCAATATATACCAAACCAACCGACATGGATCTGAAATGAACACATTTGCTAAGACTTGTTTTGTGTAATGTCATAGAAAACACAATGTTAAGGAAGAAGAAGATCCCTTAAAAGAGAGCATAAAATAATAATAACTTTTCTAGTATCAACAATATCACCATACATATCTGTCCCAGTGTCTCATCAAAGCGACCACATTCTCCACCTCTAATCTTAGTTGTTCTGCACTCCGAATCTTAGCAACCTATAAAGGCAACACCAGGTCAAGCTCTCACTTGAGTGATGCATACAAATCTATTAGAATACATAATATCCAACTCATTATTTAATACAAAACTAAATATATATATATATATCCATTCTCATGACCTTGAAATATGACCATGATCAATCTATAATTTGAACCACTAAAGACAAAAGTTGCATTCAACTCCTCAAACAATGTTCATATACCCTTAAATAGTGCCAAATGATCAATTTGAAATTTAAAAATATATCTGAAAAAAATACATCTAAACCCTTCTATTTTATCGTAAACTATATTATTGGAATAATGACCTATTTGTGACTAAAAACATAAAAAACACATACATGACCTCATACATTTTATCTTATATAATATATGTTATGGTACACACACATTTTTAATTTATAAAGATAGAGGAAAATCACATAGAATATCTTCCACACGCTTCCTTATATAGTATCAGTTGTGTCTAGTGTGACATAAAAATTATTAACATGTGTCTATTCCTTCTTAACTACTTACCCATAATATAATTTTTAGGCCCTCTTTTGATTACAACAACTACTGACCATTACAGAGAAACCGTAAACCAAATCCAGATTGTGAAACAAAACAACAAATTCTCAACAAAGGTGACTAAAACAGTATACAAAAATCATAGATAATTTTTTTCTTTTTCTTTCTTCACAATGTTCATAAACCAATGTCACATCAATGACATCACATTAAGATATCAAAATTCTTATTCAAATCCATTTAAACTAGAATCAAATCTTATTGCATGCAATTCAGTTTACAGCATGTACAAGTACGTTAATGAACAATTTGATACACTACCCATCTCTAGAAGAGAGAGTACAAGGACAAAATCATCTATCTAGATTATTCAATTTATATCTTTTTTTCATGACCTCTCTACTGAATAATATTATATCAAAAAACATTTAAAACAACATCATGAGACTCATATAGTTCTAGCATATAATAAAATCCAGTTTACAATGATAATCTAATCAAACAAATAAGGTAATCATGGAAACCAAATCCAACTTTAAGACCTCTTTTAGAGCATGTCTAAGAACAAATTAGTAGATGCTACTTAATTCAAAATGATAATGTTGTAGTATGAATAAAGTCAAGATATAAACATTCATAATATATATATATAACCATAACAACACTCTCTGTGACACTCCACTGGCTGGACCATGAACACATCCTGTAGTACTGAAATTGAAGTCCACATAAGACATATTTAATAGACAATATTATCAACTGACAAGAAATCCAAATCAAACTCAGAGTTGATAGAATCCCAACATTAACTACTTGTCAATATATAGGATCAAATCCCAAACTAGATAGATAAGACTATGAAGCAGATAATATTTATAACAAAATGATGATCTTACACAACATGAAACATATATACCAATGGTAAATCATTATCTAGCAGTACAGAGAATTTCACAAACATTCAAATCATATTCTACACAACTTGTTGCCTTTTATTCATTTGTCCTGATACTACCTGGCATGTACATCACCAAGTAGAAATTGTAATGCATGATTCTCGTGTCAATGACTCACCATCACTATCTTAGGGTTTAGTCGCCCACCCTAAGATATCAACATCAGAGCCTGGTCCACCTCAAGGTTGCCTAAATAGGCTCACATCATCATCACATGTACACAAAATAGGAACCAAAAAACAATATTTCACCATTTCTCATTTTTTTTCATATTTCACATATTTTATTTCATTAGAGTCTATTCCTCATGGAAAAAGACTTTCACAACAAGGATTTAGGGCCAGAGTGACTCCAAATGTCTCACTCCTTAATCCTATTGGTCTAACTTTTAAGGTCTCGATCCACTCTCTAAAAATCCTTATCATGATTCATCTATTACTACAAGGATATCTGTTTTATTTCCCCAATGTGGACCTTGGGGGAACTCATGGTGTTCAAGGCACCTAACTAGATGTGTCATCATTTCACTTATTATTGAATTCTTTTACGCATCTTAAAAGAATTTAAAACATCATGTATTATATGTTTATATTATCGCGTAACTAGAATAGCATGAAATAGATTAGGCTTATCAAATAATACAATGACCAAAACAAGAAGCACAACAATTTGTAATTTGAAACACATATAATTCCTTACATTTCCATGTCATCTCATAGAAATCATCATCAGTGGGCTTTCATCCCAAGACATAATCTCATTGTCCAACATTTACCCCCATCAGGGTTTTACCATCATTAGTGGGCTTTCGACCTGAAACATAATCTCATTGTCTAGCATTTACCCTCATCAAGGTTTCTCAAAAGTAATTAAAGAATGTAATTTCTATCTCAACATATTTCTTATCCATTCATTTCATATCAAAATTTTCATTGATTATTAGTATAGATACTAGAAGTAACAACAATATAGGCATATAGACATCTCATGTCCTTCATCATGCTCACAATAGGCTTAACATGCAACAAATATTAATCATGTCAATTTCTATAAATATGAATGAATCTCAAGTATATAATACTTCCCTCTTATATTTACCACTCTTCAATTAGGTCTACTATTCAACACATAAGTGATATCATGTGAAGTCTAATAGAAATGGCCATTCTCAGAATACAAGTATCCTAACATACAATTACAATCCAAGTGAAAATTCTTATAAACCAATTCATCATTGTACCTCATCTTGTAATTTAATTAAACCATACTCATATGCATTCCTTGATCCCACAATTGAGATCATTATTCATTAGCATCACATAGCTCATCATTTTTGGGTTAGGGTTAAGTTCTTATATCCATTTACTAATTTTCATCATTTCCCTTTCATTTCTATTCATTAGTTTTTAACTTCTTTCATATGATTCTTACCGCTATTCTTAAAATCAATCATTCTAGGTTTGTTTATTATATAAAGTTTCTCTCTCATTGAAATCCTTTAGAATCTGATTTCTAATATATTTCATGCAATTTAGGTCAACACACATGTAGTCAAAATATATAGACTATATAATTCATCATACACATTTCACTAATTTCATTTGTAACTTCTCATCACCATTCGATTATTCTTATCCTTCTCCTTTCTTGTATTAGTTGAGTGTACAATGTCATTGACTTCCAATGGCATTATTATAATTAACAAATATCATTATGTCCCTTATAATACTATTTCCTTTAGCTTAAAAGAATGGATTATGTTACATCTTCCTACATCATAATCCCTAATCATCCTTCCCATTACGTAGCTTGTATAAAAGAACCTACATACATGTGAGGGTTACTCATCATTTCATGAGTCATACTAGAATAGAAGAATTAGGCTTAGATCATATTAGTAAGACTCATCATCTTCAATTGAAGTATTAATACCAACAATTCAACATTTCATCACATTTACAAATCACTCATACTCATCTTAATACTAAAATTCTAGGGTTTTCAAGAATTCATTCTTAGTTCAACTAATCAAAAGAATCATATCATTCAGTAATTCCATTTGGTGCACAGGGGTTCATTAGGGCTATTGACACACATGAAAACCCTAGTTTCCATGTTCACATATTTCATTCATCAATCATAAGTATAAATTGATTAATGGGCTCATTTGATTCAAACCTTCAACACAAACCCTAAATAGGGAATATTAACACCTCATACTAACGCTTATGTATATATCATATTCAATTTCAGTCAGATTCAACAATACACTTGTATAATTTATTCTAATACAATTCTCTATATATGTCAATTTACTTTCCAAGCATATTAGGCATTGGTATGATGTTTAGGCAATATTCACATGAAATAGCATAGTCCTTTACCCATATAATTTTCCATGAAATGTCGATCAATATATCAGGAACTAAACAAGTTCAATTCAATGAGATATAATTGAAATCAGTAGAATTTGATTTCCTAGTATCTTTCCAAACCAATACCCAATCACATACAAATACAAGCAAGGTTTCTGGTTATTTTATCCGGATAGAATTAGGATTTCAACATGAATAAAGATATTAAGAGGGATATAAAAACTCACCTCTCAACTCAAAAACCCTAGAAATGGAGATTAGGAGAGAAAGAATAAGAAAAAGGGGTTAATTTGATATAATTTCGAATAAAATCATAGGAGGGAATGAATATTGACATGTGAGAGAAGATTCACTATGAAAGACTATGAAAAGAAGCTAAACTTGATTTCATCATTTCTCAGATGGTGAAACCCTATGTCAACATCTCCACCGCTTTCTCCTTTCAAAACCCTAGATCTCATCTCTTTATAGAATTTCATTTCTCTAACGGGAATGATGAAATATGAGAGCTCCTTGGATGTTAGGTCACTGATATAATTCAATAAGGTGTTTGGGTCAATTGCAAATTGACCCAACTTTAGATTTGTTTTTATTTCAGCTGAATTTTCTATCACAAAAATGTTATTGCAAACCCTTCACTTAACAGGTAAAACCTCCTCCAAAAATTGTGAAACTTTAGCATGTTGTGTGAGATGGAATTTCAAAGATTTGATAAAATTTAAGATCATTCAAAGTTACCAAAATATATATAATCAAATACTATATTGTTATATTGCAGTTTGTAGTATGGTCGGACGAGTTATTATTAATAAGAAACTCAACTGACACCACACTCTGTAAAAGTAAAAAATCATCCAAAAACTATGAAAATTCAACAAAATGTCTAAAATGAAGTTTCCCAACTACAACTAGAATTTCAAATCAATTCGATTTACCAATAGAAAGATTAAATTCAAATACCAGGTTTCTATATTTCAGCATGAATACATGGTCGGGTGAGTTTAACCTGAGGAAAATCGACCGACAAATAGATCAGAAAATTCTTCAAAAATTTTGATATTTTTATAAAGTATTAATAATTGAGTTTCTCAAACTATATCTAAATTTCAAATAAATCAAAGTTATATATAAAATACTAAATATTATGAAGTAGACCACTATTTTTGTCAAATTTTGTATTCATATTCTACTAAAACCCTAATTTTGGAAACTAGGGCTTATAATTCTCAAACCCTAATTATTTGAAATAAAATAATATTTAGAATTTATCATTATGTTTAAAGAATAACAAATTATATTACAATCATTAATCAAGTTCTAAACAATGATCAATCTAGTTAAGCATGCAATCATCTAAGTAAATCCTAATTAAATGTTTAATCCAAAAAGGGTTTGTTACAATAATTGTCAAATAAAACTAATATTTATCTCCTTTTCCATTGATCTAAATGAGGTGATGCAACATTGCATATATGGTATAAGTATAATCTAACACTGTCAAATCGTAAAATGCATGAATAAAGATCGTGAGGTTTTTTTGTGTAGTTCTTTGTCTATATTTATGAATACAAAGTGGTCCTTCTAATTTAGTCTATATTATGTAGGAAAGAGTCTGGGAGGTCTTCTATGTAATGTTTTAGCTAAAAATTGGTCATTTACTCAAAAAAATTACTTACACAAGGCAATTAATATTTGGATGCAACTTTTTTCTCTTAAAATATAAGATTTTTTTCTCTCCTAGAAATCATTTAGTTCTTTTATGGAATAAAATATATACACAAATAAACAATAACATTTCACCCACTCCCTATATAAAACATTTGTGTCTTACTAGGTATACCTTAAACTCATTGTGGACAAAATATATTTTTTAAATAATGCACTTCTTTGTGAGATGTATAATCCAAGTGGTTTGTGTTGATTAATTCCAGAAGATATATTTAGGGATAAATGCATTAATATGCAAGCATCCAATGAATAGGGTCGTGAATCATATGCATTCCATAATATATGAAAACTAGTGTAGTTTTTCTTAATAGAATAATTGACTAGTAGATCCTAAGGGTACTACAACATTTAACTTGTTCACAACTTGATAAAGCATGAAAAACAACTTAATATAAATTTTACCACATCACCTTATTTGGTTTAAAGTTATTGTTTTAAGTATGTAAATATAAGTAGTTCAGAGATACATCCAAACTCACCCATCATCACCACCAATAAATGCACTAGAAGCAATTGGATTTGACCCATTCAAGGTGTCTCTGGTGGTTTGGAGGGCGATCGAAAGGGTGATTAGCGGCCATGGAAACCACTGGTACCAAAAACCAGGGACCAGAAGAAATGGAGGAACCTCTGAATGCCATGAATTTGGATCATGCAAGGGAGCATAAACCTCCACTTCTTAATCAAAGTAGATAATTTAGAGATATGATCTTAAACCAAATGTTGATTCCTGTTGATCTTGCAACCAGAGAGAAGATGCAGATCATGGAAGAGGATATCCTAGTAAGAAAGAATGATTTGATTCCAGAAATATGATTCTCTAGCAAGGCTAAAGATCTATTATCCCTCCAATGGAAACATGTTGTCATTGTTAAACTACTAGATAGAAGAATTGGTTATGTTGTTCTCATATCTATGGTCCAACTTTTATGGAATCTAACTGGATCTTTCAATATCATATATTTAGAGAATGAGTACTACATTATTCAACTCACCAGTCATGAGGAATATGTGAGAGCCAAAACTGGAGACCCATGGATGACTTTTGATGCCTACTTGGCTGTGATACCATGGTGCCCAAATTTCAATCCCAATGATCGTCGCTACAACTCATATATTTCTTGGGTGAGGATTCCTAATTTACCAATAGTGATGTATGAAGAGAAGGTTTAGTAATATATGGGGAATCTAATAGGAAGAACCATGAAAGTATATTGGAGTACAAAGGATCAGTAGAGAGGGAAGTTTGCAAGATTGGAAGTAGAGATCAACTTGAACAAGCTGCTTCTTTCCAAAGTTTGGGTAGAAGGCAATGATTATCAGTTGGCATATAAGAGTCTTCCATAGATCTTATATGAGTGTGGGAAGGTTGGAAATTAAAGTGAGATATGTATGGATGATACAAGATGTAGCAAAGTCACAAACACATATGACACAGAGGGAGTGGTTTTTGAGAATGTTGATTTTGGAGATTGGATGGTTGCACTTAGAAGAAGAAGGAATAGAATAAGAACTGGAAATAAAGGTAAGGAGAAAGGCATACCAGAAATAGGAAAGAACCCCTTTGAAGTGCTGAAAATATCTTCTTATTGGAAGGAAGGGAGTCAAACATAGATGTAGAAGACACTAATCCATATGAGAAAGCTACTTTTGCCTAAGAGAAAATATCTAATGACAAGAATAAAAGGTTTCCCTTAAAATATACCACCAAAATATGGAAGAATCAGAACAAGTCAAACCAAAGAGAGGAGCAACACTAGATAGTTAGAAACCAAGGTGATAATCCAAAAGGAGGAAAACAAAAGGATATAGCAAATATCACACATTGGTTGATATATAAAAAAGGATACAAGGTTGTCTTAGGGTGAAGTTACTCTTAGAAGAGCAGCTCGGGGGATACAAGGAGCTAAGACAACCAATGATCACAATGAGTTATAGAGAATTCAAACTTCTCCTTCTAGGCCTATAGATCCAGGACCACCCTTATCTATTAACCTTAAGAGGAGACATGTAGTCTCAATTGAGAATCTTAAAGGAAGAAGGAATCAGAGAGCTATCTTAGAAGATCTACCAAATACACATGAGGTAGCATTGTCTTTGGGTCCTCAGGAAGAAAAATCTGATGATGGTATGGTAGAGGGAGGTTCTTCTCTAAATCAACCTACTGCTTCTTAGTTTTAATAATAATTACCTTTTCTCTATTGATATGAATTTTCTTGTTTGAAATATCCAAGGAGTTGTAGATGATAAGAAGAAGAATATCTTAAAAGAGTTAGTTACAACTCCAAAACCAAATGTTGTGGGTATGATGGAACCTCAAGTATATGGAATCAAATCAGATGACATTATATCCAAGTTGTATTTTAAAGATACCCATAGGATGGAAGCTATTGGGTAGTCAAGAGGTTTATGGTTGCTCTGTAATCATGATGTGTGTTTTATTGATATACTCATCAATCATAGACATTTTATGCATATTAATATAATTGTTAATCAAAGAAGTGGTTTGTTCACTCTCATGTATGGAAGTCCCAATCCTACAACAAGGAAATTACTTTGGCACATATTGGAGGAAAATCATGAAAAGGTGGAAGGGCCTTGGTTATTAATGGGGTCCTTCAATGCTATAAGTAATATGAGTGAGAAGAAAGGTTGCTCTTCTTTCAAATTTTTGGATACCAAGAAGTTTAACAAGATGATTAACTATTGTGAGTTAATAGATCTTAAATACAACGGCCCAAACTTTACTTGGAAAAAACATCTTCTTTTGCTAGATTGGATCATGCCCTTTGCAATGTTGATTGGAGATCAAACCATATGAATTCTATTATCTATCATCTTAGTCTGGCCATAACCCAATCCTTATGAAGAATAAGAATAACATCACACATTACAAAGAGAGTTTTTCTTTTAGACTGATTGGATTTCTCAGAAGGGATTTAATAATTTGATTAAAGAATGTAGGGATCCTAATATATGTTAGAACATAGGTTGAAAATTTTGAAGGCAAAGTTAAAAGAATGGAACAATCAAACGTTTGGTAACATGTTCTATAAGAAAAGAAATATCCTCCAAAAATTGAAGGGGCTCAAAGAAGTTTTCTACATCCACGACTTACTCGACAAGTATCGTGCATCTTGAAACTCAATTACAATAGGATCTAGAAGAGATCTTAACTCAGGAGGAGATATATTGGGCTCAATAGTCCAGAAACAAGTGAATTACTCTTGAGATCGGGTTATTAAGTATTCCCATGATTTAGAAATGATCAAGAAGAGAAAAAAAAGGTTAACATGCTAAAGGAAAGAAATAATGTTTGACAAAATGATCCTGGTTTTGTAAAGAATATTATAGCTAATCATTTTACACATATCTTTAGCTCTTCCTCTAATCCACTTGATTTCACATTAAGCAAGCATTTTTAAAGATTGCAACATGGAGAGGTTGAGGATATCATCAAGGAACTCAATTAGTTGGAGATTAGGGAAGCTCATATGCATACATGATGTTTAAAAGTAGTAGGACCAAATGTCTTCTTGGATGTATTCTTCCAATAACAAATGGAGGTGGTGGGAAGCTCTATAAGAAGCTACATCAGAGAAGGTTTTTTCTTCATGAGACATTAACGATGAAATATTACAAGCTATGATGGTTTTAATTTTTAAAGGAGGAAGTGTCAGAAAATGTAATCAACTGCGTCCCATAAGTCTATGAAAAATGGCCTATAAGATAATTACAAAGGTAATTTCCAATAGATTTCTAACACTTATCCCAAATCTCATATTTGGCTCCCAAGTTTCCTTATTAAAGGGAGACAAATTAGTGATAACATCATTACTCAGTAAGTCATAGATACCATGCGGAGAAGGAAGAAGGGGAATCATCTTATGGCCCTAAATATTGACTTGGAAAAGGCTTATGATAAGTTGGAATGGAGCTTTATAGAAGACACTCTGGAGGATGGGGGTTTTCCTGATAATATCATCATAATCATTATGAAAACTTTATATCGTGGTTTCTTTCAAATTATGTGAAATGAAGAACTTACTTCCCATCTAAAACCCTTGAGAGGAGTGATACAATAGGATCCACTTTCCCCATACCTCTTTATCCCATTTATGGAGATATCATCCCAACAAATTAATTAGTATATTCATGAAGGAAGATGGTAACCTATCAAGTAGTTTAGAAAGAGGCCATCTCTCAATTATATTTTTTTGCTGATGACATTTTTCTTTTTGCTTTGGCAATTAAACATCAAGATTCTTGTATTATAGAGTGTCTTTGGATCTTTGGAGAAAGCTACGATAACTTCTTTCCCATGACAAATATCGTATATAATTTTCAAAAGATGTCCCTGATTTTGACCAAAGAAATATTGTTGATCATATGGGTCTAGACCAAACCATAGATATGGGGAAAATATTTTTGTGCCCCCATGATTCATAAGAGAGTTATAAAGAATAATTATGAGTGTTTGATTGATAAATTTAATAGGAAACTCAATAGTTGGAAAAATGGATGTCCTCTCCTTGGCAGATCAAATTATTCTTACCGAAGCTACTTTGAGTTCCATTCCTATTTATGTTATGCAGAACTCTATGTTATGATCCTTTGTTTTCAAGACTGTTGGTGTTACAATACATAAATTCATTTGAGGCAATAAATGAGATAAGAAGGGGTTACAACTTATAAATTCGGATATTCTCTGCCTTCCCAAGGAAAAGGGTGGTCTAGGTCTTAGATTTATGAAAGATGTGAACAAGGATGGAATTTTCTAGAGAAGAATTTGTTATGGGAAAGAATTTTGAAAGGAAAGTATTTGAAGGAGGATTAGTCTGGGTGGGATATCAAATGACTGTCTAGCTCTCATCTTTGTTGGACTCTTTGCAAAGTGAGAGATAATCTCAAGAATAGGTGATAAGATACAAGTTTGGTTTGATCCTTAGATTGAGATGGGTTGTTCTTTGAAAGAGGTCGCTACGACAACTATTGATCATAGTGACACGCATAAGGAGGAGGACTTCATGGATGACAATGAGGAATGGAAGTTTGTTAGGTTTCAACCCTTTCTACCCAACAACTTTTGCTTAAAGATTGTAGGGATCAAGCCACCGTATTTTGATATGGTAAAGGGATTTCTATATTGGGGTCTAAACAAACAAGGAAGATTATTACTTGTATAAACTTAACATTTGATTATTAAGGATAATGATCTTGTGCCTAAACACCCTATCTGGAAGTTTCTATGGAAACGGGAAGGACCTGAAAGGATCGAAGACTTCCTTTGAGTTCCATCACAAAACAAGAATCTTTACAATGCAAAAAGATTCTGAAGGGACCTTACTACTTCTGCTGAATGTTTATTATGTGATGCAAATGGTAAAGACTCCATGCATGTGGTTAGACATTATCTCTTTGCTGAGAATATCTAGAAATATCTTATGGTAGAAAAATATATTTCTGATTTTTTTAGGGTGAATCTAAAGAATGGTTTATACATGACATATCAAGAAAAACTAAAGATTGGGCCTTGATCTTTATAGTGGTTGGTTGACACATTTGGTGTAACGGAAATCACTTCATTTTCCATAAGGATGAATAATGCCCCAATTTCCTTAAAAGATATTCAAAGTAGGGTGAGTGACATAAAGTTCATTGTGGTCTCTCCTCTCCATAGTAAAAAATTGTGAAAGGGATGTAAAATAGTCCTGGCTAGAAACCTTCTAATTATGGTTGGAAGAATATAAATGTTTATGGAGCCTATATTTATAGATTTCATAAAGCTACGATAGGAGAGCTTGTGAGGGATTAACTAGACAGTGGTTAGGAGGCTTCATCTTCAACATTGG
Source organism: Alisma plantago-aquatica (assembly GCA_963693085.1). Classification (NCBI taxonomy): domain Eukaryota; kingdom Viridiplantae; phylum Streptophyta; class Magnoliopsida; order Alismatales; family Alismataceae; genus Alisma; species Alisma plantago-aquatica. The sequence continues at coordinate 1,403,312,467 of OY856412.1, forward strand.
GTCGTGTTCAACTCTAAATGATGAGTTTTGGGCCATTGTTCAAATCCTAGAATTATCTTGGAATAGGGGATTAAGAATGTTCAATTAGGATCTGATTCCCTGGTGGCAGTGATTGTTATTAATAAAGCAAAACTAGTCAAGTGGAATTCATCTTGTCAATTATATTAGAATTTTTTTAAGAGGGGTTGCATCATCCATATCTCTCACATTTATAGATATGATAACGTGATTTCTGATTAGATGGAAAAAAACCCTCTATTATGAAGTTGAAGTGCATGAACTAGTCCATCCACATGATTTTTTTGGAGGAATTTCTATTGTTATTTTATGGTATTTCAAATACAATGGAGAAGCTTTAGTCCCATATGGGGGAGTTCTAAAATTTTCTTCATCCTTATAAATAGGTTCTTATCCATAGGTCAATTGAGGACCATACTAGGACATGGGCTTCACACAGCAATGATGGGATAGGCTAACTAGATTTGGTCTGGCTCGGTCTAGAATCCCTTTAACCAGGTATGTAGCTGCATGTTGTGTCCTATGCGCAAGGGGTGCAAATTCGGGCAGTCAGACCTCTGTGCCCTAAAATGGTTTTGACACTTGTCCACCCAACCAATTTGCACATGTGAAACAACTCTTCAATGTATGTGGTTGTGTCTATTTGTTGATGGTTTTAAACCGCTACATGTTGGAGTCTCCTACTGAAAGCATCTTCATCAGTCTTGTATTTCTTTTTAACAAAGGAGTTGTGCCCATTTCCTTCACACATAAAAATGAACGCTTTAGTTTCTACCTTTTCTCTTTGTTATTTGTCTGACCACTGGAGGAACAATAAATTCATTTCACTTTCCATGACAATTGTGTGTGCACAACTTCATGCCGACAAATATCATTGCATCCTAGGAGAGTAGTCACTGTCTTTGTCTACTACACCAGATTTCTTCATCGATAGCTATAGGAATCATCTTAAGAACAGTGCATTATGCATGCCTTGGTGACAATCTTCTTTGTTATACTCTTTAGATTTGCTTTTTAATCATATTTTACACCTCTATACAAACAACAAACTTAAGAGTATTCTATTTTTAATGGGTACTAACATGAAATGATTCAAAATGCCTTCCACACTTGTGATAATGTCTGCTTCTAATACCCAATTTATTATTGTTTTTACTATTTGAGTGACTCCTTCTCCTGATGTAACAAAGATTGAATCTTTTTATGGGTCACATTAGCATCATTAGCAAGAAAATATGGACACTAATCTTGAAGTTTCTAACGTAACCTTTACTCTTTCAGAACCCAAACCAAAAATTGATTATGTTGAATGGGAAAAGACTAATTGGATTTGTCATCATATCATTTTAAGAATTATTTCTAATCTATTGGTTAATATATACTTTCTTACTAAAACTGCATCAAAATTTTGGGGGAATCCTCAATGAAAAATACATTATAGAAGAGGCTTATACTAAAAAAAACTATTGTTACAATTTTTTCAATTTGGGATGAATGAAGATAAAGCAATAACAAATCAAATTCATAATTTTTAGATCTGTCTTGATGATTTGAAAAAAAAAGATCTTCCTAAGTTTTCATTGTGGGATCTTTAATTTAAAATTTGAGTAATTCTTGAAAATATTATAAGAATCATTTAAAGTACAAAAGAAAGACTATGACGTGGGATGATGTGATAATACACATCCGAGATGAAGTTGAAAATCATACTATAGAAAAATATGACTCAAATAAAGAATTATTATCTTCTACAAATTTTGTTAACAATGAAGTTAAATAAACTAATACATCTTCTAATCAATTTATAAATCATTGGAAGAATAAAAAAGGAAAAGGAAATGATAATGAAAATAAAGGGATCAAATATATTAAGAAGAAGAATGTTTTTGTTATGTTTACGGTAAATCTGGTCACACCTCTCCTAAATGCATACATACGAAGAAGTAAGCAGTCTAGGATTTTAAGGAACCAACACCAACCTTGTAATGGATCATATGTTTTTACATTCATCAGCCTACTCAACATGAAATCATTTTATCGTCATGATTGGATCATCAGTTCTGTGGCTACACACCACATTAGTGGCATTATAAATTCCCTCATGACCTACTCAGAAGTAGGAGAGGATGGACATCAATTTGTCATGGGAAACTCAAGTGCTTCCTCTATGACCGGAAAGGACAATATGATGATCAAGATGACTTCTGGAAAAAATCCTGCTAATCAAAGATGTGTTGTATGTTCCATACATTATGGTTAATTTGATTTTTGTGTCTCAACTTGTTAAATTTGGGTTCAAGGTGGTTTTTGAACCGGACAAGGACATTCTTTCTAAGTCATAGAACTACTTGGCTCTGTGTTGTTTTTCAAATGACCTTTCTCTTGTAAATGTAGCTAACAATTATGTTCATGAAATTTTCTCTTCTACTAATATTATTGACTCCTTCGATATGTGACACAACATACTTTGACATGTTAATTTTAAATATGTACATCACGTGAAATCTTTAGATTTGTTAAAATATATACATGTTGTTGTTGATTAAAATTATAAAATAAATGTATGTGTGTGTGTTGAAACTAACTCTACGAAGAATTGTATCCTAAAATTCTACATAGAGATTCTAAATTGCTAGATTTAGTTCACACAGATCTTAGATATAAAAGGAATTTTTTAGAGGTGGGAAAATATTTTATATCATATTTGTAGATGATTTCTCATGATACACAAAATTATACTTATTACATTCAATGGATGAAGGTTTTGAGATGTTTGTCAAATATAAAACAGGATTAGAAAATCAACTGAGTCAGAAAATAAAACATCAGTGTTCAGATAGGAGTGATGCATATGAAGATTCTCCATTTAATGATTTTTATGATACACATGATATTATACATGATACACCCTCCTAAAATATAGCATGTGGTATGACATCATAAACAAAAAAATTACTGCCATATTCTCCTAATTTAGTAGACCATGTCAATAACTATGTAATGGGAAAGAGGGTTGAAAGAGACATACCTGGTCCTAGAGAAAGTCCAACAAATTATCTTTGCAACATCGTGCTTCTTCTTCAAGTAGCACTCAAGCACCAGTGCAACACCATGGACGATGTTTGACGATGTCTTCCTACCGACGGCCAAAAGTCTTCTTGTGTCTACGTAGTCCACATGGACCAACGGAAACTCCACATTGCGCTACAGAGCCAATGGGAAGGAGTTGTCTCTTTGAATGTCAACATGCTAGGGTTGGTTTGCTCTCCCATGTTGTCTCTTCCTTGTTGTTCCTCTCTTTTATGGGTAGGACTTTCTCAGACATTCTAGTTACTAAAACTAGAGAGGACAACACTTCTCAAAGGACTGTTGTGTCTCTAGAAAGCCTTGACTACCCCTCTATTTAAAGGAGGGTCAGGGTCAAGATTTCTAGTCTAAGCGGGAGTCAAAGAGATAGAATCTCGTGATTTTTTCAAAACTTGTGAACCATGAACCGGTCAGTTCACCATTGAACCGGTCACTTCACACATGAGATTATTGGTTCAACACTTGAACTAGTTGTTTCACTACGTTTCCTATTCACAATTCTATTTCCATTTAATATTTGATTAATGCACAACATGACGTCAACACCAATCCTTAATCCATTCATAGTGATCGTTGAACCTGTTGTTTCATATATGAAATGGTTGGTTCACACTCTGAAATGATTGGTTTATTTTTGAAATGATCATTTCATGTTGTGAACCCCGGCGGTTCAGAATTCTTGTTCATCCAATGTACAACCACTGTTGTTTAAATTGAATACCTACACACTTTAGTACTCAAGTTAAACCATATTCATGAGTAAATTCCTATTTTAAGTGCATCCTTTGTTTGTGACCCTACAGGTATTAAATTACATTGGTATTGAATATCCATAACTAATTAATGACATCACAAGAAATGAGCGACACCTAGCAACACATCCTTTCTACCTAAGTAAATGGAAAGTTGGAGAACAATTTCAACCTACAATTCATGATCAGTGTTACTGTGATCATATAGTTACTTTGTCTCTGATATATGAATTGAGCTTGAGGCATGGAATCGCCATCCTCTTTAAAGTTCAATCTATGTTACTTGAACTAATGAAGACTGTATAATATGCATGTTATCTCACATATCATATATGGAGTCACACAAGTATGGCCATACATTTCTTAGTCTCTCTTATAAAGTGTACTAGATATCAATATCCTGTAGGAGGGACAAATCCCATCTACTCACTCACACTCGAACCCCATGTGTCACAATGTACCCAAGCATCACCTTTATGGCAACCCTTATTCAAGGTCACGTCGGATGATGTAAAAAATACATCAAACTACATGTGATGAGTGTAGTGACTTCAGATCTAAGAACCACTATCACTATGAGAGTTGATTCTGACTACAATTTTATGGTCTCCATGTATTACTCTGAAGGTGGGTCTATCTGATACACAGTTCTCTAACAAATACCTATGTGTTTGGTTTGATATCACATATCATTACTGGTGAGATTATGTCATCAACCAACACACACTCTAGTCTTATGTATCATTGTTGTCTATTCTTCTTCTAAAGTAATATCTGACTAGGGGCATAACAAGAATGTATGTACTCTTATCATACATATAATATCATTGTCCATGTCTTAAAACTAAAGACATATGTCATTTAGTAACATCATAATTTATACATTTACTTTGTCTATGTCATCATTTCATAATTGAGACAAACATAATAGATAGAATTACCTTTATCATTATTAAATCAGGGATCTAATGCCCCATTATAATCATCGTATGATTGTCTCTCTGGGCATACATACCAACAAACTCCCACTTTCACTTAGAGACAATCACCCATGAATATTTTTCCAAGTGATCTTAACATGTTTGTCATGTTCTTGTTGTGCACATGCTTTTATAGCGGGTTAACAATGTTTTCATCTAGTCAGTATTTTGCATGTTTCACATCTCCTTGATGTACAATTTTTCATATGAGATGGAATTGTTGTAGTATGCTATCAAAGATTCCTTATCTATCCAGTAGCTCCATTGTTGTCACAATATTTCTACTGTGTCACCAATGGTTGGAACCTCCCATAAGTTCATCCAAATGGACTTCTTGATCCATATAATATCTTATGCCATTCTTAAAAGAGAAAGGGACTCAGCTTCTACTATAGAAGCAAACAACTGTCTCTTGCTTGGAACTTTTCCAACTTACATTCTCATTTTAAGGTCATACACAAATTTAGATTGCAATCATTAATTTTATTTGTCAATTTTGGAAGATTCTAGTGATGTAACCCTTTACACCCAACTCCTCCTCATTACCATAACTAATGAACTCATCTATTTAGTGCTTCTCAAGTACTTAAGGATGCTCTTTATGGAAGTCCAATGACCTTCACTAGGATCTAAAATATATCCTCTCGCCATATCCAATACATATGAGACAACGGTATTAGTGAATGACATTGCATACATGATCGATCCAATTTGTGAATGCATATGGCATCTTACTCATATTTTCCCATTCTTCACAAGATTTGGGACACTAGTCTCTTGAGAGACTAATCCCATGGAACATGGACAAATTTTCTCTCATTGAGTCATGCATGTTGAACCCCCTCAACATCTTGCCAATGTATGTGCTCTGTCTCTAGTCAAGAAGCTTTCTCGATCTATCTCTATAGATCTTTATTCCTAAAGTATATGATGCTTTACCTAAGCCCTCCATAGAAAATTTACTTTCCTTACTAGGTTTTAATATTTGTAGTATAAGAATGTTATTCCCAATCATTTGGAATATAAATATGTTCCCACTCACCTTTTGTAATCACAAAATTCATCTTGATTTTGACTAAATTCAAACTCTTTGAATATCTTGTCAAATAGAAGATTCCAACTCTGGGATGCTTGTTTCAATCCATAGATTGACTTTTGAAGCTTAAAAACATTATTTGAATAAATATATTTATAAAACCTTAAGGTTGTGTCATGCACACATCCTCATAATTAATCCTATTAAGGAATGTCATTTTAACATCCATCTGCCAAATCTCATAGTCATATCAAGCTGCATTGGCAAACATGATCCTGATTGAGTTAACCATGGCAACTGGTAAAAATATGTCATCATGTTTAGTACTTTGAACTAGTTTGAAACCCTTTGCAACCAATTTTCTCTTATAGATTTGTAAACTACAATCCATCTTGGTCTTCTTCTTGAAAACCCAATTGCACCCTATGTGTTTTATCCATTCGTGTAGATTCAACATGGTCATACCTTGTTGGTGTACATGGAGAATATCTTTGATCCCATGGCCTCTAGTTGTTCTTCACATTCTGGTGCCTCAATAGCTCTTAGATAGGTTGTTGTCTCATCATCTTATGAACAACTCACCACCTTTCTAATTTGTAAGATATCATAATCTTTCGAGCTCAAGGTGTTTCCTACTATATCTTATGAGTTTTTGTGTCACATAAGGAATTTGAGATGCCATAACAATTTGTGATTTTCTTTGTTCCTATTGTACCTCTATAGGATAAATGTTTTCTTGTTGTTCTTAAACTTTTCAATTTATACTTTTCTCCCATTGATTCATTTGGAACTGAATTCCCTACATGAGTACAACCATCTTGGAAACAAACACTTTTTTTGTTGGATTGGAATATAAAAGTAGTATTAAGCAAAATGACATTTATGTGATTTGTTGGCAAGGCTTTTTAAGAAATTATTTTCTTGCAAAAGCTTTCAATCCTAATCCATGTTGGGATACTTCCCATGCCATATCTCATATTACATCTTTTAACCATTTTAGATGGTACATTGTTCTAGTGTATAGCATGTGCCAAAAAGGAAATTGGAAGATCAACTATTTATGATCACACCATGACTAACATGGTGTGATACCTTCTTTCCGATACATCATTATGTCCAATATGGAGCTCACTGTGATACATTATTACAGTCTCCAGAAGGTCCTCAAAGTATTTTTACATTGATCATATTGAAGTGTTTTAATACTTATACCAAATGGGTTATGTACTTCAATCAAATCTCCTTGAACACTTCAAGAGATTTAGGCTTATATTTCATTAATTACAATCTACCATATCTATTGAGATCATATTTATATAAAATTATGTGCTATTAACCACCATTAGAATTTATTCTAAAAGGTCTATATACATCAATATTAATGAGTCCTAATAGAATACATGCTCTCCCAATACATCTAGTGCATGGTGCTTTTGTCATATTCGCCAATAAATAAGACTTGCATGTCTCTATTGGTTCATTAACCAAAAGATTCTAGACAACCATCATGGTGGATTTAAGAAATTCTCTAGATGACAATGCTATAGGTATTCATTGTTTTAGTCATTGAGTCATTCAGTATATATGTTACACATTTGTCTTCAAAACTATCGAGTATAAACTACATAACATAGGGAATTGTCGTACAAGATCTTATCTTACAAAATGGAACATCAATTTATTCATAATATTATTGTCCATACAAGATACATGATGTTTTCATTAATGGCGAATGCCTAATAGAAATTCAATAATTGTATTACATGCCCATCAAGCTGAATGAAATATTCCAAGTGAAGTGGTAGAAACTCTTGCTATGCAAAATTATATCTTACTTATTCTTGGATCCTGAAGTGAAGATCTATATCTCCTTCTTCTTCTTGAGTTCCTCTATGTAAAGAGGGTAGTTCCTTTTCTAGTGTCCAGGCTAGTGACAATGGTGGCACTTCTTGTCCTTATTCACTCCTCCATTAGCTTTCAGTGCATAAGACTTTGTCTTCTGGCTAGGTTTAGAACTCTTCTTATCTTTGCCTTTGACATTGGACTTCCCTCTACAGATCAGCATAGGATATTTGGGCTTTTCATTCTTCATATGTGCAAAAGCTGTCCTCATCATGCCAAGTAATTCTGGAAATGGCTTGTCTAAATCATTCATGTTGTAGTTCATGAAAAACTGGTTGTATGATTCTGGAAGTGGTTGCAAAATCATATCTATGGCCAACTCTTGGCCTAAGGGAAATCCCACTCTTGAAAGGTTCTCCACATACCCATTCAAATTGAGTGTATAGGAACCTACTAGATCTCCTTCAACTATATTGCACTTGAACAATGCCTTTGAGACATAATATCTCTTTTATCTTACTTGATCTGGTACATGTTCTTAAGAAGTGTTACCATCTCAATAATATCCATGTTCTCATGTTGTCTCTACAACTCATACTTCATTGAGCACAACATCAAGCACTTAACATCCACGAATGCTTCATAGTGATTCTTGTAAACATACTTTTCATCCTTAGGCACAGTGGGAGCAGGATCATCTGGCTCTGGTGTTCCATCACATAGAGCTTGCGCTCTTCAGTGAGAATGCACTACTACAGAAATAGCATTCAGTGTCGCTTTTCTGGGCGTCGGTTTTTAAGGAACACGGACGCCTTATATTAAAGGCGTCAGTTATTTAGAAGCACCGACGTCTATATTCAAAGACCAGCCAAACACGGGTACCGCTTTGTATACAGCGTCGGTTGTTTATAAAAAACCGACGCATTATTTCATCCAATTTTCGAGCGAAAAAATAATGTCACTTGCGGCGTCGGTTATTTAGTTAAAACACCGACGCTTATGTGCGATGGAAATTTGCGCGAAAAGTGTCCTTTTCCGCGTCGGTCGTCCTTTACTAACCGACGCTGAATGGGGTTCCCGCCAAACATTTTCACGAAAATATCGTCCAAATGGACGTCGGATGTTGCCAACGACCGACGGTAAATATGTTTAGGCGTCGGTTGTTGTCAACAACCGATGCTATTGGGGAACTTCATAACCTTCGATCGCCCGACTCTTCCCCTCATTGCTACCCTATTTCCCTATTGCGGCGATTTCTCCGGCGATTTCTCTGTAATTTTTCTCCGGCGCTTCTCTCCGGTGCCCCATCTCCGGCGCCCCTCTCCGACGCGTTTCTTCTCTGGCACCCCTGCGCCGCCGCCACGCCTGACAACCGGCGCCCCTGCTCCAACCGCCTGCGCCGCCGCCACGCCTGACAACCGGCGCCGCCGCAACGCCTGGTGCCCACCTGCCTGCCACGCCTGAGAACCGGCGCCGCCGTACCCCCTTCTCCTTCTCCTCCGCCTGGCCGCTGCCTGCCTGCCGCCGCCTGGCCGCCTGCATGCCTGCTGCGGCTGACGCTCCTGCTCGTCGGAGTCACTGCCGCTGGTTCTGGAGCTCGTCGGCCGCCACCCACGTACTCAACCAGCTCGACCTCACCCTACTCTTCTTGCCCAGGTACCTGCAGACCTACCCAGGCGCGAAATTGGTTCTTTATGTGCTGACCTAATCTGTTGCCTAATCTGTTTGCACGAAATTGGCTCCCTACTCTGCTTGCTTAATGTGCCTAATCTGCTTTAAGTGGTCCTAATATCATAACATGATAGTTTTATTATATGATTTGTGGCACTTTAGGGTGTATATACATGCAAATTATATAAGTGATAGATGTTGGATGTTTGTCAAGGTTTTTTGAAGATTGAATAAGTGATAGATGCTGGATGTTTATTTATTTCATCTATCCATGTTGCCTATAGTTTATAACATTGCATTGTGAATTATTGCATGTTTGAAACTATGAAATTCTTGATTTATTAGATGATATTCAAGAAAACCCTAGTTTGATGAGCATGTTGTTAATCATGTTAATTATGATTCTTCTATATATTCTGATGTCATTATATAATTATGTGATCCCAACATATTAAATTGAATTAGAATGATTTCATGAATTATAGGGTTTATATAAGAATGACAACACATGTATTTGTTGGCCTAGAAACCCGTCCAAGATTTACTCAGTAGGAGTAAATCTTGGATAGTCCCCAGTTTGGGACTGTTCTTGAACACCTAATCTCACTTAGGATGTAAGTGTATAATGTGTATTGGGTTTTCGAGAAAATTTCGGCAGCATTTCCCCGTTTGTTCTCTAAGTACATATGTACTTAGAGAACAACGGGGAAATGCTGCCGAAATTTTCTTGAAAACCAAATACACATTATACACTTACATCCTAAGTGAGATTAGGTGTTCAAGGATGGGATAGGTGGTACACATTTATTATATATAAGATTGACATCAAATGTGTTTGTTGGCCTAGAAACCCGTCCAAGATTGACTAATATATACTTGTTTCCTAATATATACTTGTTTAAAAGGTTAACTGATGTTATACAACTTTTTCTGAAAATATATAACATCGTTATATGTACTTACACTTTGTTAATACTAATATTGTGCAGTCTCTGTCTTCCCATAACAATGACTATGAATTGGGCCTCTATGTCAATGTTAACGTTCCCTATTGAAGAACAATTGGACATCATCCTAGATGATCGTTCCTTAAACCAATTGGTCATACCCAAACATTGGCGTTTTCTAAAAGGAAGACACTACATGCCTGGTAAAGTGACCCTAACTTTTGGAAATTATTCACATGTAATCGAGGTTGAGTATGATTTGGCGGGAAATCTTGTATCAAAATCCGGTTGGCATGATTGGATTGGAGAGCTGTATCTGGTCCGTTGGAATAGGCTTTTTCTCCGTCCAGTTGGCGATAATTCCATCAAAGTTTGGATAACCAACAACAACTGCGACACCCTCGATCATCTTCTGCGGTATGAGCGCAAGGCGTCGGATATCATCTATGAGGAATCGGAATCTGAGGCCCCTATCAGTTCAGATTCGTCTAAATACAGTGAGGAGCTTCGTGACACAGCTTCATCATCAAAAAGAAGTTACTGATGCATGTGGGACCATGTTGGTGTAGTATTTAGTTGTCTATCTATCTAGACTTGTCTGTAGTAATAGTTTTTTTAATTATGCGCATGTTTAGGGGTACACCAACCCCTTTGTTTAGTTATTGTTATAACTAAAGTGTTTGTTCCCATGAATGGAAATGTAAGTTGCTACATGAATGCTTATAACTGAAGTGTGTGTTCCCATGAATGTTCCCATTTACATGATTACACTACTATTTTCTCATATGGTCTTGCCTCAAAAAAAAATTCTTTTATTGTTTAGTCTATTTTAATACGACATACTTGCTTATATCTTTCTTAATGATGAACTGTAATACGACATACTTGCTTATATACTTGTTTCCTAATATATACTTGCTTTCCTAATATATACTTGCTTTCTCTGATCATAGAATGGATAGATCATGGATGTCCATTCGTAATCGTTGCACCCCAGAGTTTATATCTGGTCTTGATCAGTTTATTAGATTTGCCGAGGAACATAGGAAAAAACCTACAGATAGGTTCTACTGTCCATGTAGGCATTGCGGTAACAACTTGAAACTCAACACTGGTGAGGAAATCAAAAGTCATGTCATGTGCAACGGGATTGTACAAGGCTATACAGAATGGCACTGGCATGGAGAGATTTCAAAATCGAATCCAGTAGATGTCAATAGCAGTGCTTGGGTGGAAGAAGAAATTGCCTCCGATGACGTAAATGTGAACGAACCAGTTCCAGCAGACATTGTTGATGCGATGCTGGATAGTTGTAGGGTAGAGCACACCGATCCACCTCCTATCTTTACAAACATTGTGCATGATGCTGAGATACCGTTATACACAGGCTGTGCTAAGTTTACGAAGCTTAGCGCTGTGCTGAGATTGTATAAGTTGAAAGCTAACAATAGATGGAGCGACAAAAGCTTCACTGAATTGTTGACTTTGTTGAAAGAAATTCTTCCTGAAGGAAACGAGCTGCCAATCTCAACATACCAGGTAAAGAAAATGTTGTGCCCAATGGGAATGGAGGCCAAAAAGATACACGCATGCCCGAATGATTGTGTATTATTTCAAAAAGACTATGTAGATTTGAAAGATTGTCCAAAATGTGGTGCGTCACGATATAAATTGACGACTTCGGGGGAGTCCAGAACTGGTTCTCCTGCCAAGGTGTTGTGGTATCTACCTATAACATCACGGTTTCAACGCTTGTTTGCAAATCCGAAAGATGTGAAGAATTTGAGGTGGCATGCAGATGTTAAGAAAAATAATGATGGGATCCTACGACATGCGTCTGATTCCCCACAGTGGAAGAAGATTGATGTATTGTTCCCTGAATTTGGTGAAGAAGTCAGGAATCTAAGACTTGGGCTTTGTACAGACGGGATGAATCCGTACGGGACATTGAGCAGCCAACATAGCACTTGGCCAGTCATGCTTGTTATATACAATCTTCCTCCCTGGCTGTGTATGAAAAATAAGTACGTTATGTTGTCATTGTTGATATCGGGCCCTAAACAACCCGGAAATGATATCGATGTTTATCTTGAACCTTTGATTGATGACTTAAAGAAACTTTGGGCTGAAGGTGTGATGACCTATGATGCTTCTGCAAGAGAGACATTTTGTTTGCATGCTATGTTGTTTTGCACTATTAATGACTTTCCGGCATATGGGAATTTGTCTGGATATAGTGTCAAAGGAGCTAAAGCGTGTCCTATATGTGAAGAAAACACTGATTCAATAAGACTAAAATATGGCGGCAAGACTGTATATCTTGGTCATCGAAGGTTTCTTTCAAAATTCCATCCGTATCGTAGGAAGCGCAAAGCATTCAATGGATTGAATGATGAACGGAGTGCACCTAAACCTATACCAGGGGATGTTGTTTATGAAAGAGTAAAAGACATTGTCAATGAATTTGGTAAGAAATCACAATGTAGTATGGCCACACGGAGTGACAATTCTTCATTCAAAAAGAAGTCAATATTTTGGGATCTTCCTTATTGGAGTTCTTTGTCAGTCAGGCATTGTATCGATGTAATGCACGTTGAGAAAAATGTCTGTGATAGCATCATTGGTACTCTATTAAATATACCAGGTAAGACTAAAGATGGGATAAAATCCAGACTGGACCTACGTGAAATGGGAATAAGGTCAGAATTAACAGAATTACGTGAAATGGGTAATAAAAGAACATACTTACCTCCCGCTTGTTACACGTTGTCTAGAAAGGAGAAGAAAACTTTTTGTGAATGCTTGGTAAATGTTAAGGTGCCACATGGTTACTCATCCAACATCCGTAGATTGGTATCAATGAAAGATCTGAAGTTGATAGGTCTTAAATCGCATGATTGTCACACTCTAATGCAACAAATATTGCCCGTGGCAATTCGATCTATATTGCCGAAGCATGTAAGGTTTGCAATTACCAGACTTTGTTTCTTTTTCAACAGTCTATGCAGCAAAGAGAAGTGGTTGTTACCCTATGTCAGCTTGAGATGTATTTCCCTCCTTCGTTCTTTGATATCATGGTACATCTTGTTGTCCACTTGACTAGGGAAGTGAAAATCTTGGGACCGGTTTTCTTGCATTGGATGTATCCCTTTGAACGATACATGAGCGTTTTTAAAGGTGATGTTCGAAACCGTTATCGTCCTGAAGGGAGTATTATTGAAGGTTATGTGGCGAGAGAGGTTATGGATTTCTGCAATGACTTTCTCAGTGGTAATGACACTCCTGATAATGACACGAATATTGAGGAGGGCAAAGGAATTTTGGGATCACGGGTGAAAGTAATCAGCCGTGAGCAGTTGGAACAAGCTCACTTGTATATTTTACATAATATGGACGAAGTGAGTGTTTATATCGAGGAACATACCAATTTCATAAAGAGACAACATCCTCGAGCAAGTTCAATGTGGCTTGCTAGAGAGCATAATAAGACTTTTACTAAGTGGTTTGAAGATAAAGTCTTACATCAACTATCTCACACACCAAATGATATTACAGAAACTATCAAATGTCTCGCCTTTAAACCAAAACCGAATGTTATGTCTTATGAAGGGTTTGACATTAATGGATTCACATATTACACAAAGCGCCAAGATGATAAGAGTGTCGTCCAAAATAGTGGGGTCACTCTTCAAGCGTCAACTATGTACTTTGCAAGTGCAAAGGATAAGAGTCCACGTGAAGCTAAAATGTCATATTACGGTGTCATTGAAGACATTTGGGAGTTTGACTACATAGATTTCAATATTCCGCTCTTTAAATGTAATTGGGTTGATAACACCAAAGGAGTTATAGTGGATGAATTGGGTTTCACTTTGGTGAACTTTGAAATGATTGGCGAGAAGGCTGAACCATTCATATTGGCATCACAGGCAAAACAAATATTCTATATCGATGATCCTGCAAATGATAAATGGTCGGTTGTTCTTCATGGTAAAAGACAGTTCATTGAAGATCCTATAGATGAAGAAGAGTACTATGATAAGTATGATGACTCCAGTCCATTCTCAGTTGGGTTGCCAACTCCACAAAATATTGAAGCTAATGATGACTTATATGTGCGCGGAGATCACAATGAAGGATTGTTAATTGATAAAAGATCACAATTTCAGAGACATGTATGTTTATACAAATGGTAAATGTTTTCCTTTTTCTAGTTTATACAAATGCTAAATGTTTTCCTTTTTCTAGTTAATACAAATGCTAAATGTTTGCCTTTTTAATGACATTTTCAGATGCGCGGAGGCGGCTGGAGCAACTTGATGTGCGGAGAGGGACATTCCAACTCAAGATATCGTCTACCGTTTCCTCCTCCTCCGCAGTAATATCCTCATCTCTAAACGTTTCTCGTAGGATTCTGAACCCCTTCCTTCCCTCTACTGCATCGAAGCCATGCTGCAGTTGAACCCTTTCGCCGAGCCCTACCCGGCCAAGTAGGCGTCGCCTGAAGTACCACCGTCGTCGTCGTCTCCACCTCCATCGCAACTTGCTGTGCTAGTCCTGGCAGTTTATCACCCCACATGCCTTCCTCCCCAGTTCCTGCCGCTAGACGACCACACAATGGATCCAAGAGGATATGCAGGCGTTCGCCAAAGACTATAAGCTGAGTATACTCATCCTATAGTCTGTGGCGAACGCCTGCATATCCTCTTGGATTCCATTGTGTGGTCGTCTAGCGGCAGGAACTGGTGAGGAAAGCATGTGGGGTGATAAACTGCCAGGACTAGCACAGCAAGTTGCGATGGAGGTGGAGACGCCGACGACGGTGGTACTTCAGGCGACGTCTGTTTGGCCGGGTAGGGCTCGGTGAAAGGGTTCAACTGTGGCATGGCTTCGATGTAGTAGAGGGAAGGAGGGGTTCAGAATCCTACGAGAAACGTTCAGAGATAAGGATATTGCTGCGGAGGAGGCAACGGAAGATGATATCTCGAGTTGGAATGTCCCTCTCCGCACAGGAGTCTGTGAGGGAGATACTGGAGGAGAGTTCTATACCATACACAGGCGAAGAAAGACATCGATACCATACATGAGGTATTATATATAGTCTCATTAGTTAGTATAAAATATATCAATCTTATTTTTATATTATTACTTATATACATCATTCTCTTTGCAGGTGTTTAAAACTGACCACACTATAGGCAAACACTTAAAAAATGTACATGCTCCATATACGAGGGAAGCATTAGATGAAGTAAGAGAAGAATGGGCAATAGTTGTACAAACAGTGGCAACTGTAAGATATAATTGGGATGTTGATAGTGATGATGAATGATACTTTGTAAATGAATGTTTCTGAATGTTAAAACATGTATTTGAATGATTCTATATGTGTGAACGTGACAATTGAATTGATGTCTGAATGTATCTACTTGTGTGAATCTTTTTATGTTAATTTTGCAGGTTTGTGGCCTGTTTGTAGGCTGATATCAATGGATGTCGTAAACCTGCAGTTCAGAAAACTGAACTGCAGGTTCTCATCCTGCTGACCAGCCACAGCAGGCCTGCAAACAGATTTATAAAAAAAAAATAGATATAGGTGTCGGTTATTTACCGATAACCGTCAGCACAGACTTACAGCGTCGGTGTTTTATAAAACACCGACGCCAAAAGTGTTCGCGCTACAGGAAATAAGAGTCATCTAGGACACTTTTCTGCGTCGATGTTTTAGTATAAAACCGACGCAGAAAGCGTCCTAGATGACGCCGTTTTCTGTGGCGGGAACCCTTTTGGCGTCGGTCGTTTATAAAACACCGACGCCTTTATATTAAATAGGCGTCGGTTTTTTAACCGACGCTGAAGTGTCCACCCTTTTAGCGGCGCCCACATAGGCGTCGTTCAGAAACCGACGCCAAAGGGGGTTAAACAACCGACACTAAAAGGCACTTCTGTAGTAGTGATGATTCTCAACGTTCGGAACCAGTCATGGAAGTTGTTTCCAGTCAAATTATCCTTCTCAAGGAGCGAGCATAAAGATAATGTGTTTGTGTTTTCCATTAGATTCTACAAAAAAGTATTGCAATTTTTGTCAGAATAGTTTTTATTTGATTTGATAACATTGAAAATATTAATTATGCCTTTAAATAATTATTGCTCCCACTATTTTGTTAAAATTGATGTCCCTCACATATCAATTTGGAAGATTGTAGCGTACAACCTTCTAGTGAGCCAAGACCCAAAACAATTGAGATATTACACGGCTAACACTAGCGTCCATAATCAATGATTAAGATAAGAAACTTTTGCGGATTGCATCTTATATGATTCTTGGATAGATGGTATGCGCAATTCTTTTCCATTGTCACCTACATGCTTCTAGATCTCATTAAGATAACCTAGTTAAGTCTGACCCAAAAGCCAACACAATAGTGATGCACCCTTCTTGGTAGGCCCACCTGACTACAATCACACTTCCACAAGTTGGACAGTGCACCACACTTGGCGTTCGCATGCTTAGTCAATCAAGTTTTCATGTGTTTTGCTTATGGAAAGCATAAAAGACTTAATAATTTCTTGAGGAATTTTATATTTACATAGATATGTATACATATCCAATCACCACATACTTGTACGTATCATATACATACCACATCCCATAAATGAAAGCATGCAAAATAAAACACAAGCGATGGTTATGGCCATACTCACTACTATAGAAATGGCTTATAACGTCACTTTTAAAGGTGTCAGTTGTAATAATACACCGACACCTAAAAAATAAAGCATCGATATATAAAATAAACTGACATCAATCTTTGAAGGGCGACCAGACACGGGTATCGCTTTTATTCGGTGTCGGTTACTTAATAACACACCGACGCCGAAAATTAACCGCTAAATCCAAAATTTCCAGCGAAAAAATTACCTCAAAAAATTTAACATATGGCGTCAGTCATTACCTAAAAAACCGACGATGAAAGGTTATTCGCTAAATAGAAATTGGGCACATTTTGATCGTCGGTTTTACATCAATGACCGACACTTACGGTTTTTCCCGCGCTCTTCGCGGGAAATTTTTCACACCCTTTGAGCGTCGGATTTTCAAAACAACCGACGACTATGGTTAGTAATCGACAACTAATTTTTTAATTGGCGTATGTAGATAGACGGCAGTTTACTTCTAGTTAAAACTGATGATTATCATTTGGAACAGGTGTCGGGTTGTGTTGTTAACCGACACTATTAGTTTTATGTGTCGGTTGAGTTTAATAACTGACACCGAATGTTAACTTATTATCGCCCGAGCGAGCCCGACTCTTCCCCTTTCTCTCTGTGATTGCAATCGGCTATTAGGGTCTAGCAATTCCGACGTTCTCCTTGCTCACCGCCGCTGATCTCCTTGTTCGCCGATGCCATTTTACTGCTACTGCCATCGCCTCTGTTCATGGAGCTCGCCGCCTCCATGGAGCTCGCCGCTGCCGTGAAGCGCCGTCGTGGAGCTCGCCGCCTCCATGGAGCTCGCCGTTCATGGAGCCGCCACCGTCGTTGGTCCTCTCCTCCAGCCAGTCCTCCTCTCGCCGGTGCTAGCATTCCTACTGTCAGAGCCAAAGCCAGTGCCAGTGCCAGTAGCCAGCGCCAACAGCAGCCGAAACCAGAGCTTGCCATTATTGTCACCACTGCCACTGCTAGAGGTAAAGCCTCCAATTGACTAGGTTTGCATCCTCAATTCATCCTTGGCTTAACCTATTTTTTAATGTGTGTTGTTAATGTGTGTTGACCTTGGCTTAACCTATTTTTTAAACAAGTAGATGTCAATGATAATTTAGTTAACCAATCCCTATGATTGATCCTAATTCAGTTCAATATTGTTTTGCATTCATACATGATCGTGCTAAAATTTGTAGTGTGCATTTCCAGTTTTAGGTTTGACTTTTTTTATGTTACTAGCGGATAGGACCCAGGCTCCTATTCATTTTCTGATTCACTTCAAAATGATTAGAATGTGCCTGGGTCCTTATTATAAGTATTCTCTTTTATCCTTTTAAAAAGTATTTCAAACATAGTGTCATGTACTCATAAAACTAAATATGAGTGTTGATTAAACAAATAGATAATAAGTGTCACCTCATTTTATGAAATACCAAGATACATCAAATTATAGAAAATACTAGTCTAAAAATTTATAACATCATTATATGTACTTACACTTTTTCTGAAAATATATAACATCGTTATATGTACTTACGTACACTTTGTTAATACTAATATTATGCAGTATTTGTCCACCCACAACAGTCACTATGAACTAGGCCTCTATGTCAATGTTAACGTTCCCTATTGAAGAACAATTGGACATCATCCTAGATGATCGTTCCTTAAACCAATTGGCCATACCCAAACATTGACGTTTTCTAAAAGGAAGACACTACAAGCTTGGCGAAGTGACCCTAAATTTTGGCAATTATTCACATGTTGTCGAGGTTGAGTATGATTTGGCGGGAAATCTTGTATCAAAATCCGGTTGGTGTGATTGGATTGGAAAGATGCATGTGGGCCATAGCGACAGGCTTTTTCTCCGTCCAGTTGGCCATAATACCATCAACGTTTGGATAACCAACATCAACTGCGAGACCCCCGATCATCTATGGCGGTATGAGCGCACAGAGAAGGATATCAGCTCGAGTTCAGACGAATCTGATTATGAGGCCCCTGTCAGTTCAGATTTATCTAAATATAGTGAGGAGCTCTGCGACACAGCACAATCATCAAAAAGGCCACAGTAGGTCCAATTAACAAATATAATTGTCAAGACAAAAAATTTGTGTTTACACTTTTTATCTAAAAGCAATCAATACTCATAGCTGCTTTCTTTTCTGAACTTCAGGAGAAGATCGCCACAATGATAAGTCCTCAAAGTTACTGATGCGGGACCATGTTGGTGTAGTATTTAGTTGTCTATCTATCTAGACCTGTCTATATTAATAGTTATTTTAATTATGCGCATGTTTAGGGGTACACCAACCCCTTTTTTTAGTTATTGTTTAGGGGTACACCAACCCCTGTGTGTGGATGTAAAAAGAGATTAATGAATGGAACTGAAAGTTGCTACATGAATGCTTCTAACTGAATTGATGATTGGCTTGGTTATTGAATGTTACAAATTATTGATAAATTTCATTATAAATGTTCTTTTATCCTTATTATAACTATGTTAACAAATAATCCCTATAAACATGTAATGTTTATTTAATAGAATTGATGATTGGCTTGGTTATTAATAATATATGACAAAAATAAAATTCTTAGTTTTAACATATGATTTTCTAGTATTTTTTCAATGATCACTTCCATTACGGTTCAGGAGCTCGCCGGCCTTCTGCCTGCCTGTTCGGCTTCCACGTGCACCCATCTGTCTCGCCTCTCTCCCTTCTCCAGAGCAAGATGCCCGACTGGGCTCAAACAGAGGTAAACATCCCCAAAAACCCTATGTTTCACCCTCTGATTTGTATTTACTTAAATACTGATTTGTATTTACTTATCTACTCGTTCATCTAATGATTTTTTATTCATCACATTATTTAAATTTAGGGCTTTACATTTAAATGCATCTAAACATTCATAAGCTATTAATGTTGATTAATTTAGGAAGCATTGATATGTTGTTATGGCTGTCCACAAATGTTTTTATAAGAAATTGTGTGTTGAATGGGGTTGTGAACAAGGAATTGGTGTTGTATTTGTTGGCCTAGAAACCCGTCCAAGATTTACTCATTAGGAGTAAATCTTGGATAGTCCCCGGTTTGGGACTGTTCTTGAAAACCTAATCTCACTTAGGATGTAAGTGTATAATGTGTATTGGGTTTTCAAGAAAATTTCGGCAGCATTTCCCCATTTGTTCTCTAAGTACATATGTACTTGGAGAACATCGGGGAAATGCTACCGAAATTTTCTTGAAAACCCAATACACATTATACACTTACTAGTGAGATTAGGTGTTCAAGAATGGGATAGGTGGTACACATTTAAGAATGACATCACATGTATAAACCCTAAAGTTCTAACCATAAACTCTATCTGTTTACCCTAGACCCTAATCTTGTTGTAATATATACTTATTTTCTCTTTGATCATAGAATGGATAGATCATGGATGTCCATTCGCAATCCCTACACCCCAGAGTTTATTTCTGGTCTTGATCAGTTTGTTAGATTTTCCGAGGAACATAGGAAACAACCTAGAGATAGGTTCTACTGTCCATGTAGGCATTGCGGTAACAACTGGAAAGTCAGTACTGGTGACGAAATCAGAAGTCATGTCATGTGCAACGGGATTGTACAAGGCTATACATAATAGAACTGGCATGGAGAGATTTTAAACCTGAAACCAGTGGATGTCGATAGCAGTGCTTGTGTGGAAGAAGAAATTTCCTCCGACGACGTAGATGTGAATGAACCAGTTCCAGTAGACATCGTTGATGCGATGCTGGATAGTTGTGGGGTAGAGCACACCGATCCACCTCCCATGTTTAGAAACATTGTGCATGATGATGAGATACCATTATACACGGGTTGTAAGTTTATGAAGCTTAGCATTGTGTTGAGATTGTATAAACTAAAAGCTAACAATCGATGGAGTGACAAAAGCTTCACGTCATTATTGTCTTTGTTGAAAGAAATTCTTCCTGAAGGAAACGAGCTGCCGATCTCAACATACCGGTTAAAGAAATTTTTTTGCCCAATGGGAATGGAGGCCAAGAAGATACACACATGCCCGAATGATTGTGTATTATTTCAAAAGGACTATGTGAATTTGAAAGATTGTCCGAAATGTGGTGCGTCAAGGTATAAATTGACGACTTCGGGGGAGTCCAAAACTAGTTCTCCCGCCAAGGTGATGTGGTATCTACCTATAATACCACTGTTTCAATGCTTGAGGGTGAGGACGTGCTTGCACCGCCTGACAATGTAAGTTTTAAGAATATATCCCTGAGGTTTCTATCTATATGTTCATTTATAATTATATTATGTAAGTGTGTTTTTATCAAATTTTTAGGATACTAGTTAATAGCAATTCTATTTAATTTACAGGTGTTCGCCAAAGACTACAGGCTATGCAGGACGGCCATGACATAGCTATGTAGGCCATCGACATTGCTTTGTAAATCCAAAGCGCAACAGTCAGAGAGAAAGCAAGCATCCCACAATAAGGTTATATATAGTGGGACTAAGGTGACGATCCCACCTACGAAAACAGGTTACCGACAACTACATGTTATGACTGGGAGGTCGTGATTCAGCAACCGTGTGCATTAGCAGGAGGACAAATAGATTTCACCACGAGTTAACATTGAAGAAGGTTAGTAGACCTTCTTCAATGTTAACTCGTGGTGAAATCTATTTGTCCTCCTGCTAATGCATACGGTTTATGAATCACGACCTCCCAGTCATATCATGTAGTTGTCAATAACCTATTTTAGCAGGTGGGATCGTCACCTTAGTCCCACTATATATATGTACTAAGCTATAGTGTTGTATGTAAATTCAGCACTGTTGTTATTATGCACTATATATGTGTTAGTCTGTCATGTTGTTATATGAATCTGAAACACTTGTGCATGCTGCACTTTATGTATTGTATCTGTATCATGCTTCCCTTCATTGTGGCTTCTTTTGCTGTTTCATGGCTCTTTGAATATATGATTTTGTTGACAATGATGACAATGTAAATGAATTTTTATGAATTGTGTGTGAAAATCATCAATACATGAATGTTTCTACATGTGTATGAATGTGAAATGAGATAAAATAAATGGAACTGTAGGTTGCTACTGGTTTCTACATGCGTGTGATGAAAAAAATATGAATTAAATGTTCTTATACATGAGTGTGAATCACATATATATAATATTGTCCATCATGTTAATTTTGTAGGTTTGTGGCCTGTTGTTGGCTGATATCAATGGATGTCGTAAAACCTGTAGTTCATAACTGAACTGTAGGTTTCTCATCCTGCGACCAGCCACAGCAGGTCTGCAGACTGACAGAAAAAAAAAACATCGACGTCGGTTATTTGAACAAAACCGACGATATATGGTTACAATGTCGATTTCCATACTAGTAATTAACCGACGTCGATTTCCCTAATGAGGCAAGACACCATGGCCGTGCTGGCTAGCACGGCCGTGGCAGGGGACCAAACATAAAACAGGCGTCGAATATTTATATAAAACTGATGACATAGGATAACAGTGTCAGTGTCCCTACTAGTAACCGACATCGATTTCCCTAGAGGCCAGACAACATGGCCGTGCTAGTCAGCACGGCCGTGGAAGCAGGTGAGATGGCATCGGTTAGCACTAAGAAACTGATGTCGATAGTGCCCCAGATGGCGCCCTTTCTGTGGCGCGAAGGTATGTGGCGTCAGTTTTGAACCTAATAACCGACGCATATACCCCCTGCTGGCGCGTTTTTGGCGCATTTTCGGTGACGCGCGAAGGGTTTTGGCATCGGTTGGAGAACCGACGCGTAACGGTTGGGCTTTTAGCGGCACCCACATAGGTGTTGCTTAAGAACCGACACTAAAGGCCTTAAAAAACTGACACTAAAGGCATGTTATGTACTAGTGACTATTTTAATTCCTTGGAGCCATAAGGAATTACTACCACCTAAGGTCTACATCATATTTAGCAACCTATTGATGATGAAGATATGTGCTTGAACCAAATTCGAGTTGATCAATTCAACTCCTGAACCGATGGGTTTGCCTCCTGGTGGTTGATTAGTCTCTTAGATCAGTCGTCTGGTCTCGGGTCCAAGTGACGTCTGGATACCTCCAATCAATTGGTTGGGCCACCAACCGATCGGTTTGGCTCCTCTTATCGTCACGCCTCCTCGGTCCTCCATTCAATCAGTTCATATTATGAAATGGACGGTTCATCTAGTGAAAATGTCTTCTTTACCATAACAGGAATTACAACTATCCTAATCCTATTTAAAATATTACATGGTAATAAAGAAACCTTGAGTTACATTCAAGGAGAGCATAGGAAGGAGAGAATTAATACTATTACATATGAAAAAGGAGAGAGAGGCTCGGTATGCAAACTGAGATATATTTAGGAATAACAACCATTCAACCAAGTGTAAAGATCCAAGTTTATTGACAATAAATTTGTTAACATCCACCATCAAAACTAATTTTAGGACAACGTGTATAAATTGCATATATATCATATCATATATACATATATGGATTGTATGTGGTATTTAACCGAATATGCACATTAATAATTTAAAATATTCACACTGCATGTAATAAATAAATGATAAAACCAAAATCCATTTATATTGATTAAATCCCAAAACATAGTAATTTGGCGTGTCTCTGATGCCACTGTAGGGAAATATGGCATCGGATTCGGCAAAAAAATAATTTTTTACTCCCGTATTACCCTTATTTTTTAGATGGTGTCAACAACTATGTAATGGGAAAGAGGATTTCAAGATATATACCTTATCCTAGAGAAAGTCCAATGACTTATCCTTGCGGCAGTGTACTTCTTCTTCAAGTAGAACTCCATCAGTCATCAGCAATGACCTCTTAGTGCAACACTATAGATGGAGGTTGAGGGTGTCCTCCTATTGGGTGGTAAAAGCCTCCTCAGCTCTATGCAGTCCACGCGGACCAGTGGGAACTCCATGTTACATTACCAGAGCCAATGAGAAGGAGTTGTCCCTTTGAATGTCATCATAGTAGGGTTGATTCACTCCTGTGTTGTTTCTCCCTTGTAGTCCCTCCCTTCTATTTGTAGAACATAGTCAGGCTCTCTAGTTACCACAACTATATAGGACAACACTTGACAGAGAGATTGTTGTGTCTCTAAAAATCCTCAAATACCCCTCTATTTAAAGGAGGGTCGGGGGTCGAGATTTCTAGTCTAAGCATGAGTCTAAGTGTGACACCCTTAGTCACACAAAGTGAGATTACTCAAAACCAAACACAGAATTAACACTAAGCAAGCGGGTTACCGAAAAATATAGGAAATTAAAACTGATTTCATAACCAGACATCAAGCTTAAATCATCATGTTTGAAGTCATAAACTGGAGCCACTTGTATTTCATTCATATCAAAAGTTGTTACATGACATAGTTTATTGGTTGTCCAGCCACGTCCCGTTACATATGATAACTTGTTCACGTACATAAATCACATTTGAACCATCATTGTATATGTCCAAAAACTGAAACCGATGTACAACATTTATAAAACACCCCCAATGCCCCGAGTGTACATGGACGACACATAGGACTCTATTACTAAACACTATCTACATGTCCATGATCCAACAGCTAGAACACCTCAGGATGTCTGCCTTAGCAACATGATCTCTATCTTGGTATGCTCGTCCACCTAAAAATTGTGGAAACTCACGTGGTGAGACCAAACCTCCCAGTGAGAGATATAACTCTCTGCCAACACTATTAAAGCACAGATAAAATAACTACAGAACAGAAGTAAAGCTACATCTATGATAAGAAGATTCAAGTACTAATGTAACCAAGGCAGTTATCATCCTCTAAGCAGATCAAGTAACTTATAAAAGAGCACTGGAACATTTTATAAACTAATAAGGAATATGAAGAATGTGTATATTTTCTACCAACCAAACTATACAAAAGCAAGTAAGGCCTCATCCAACATTTTTCATATTTGATCTTACAAATGTACCACTATTAAGTCCTTATTGGTTCCACACATGGTCAATAGAAGAGCTGAATTACATGACCTTTCTAACACCTCTCGTCTAGCATGAGAGTAACACTACAGTGACATATCAGTCAACAAATGGATCGACTCACGCATGGACGTCCCAAAGAGAAGGAGTGGCCCACGCATGGCCATCCATATATTATAAGGGAATCGGCTCACGCATGGCCATCCCAAAAAGAAGGAGTGGCTCATGCATGACCATCCATATCTAACAAGGAGACTGGATCATGCATGTTTGTTCCATATATCACAACAAGATCAACTCACACATGGTTGTCTCTTAATTATGCCAATTAAGTTTCTTTTAACATCAATAAAGTTTTAATGTACAAAACCATAACAAGCACTACAAAGATAAGGGCATGGTACAACTTTCAAAGATATACGACTTATAAGGTGTGAGCTTGTCACACTATCACTACATAACATTTGTACACTGCCATTCACTAAACCATCATCACTGTTACACAACCACTCAAGGCTATCACTAATGTCACATCACTTTGGGATATCAATACCTTAACCATAGCACTATAGGGTATCACATCACAACATGAATCAAGCCACCACCAGGTCATAGAACCCATTCACATCATCCTTGTATCACAAGTATTTCAACATGCCTCATAAAGGCTCATTCAACTAGTGTCACATCATACTCATCATAGTATGCACTAGCTATGATATCCAAGTTCATACCACATACATGGTTGGAAATTTATAAACGTGAGAGAAAAAAATCCATGTGTCACATCATTATCTCCACATGCCCTAATTATACACAATCATCACCATAGCATACCCAAGCGTGACATGCATTCATCCTAAGAGGTTAGATGTTCACAACAAGAGAGACATATCATCATAATTATAATATCCATTCCCAGAAAAAGAAGCAAAGTTGTCACCATACTCATCATTACGGTTAGGGATTTCCATCCCTAGCCGATTAAGGTTTTGAAGCTAAGTTTGATCACCAATCATAGGTTCATCACATCCCACCATATTGGAGTGTATTAGGATTAAGGAACATCATTAGGGTTGATTAGACATTATTCTAAACAAGCATACCTCTCAACCACCACCATTAACATGTGTCTCGACCACTAACATCATTATGTGTCTCAAACACATAAACATCTAGGTCACGACCACCAAACTAGGTCCATGTCTAGACCGTGACACCTAGGGCATCTCGACCCATCTAGGGTTAGGGTTCCACCTACTAAAGGCTCATGTCATCACCTCAAGGAGTATGGTTGTCTCAACCTCAGCATGTCATGACCCAAGACCAACATGTCACGACCTCTATCGAGGGACATGCCATGATCGAGAAAAGGACTGCAAAACCTAGGGTATCTCGACCCATCTAGGGTTAGGGTTCCACCTACCAAAGGCTCATGTCATGACCTCAAGGAGTATGGTTGTCTCGACCTCAAGCCACGACAGCATGTCATGACCCAAGAACAACATTTTGTGACCTCTCTCAAGGGACATGCCACAACTGAGAAAAGGGCAATATGAAGACCTAACAACCAAAGCATGGATCAACATAGCCTTCAACACCAAGTGTCATGACTGCTATTAACAATAGGTCCAACTCATCAAAAGGGAAGCAACTCGACCAACACCAACCATGGTCGCAACCAACATGGCGTAGGTGTCTTGACCATCCTAAAGAATGATATCTTGGTCTCAAAATATAAACAAAACTAAGGGGAAAACCATGATCATCATGAAGGAGAAGGTTCATGCAAAACAATCAACATAAACCCTAATACATGCATCATGAAACCACTATGAGAAGATCTCATCCAAGAGAGAGAAAACTATGATTAAGTTATCCAAAATAGAACATAAACTCTCTTCAAAATCTAAGTACCTAAACATCATGCATGTGAGTAAAACCAAGGTCAAAAGATAAAGAAAGATCACCATAATACCAAAATCACATAAATCGGGTATAAAAAAATAGGGTTTAGGATTTCTATATACCAAAGTAAGATAACCACCATAAAACAAGTTATAGAAACTATCATCATCTACTAGCATTTTAGAGGAACATTTTGAGAGAGAGAACATAATATCTTGCATGTATGAAAGAGTGCAAGTAATAGAGAGGCAAAGAGTTATATAACCCACCTTAAAGAAGATCGCCACCAATGATACCAAGCCCCAAGATCAAGGCTCCAAGCACATGATCCAAAGGTTGAAGAAGCTCCGCCAAAAGCTCCACTTTAGGCCACAAGATCACCTCAAGAACAAGAAGGCACCAAGGTCAAAACTAGCCCAAGAAAAGAGAGCAAAAGGTTCTACGCCAAACCAAAAGATAAAAGGAGAAAGAGAGAAGAAACCCTCCTCACACTTGGGTCTACCTTGTTAAAACATGGTCTATGACCCTTGTGATGAGGAGTTTCTCTCCCAATATGACCACCATAGAGGAACCATGGTCTAGGGCCGAGAAAAGAGAAGATGATGGAGGTAGGATAAAAAGAAAATGCCATCAAGGAAGTTAAACACTTACTAAATTTGAAGATGAACTATGGTCACCACAAGCACCACATGCAAGAAGAGTTGGGTCACCAAGCTCCAAGGTCGGATCTCCTTGTTGCACCCAACTCCAAGAACAAGTAAAAGAGAAGGAAGAAGATGGAGGGCCGAAAGGGTTACAAACATGGAGAAATAAGAGGTTATATAGGAGGAAGATGAGAGAGAAAAGGCAAGGGATGATGTGTCAACACTCTAATGTACCAAAGGGACACTTGTCCATTCAAAAGACCAACATGCAACCACTATAGCCCAACATGCAAGACATGGTGATACACTCTAGGTTGGGTCTCGACCACCTTTGTAACCCACATGCTTGCAACCCTCCATGGTTCACCATCCATGGTCACGACACACACACCACTAACACCATCACTTGGTCGAGACAAGAGGCCACATCAAACCCTAGGTTGAGATATCTTATAAGAGGACAACCATATTGACCCAAGGCCTCCTTGGTCGTGACCCCACCATCTAGAGGGGGTGTATCGACTATGACACCTTCCAAACCAACCCTAGGCCACGACCTAGGTCAAGACAACACACCATAAATGCATAGGCCGATACACTCAACACTCATACAAACCCTAATCACCACTAAGGGTGACACTCCTCAACTAAGGCTCAAACAAGGCACCCGATTCTTTCTCTATCATCTAGATAATGTTAAGAAAGAGAAAGAACATTCTAGAGGTGAAAAATTGTACATCAACCCCCTACTTTGGGTAAATTGCAATTTGCATAAAATCATCACATAAAGGACAAACATCATCCAAACAAGCTCAAAATTGAAACTTAAGCCCTCTACAAACCCTAACTACATCTGAAAAGATTTGAGAAAGGTTGTAAACAACTTACTTAAGACAAACAAATAGGATTACCCCAAAATCCAGGTCAGGGGTCTTACAAGTCATATACCCCTAACTTGGATTTTCCCCCCAAAATCCTAAGAGAAAATTGGGGGTACTTCCTCCTCATCTCTTCCTCAAGCTCCCACGTGGTTTACGCTATAACTTGGTGATGTCATAAGACTTGAGGGTTATGGTCCCACCATGCTTCCACAGTGCCACTTTGATCTACTAACTCAACATCAGTCTTACTAGAGACTGCCCCAACAACCCAGCTAACAAAGGAAGGGGGTCACCAACTTTCTTCACTATTATGTAGATTTACAACTTATTATGTGTCATATTACCATTTTCACATTGTCTTCCTTGCTATCAACACAGGAATTATTAAGGTTAAAGCATCTCATCACTTCTCTTTTGGTTATTATTCATCATTCTCATGTATGTTTTCTTGTTTTATCACATTTCCCACCCTTATCGAGAGGTAGACCGTCATATTTCATATTTATTTCATTAAGAAGAGGTCATCCATATTTAACTTTTCCATATATAATGAAGGTTTTCCTTATTCTCATAGGTTGGTATGAGGTTAGCTCAGATTCCATTGTATTAGTTCATCATCATTTCCATTTGTCATCTTTTGTCATACTTATCTCAGGAGTTTTCTTCATCGTATGGGAGTTTTACACCTTGACTTAATTTATTTACATAGATGTATTGGTCTTTTACATTAGAAACCTCTTGGAATTACCACTTCATGGATCTCTTATAGCTTATTTTTATTCAAATCTAGGTTTTAAAGTGTCATATTCTTCTCTTATGATTATTGGTCATTCATGTTAGGATAGGTTATGATGTAGTTTTGTCCTTCTTTAGAGAAAATGAAGGTATTATTACCATGGTTCATGTTTTATTATGCTCTTTATTTTGTTTCAAAATGGCTACATGATTAGAGTAATCAGAAAGAAAGCAACCTAAGAGTTCCACACACTCACCTTTCCTTTAATATTTGAATACATGGCCAGGGAACTCAACTACTGAGATTAGGTAGTATGCACTATGTTTTAGGTCATGTTATTAACTAAGACACCATCCTAATCCTAGTCCTAGTTTCCTTGTAGACTCAACGAACTTAGAGTTGTGATACCACCAAATGTGACACCCTTTGTCACACAAAGAGAGATTACTCAAAACCAAACATGGAATTAACACTAAGAAAGCAGGTTACCGAAAAACATAGGAAATTAAAACCAATTTCATAACCAGACATCAAGCTTAACTCATCATGTCTGAAGCTATAAATTGGAGTGACTTGTATTTCATTCATATCAAAAGTTGTTACTTGACATAGTTTACTGGATATCTAGCCACAACCCATTACATATGATAACTTGTTCACGTACACAAATCACATTTGAACCATCATCATATATGTCCAAAAACTCAAACCAATGTACAACATCTATAAAACGCCCACAAGTACCTGAGTGTACAGGGACGACACATAGGACTCTATTACTAGACACAACTACATGTCCATGATCCAACAGCTACAACACCTCAGGATGTCCACCTCAGCAACACTATCTCTATCCCAGCATGCACGTCCACCTAAACGATGTGGAAACCCATGAGGTGAGACCAAACATCCCAGTGAGAGATATAACTCTCTGCCAATACTATTAAAGCAATATAAAATAACTACATAATAGAACTAAAGATACATCAATGATAAGCAGTTTCAAGTACTAATATAAGCAAGGCAGTTATCATCCTCTAAGTATATCAAGTAACTTATAACAGAGCAGTGGAACATTTTCTAAACTAAGAAGGAATATGAAGAACATGTATATTTTCTACCAACCAAACTATACAAAACCTAGCAAGGCCTCATCCAACATTTTTTGTATTTGATCTTATGAAAGTACCACTATTAAGTCCTTATTAGCGCGACACATGGTCAATGGAAGAGCCAGATTCCATGAACTTTCTAACACCTCCCGACTAGAATGAGAGTAACACTACAGTGACATATCAGTCAATAGATCGATTGGCTCACGCATGTCGTCCATATATCCCAAGGGATTCGGCTCATGCATGCCCTTCCCAAAAAGGAGTGGCTCATGCATGGCCATCCATATATCACAAGGGAATCGACTCACACACGGTTGTCCCTAAAAGAAGGAGTGTCTCATACATGGCCATACATATCTAACAAGGAGACCGACTCACACATGGCCATTCCATATATCACAACGAGATCAGCTCAGGCATGGGCGTCTCTTAGTTATGCCAATTAAGTGTCTTTTAATATCAATCTAGTTATAATGTACAAAACCATATCATGCACTACAAAGATAAGGGCATGGTACAACTTTCAAAGATATAATACTTATAAGGTGTGATCTTGTTACACTATAACTATGTAACACTTGTACACTACCATTCATGAGACTATCATCACTGTTGCATAGCCACTCAAGGCTATCTCTAATGTCACATCACTTTGGGATATCAATCCATTAATCATAGCACTAGAGGGTATCACATAACAACAGGCATAAAGCCACCACCAAGTCACAGGACCTATTCACATCATCCATGTATCACAAGTATTTCAACAAGCCTCATAAAGGCTCATTCAACCATTTTCACATCACACTCATCATAGTATGCACTAGCTATGATATCTAAGTTCATATCACCTACATGGTTAGAAATTGATAAATGTGAGAGAGAAAACATCCTAAATCCTTATGTCACATCATTATCTCCACATTCCCCAATTATACACAGTCATCACCATAACATACCCAAGCATGGCATGCATTCATCCTGCAAGGTTAGAGGTTCATAACAAGAGAGATACATCATCAGAAGCATAATAGCCATTCCCATAAAAGAAGCAAAGATGTCACCATACTCATCATTAGGGTTAGGGTTTTCCATCCCTATCCAATTAAGGTTTTGAAGCTAAGTTCAATAACCAATCCTAGGTTCATCACCTCCCACCATCTTGGAGTTTATTAGGATTAAGGAACATCATTAGGATTTGTTAGACATTATTCTAAATAGCACTCTTCATGGCTCATACATTACTTATGAAAGAGCATCATTAAGTGTCCGAGCATACCTCTCAACCGACACCATTAACATGTGTCTTGACCACTAACATCATCATGTTTCTTGACCACATAAACATCTTGGTCGTGACCACCCAACCTCGTCCATGTTGTGACCGCGACACCTATGGTGTCTCGACCCATCTAGGGCTAGGGTTCCACATACCAAAGGATCATGTCATGACCTCATGGAGTATGGCTGTCTTGACCTCAAGCCATGGCGGCATGTCACGACCTCTCTCAAGGGACATGCCACGACCGAGATAAGGGAAATACCAAGACCTAATAACCAAAGTAGATATCAACATAGCCTTCAACACCAAGTGTCGTGATCGCTTTCAACACTAGGTCCAACTCATCAAAAGGGAAGAAACTAGATAAAGATCAACCATGGTCGCAACCAACATGGGGTAGGTGTCTCGATCATCATAAGGAATGATATCTTGGTCTCAAAATAAAAACAAAACTAAGGGGAAAACCATGATCATCATGAAGGAGAAGGATCATGCAAAAGAATCACCATAAACCCTAATACATGCATTATGAAACCACCATGAGAAGATCTCATCCAAGAGAGAGAAAACTATGATTAAGGTATCCAAAATAGAACATTATCACTCTTCAACATCTAGGTACTCGAACATCATGCATGTGAGTAAAACCAAGCTCAAAAGATAAAGAAAGATCACCATAATACCACAATCACCAAAATCGGCTATATAAAATTAGGGTTTCGGAATTCTATCAACTCACGCAAGATAACCACCATCAAACAAGTTATAGAGACTGTAATCATATACTAGCATGTTAGAGGAACGTTTTGAGAGAGAGAACATAGTATCTTGCATGTATGAAAGAGTGCAAGTAATAGAGAGGGAAAAGAGTTATAAAACCTACCTTAAAGAAGATCGCCACCAAGGATTCCAAACTCCAAGATCAAGGCTCCAAGCACACGATCCAAAGGTTGGGAAAGCTCCACCAAAAGCTCCACTCATAGCTACAAGATCACCTCAAGAACAAGAAGGTACCAAGGTTAAAACTAGCCCAAGAAAAGAGAGCAAAAAGCTCTAGACTGAGCAAAAGGAGAAAGGGAGAAAGAGAGAAGAAACCCTCCTCACACTTGGGTCTACCTTGTCAAAACATGGTCTATGCCCTTGTGATGAGGAGTTTCTCTCCAAAAATGACCACCACTAAGGAACCATGGTCTAGGGCCTAGAAAAGAGAAGAGGATGGAGGTAGGAGATCAAATAAAACACCATCAAGGAAGGTAAACACTTACCAAGGTTGAAGATGAACTATGGTCACCACATGCACTACATGCAAGAAGAGTTGGGTCACCAAGATCCAAGGTCGGATCTCCTTACTCCACCCAACTCCAAGAACAAGCAAAAGAGAAGGAAGAAGATGGAGGGATGAAAGGTTTACAAATATGGATAGATAAGGGGTTATATAGGTGGAAGATGAGAGAGAAAAGGCAAGGAATGATGCATCAACACTCTACGATACCAAATGGATACTTGTCAACTCAAAAGACCAACATGAAACCACTCTAGCCCAAAATATAAGACATGGTGATACACTCTAGGTTGGGTCTCAACCACCTTGGTCACACACATGGTTGTGGTCGCGACCCTCCATGGTTCACCATCCATGGTCGCGACACACACACATACCACCACTTGGTCGAGACAAGAGGCCACATCAAACCCTAGGTCAAAACATCATGTAAGACGACAACCATATCAACCCAAGACATCCTTGGTCACGAAACCACCATCTAGAGGGGGTGTATTGACTGCTACACCCTCCAAACCAACCCTAGGCTGCAACCTAGGTCAAGACAACACAACATAAACACATAGGTCGAGACACTCAACACTCCTAGAAACCCTAATCACCACTAAGGGTGACACTCGCCAACCAAGGCTCAAACAAGGTGCCCACTTCTTTCTCTCTCCTCTAGATGATGTTAATAAAGAGAGGGAACACTCTAGAGGTGACAAATTTCACATCAACCCCCTACCTTGGGTAAATTGCAATTTGCACCAAAGCATCACATAAAGCACAAACATCATCCAAACAAGCTAAAACTTAAACCCTCCACAAACCCTAATTATATCTCAATAGATTAGATAAAGGTTCTAAGAAACTTACTTAAGACAAAAAAATAGGGTTAGCCTAAAACCTAGGTCAGGGGTCTTACACTAAGTGACAGAATCTCATGAATATTTTTAGGAACCTACAAACCATGAACCAGTTGGTTCATACATCATATGATCAGTTCAACACTTGAACCGATCATTTCACTATATTTTCTATTTGTGGTCGGATTGATTTAATATTTGATTAATGAAAAACATGACGTCAACATCAATCCTTGATCCAGTCAAACTAATTGTTAAACCAGTTGTTTCACATCTAAAATGGCAGGTTCACACTCTAAAATGGTCAGTTCATTTCTGAACCGATCATTTCATGTTTGAACTGGGCATTTCATTCCAAACCTGGCAGTTTTGAATTTGTGAGCAGCCAACTTACAACCAATGTTGTTTAAATTTAATACATAAACACTTTAGTACTCAAGTTTAACCATATTCATGAATAAAGTCCTATT
Source organism: Alisma plantago-aquatica (assembly GCA_963693085.1). Taxonomy (NCBI): domain Eukaryota; kingdom Viridiplantae; phylum Streptophyta; class Magnoliopsida; order Alismatales; family Alismataceae; genus Alisma; species Alisma plantago-aquatica. The sequence continues at coordinate 1,403,346,699 of OY856412.1, forward strand.
CCAAGTACATCCTATGTGTGTGACCCTATAGGCTCATAATTATGTTGGAAGTGAATGTCCATAACTAATTTATGACATCACAAGAAATGAGAGGTATCTAGAAACACATCATTGTCACCCAAGTAAAAGGAAATTTGGAGAACAACTTAAAACTACAATTCATGATCAGTGTTACTATGATTGTATAGTTCCTTTGAATCTGATATTCGGATTGAACTCAAGGTATGGAATCATCATCCTTTTCAATGTTCAATCTATGCTCCTTGAACTGGAGAAGACTTTATGAGATGCATGTAAGCTCACATATCATATATTGAGTCACACGAGTATGGTTATACATTTCTCAGTCTCACTTATGAAGTGTCTTGGATATCGATCTCTTATAGGAGGGATAAATCCCATCTACATCACACACTTGATCCCCATCTGTCACAATATAACTGAGCATCACCTTTATGGCAACCCTTATTCAAGTTCACTTTGGATGATGTCAAAAATACATCAAACGACATGTGATGGGTGTAGTGACTTCAGGTTTAAGAACCATAGTCACCTGTATCACTATGAGAGTTGATTCTGATTATCATTGCATGGTCTCCATGTATGCCTCACAAGGTGGATTTGTCTAATACATTGTTGTCTAATAAGTACCTATGTGTTTGGTTTGATATCACAGATCATGACTGATGAGATTCTATCATCAACCAACACACACTCTAGTTTTATATATTATTGTTGTCTATTCTTCTTCCACAATAATATTCACTATAGACAGAATAAGAATGTATGTACTCTTATCATACATATGATCTCATTGTCTAGGTCTAAAACTTGAAGACATATGTCATCGAGAAACATCATTCTTTAGACATCTACTATGTTTATGTCATCATCTCATGATTGAGACAAACATAATAGATGGAATTACCTTTATTATTATCAAATCATGTATCTCATGCCCCATTAATCGCATGTTTGGCTCTCTGGGCATACATACCAACAATACACTCCTTCATATTCCTCTTAATAAAATGGAATTATTGAACGTGAAAATGGAACTCTAAAAGAGATGATGAATTCTATTTTAATTAAATTAGGAGCACCCAAAAACTTGTGGGGGAATCCATTTTATCACCTTGTTTTCAATTCAAAATCACATTACTAATAGAGAGACAAATAATATTTCATATGAATTATGAAAAGGATGTCCTCCTTGTAAATATTTTAAAGTGTGAAGGTGTCTAGATAAAGTCTTATTAACTGAATCTGAGAAACAAAAAATGGTATCTAGAACTCTAGGTCGTAATTTTGTAGGATATGCTCAAAACAATACAACATATATATTCTTGGTTATTAGAAGTAGAAACAATATTGTGGAACCTAATACTATTCTTGTTTCTAAAAATACCAAATTTTTTAGCATGCCTTTCTTATGAAATCTCCTATGGATAAGTTGTATAATGCTTCAAAAGAATTTCAGACAATATACCAAGTAACTCCAATACTAATAATGTTTTAGAACATAATGATGTATAACCTATAAGATCCAATGGGATGAGGAAGGAAAAGAATATTGGTTATAATTTATATCCCTTTATTGTAGATAATGACCCTCAATTTTGGAACGATGTTATTAATTTATCTGATTCCTTCTTATGAAGGGAAAATATTAATAGTGAGATTGAATATGTATTACTAATCATACATGGGAGTGAGTTCATTTTCCACCAGGTATCAAACCCATAGGATGTAAATGGACATTCAAAAGAAAATAAAAAATTAATAGAACTGTAGATAAATACAAATTTGATTAATTGCTAAGCAATATAAATAATAAATGATTTAGACTATTTTGATACTTTTCCACCTATAACTAGAATTTTTACAGTTTGGATTTCAATTGCATTGGCATCTATTAAGAAATTAATTACACAAAAAATGGATGTCAAGACTACTTTTTGGAATGGAGATTTAGAGAGAAAAAATGATATGGATCAACCGGGAGGTTATGTTGTTCATGAAAAAGAGCATATGATATGCAGACGAATCAAATCTCTCTATGACTTGAAACAAGCTCCTAAATAATGGCATGAGAAATTTAATGAAGTCATTATTTTATATTTAGGTTCTATATAGATGAAAGAGATAAATGTATATATTGTAAAGTTGATAGCCAATGTTGTGTTTGTCTTTACGTGGATGACATACTTATCTTTGGAACTAATATTGAAATTCATAATAGTACTAAAAGTTTCTTAGTTTCTAATTTTGACATGAAACATATGGGAGAAGAAGATGTAATTTTGGGAATTAAACTTCTTAAAATTGATGATTGTATCATGCTCTCCCAAGAAAATTATGTTGAGAAAATCCTGAAGAGACTTTCCATGTTTGATTGTAATCCAATCATCACACCTTGTAATTCTAGTTCTAATTAATCTTAAGAAAAATAATAGTTCTGACTTTCAACAAATCAAATATGCATAAGTAATTAGAAGTCTAATGTACTTAATAAATTGTACTCGTCTAGAACTAACACATACAGTTGGAAGATTAATTAGATATACTCAAAATCCAAACAAGGATCATTGGCATGCTCTACATAGTGTTTGAAGCTATATAAAAGGCACAGATAATCATGAATTGTTTTTTTTTTATAGATCTCTAGATGTGCTACAAGGATTTCGTGATGCCTATTGAACTTTTGATTTAGATGAGTTGAAATCTACAAGTGGCCACATCTTCACCATAGGTGGAGGTGATGTGCCTTGGAAATCCACCAAGTAAACATGTATAGCTCGCTCTACTATAGAATCTGAGTTTATTGCCTTATAAAAGGTTGGAATTGAAGTCGTATAGCTAAGATATATCTAATTGATTATCCTGCTTGGGAGAAACCTTCTCTGTCAAATATTTATACAATGTGATAATCAAGTTGCCATAGAAAGAGCTAAAAATAAAGTTTATAATGGGAAGAGAAGACATATTTATACAATGTGATAATCAAGTTCTCATAGAAAGAGTTATAATAAAGTTTATAATGAGAAGAGAAGACATATTCATCTACGTCGTAACATTATAATAAAGTTTATAATTAACCTCTACCTGTTGAAGTTTTGAACCTAAAGCATCTTGTTTCTTTTTTACCAAGGAGTTGCGACCATTTTCTTCATACGAACAGAACGCTTCAATCTTTACCTTTTTCTCTCTGTCATTTGTCTGATCGCTGGAACAACAATTAATTTTTTTTACTCGTCGTTGTGATTGTGTGTATGCACACTTGAGGCTGACAAAGATTGTTGCATCGTGAGAAAGTACATGTCTTCTTCGTTGACCGTATCGGCGTTCTTGGTCGAGAGCAGTAGAAAGATAGTGTATACTGCACACCTCAACGACAATTTAATTTGATATACTGTTTAGATTTAATGTTTAATCATCTTTGGTACCACTATACAAACAACAACTTTTACAAACATATTATTAGTGCTTGCAATCTTGTTCGGTTTGCGGAAGGGCAGGATTAATGTAATTTGCTACCGTCTTCTCGGAAAAAAAAAAAGGTAGTTTGGGGATTACGGCTCAGTTATGGCGCGAGCTAGTTGGCCAACGGTGAACGTACGAAAGTGGGACAGTGGACGCTCACACGCGCGAATGAAATTAATAAAGGCAATTATCATCGTCCAGTGTACAAGACTAGAGACGGTAGATCATAAAAGTTGCTAACATATGTCATTATATGCCATAAGGAGCAGCGTACTCCTCCTAAAACCGGGACCAGCAGATCTGGTGGGTAAATATATAACAAAGGTACAGCTGCATGTAGAGAGGTTCAATTGCATTACAGTCCTAGTAAGCTGCAGGCAGCTGGGCGATCAAACCATGAGCGCGGCGAAGAGCATCTCGTTCCATATATCAGGCACTCCAGGGAGGCACCAGTGAGTACAGTCGGAGATCCTCGAGGTTGAAGACGGCGACGTCGAGTACTCCGCAGCGGCCGACACCGTCCGCTCGGATCCGGAGTACACGGACGGGTGTGCGTCTATGCGGAGCGCGGACATGCGTGTGACGTCCTGGAGGAGCACGGGGAAGCTCATCCGCCGAAGCACGTTGCGGAGCACACCGAGCTGCTGCTCCTGCCGCTTCTGGCTCGGGTAGTAGTAGTAGTTGTTGTCGTGCTGGGAGGAGGAGGAGGAGGAGGAATATTCCTGGAACAGGTCCTTCAGCGGGCGGGTGTGGCCGTAGCACTGCCACCCGTTGTCGGCGTTGTGGCCAGCCGATGCCGTCCGGAAGACGACCCGGGTCTTGCTTGGGTCCAGTGTGCGGTCGACCCAGTTGCCCCAGGTTGTGAGACCTTTCTCGTATGCCACCATGGGGTTGAGGTCCGCGATAAGGCGGTTGTCGTCTTCGTACAGATCCCATCTGCTGCGCATAAAGTGCTGTTGTTTAGAAGCAGAAAACAAGCAAAGGTGAGAATCATGAATAGTAAGTTAGTTATGTGATTTACGATGCCCATTTGCCGGCGTGCGTCCACCAGTGCGCCGAGTCGAAGACGAGCACGTCGGCGCCCAGCCAGTGTCGAGCGTTTCCTTGGATGGAGTCCAGGCGCAGCACGCGCTTACCACGGCCGTCGTCTTCAAGCTCCACAAGGAAGGGAGCCCACATGAACTGAATCGACGTCTCGTACTCCTACAAACAAACAGTGGATGCATGCACCATACATGCTATGTCAAAATTACAAAATTAAACACACCAAAATCTACACATGCATACCAGGGCGTGGAACGTGGTGACGGGGCCGTGCGTCGTGACTCTCTTCTTGTCCTCTTCCAGTACACCTTCAACGAGGCACACCAGCGACTCCCACTGGTTCCTCATGATGGAGTCTCCCACCAGCATGACACGCTTCCGGCGCATCTTTCCCAAAAAATCCAGCGCGCTGAACCTGGGAATCGAAGAGCAGCTGCTCCCCCCGCCGCCGCCGTGATTATTACCATACGGTATCCACCGCCACTGCTCGTACGCGCCGTCGCGGCGCCCGTTGCGGGAGCATCCGAACTCGGTGCTGACGTAGGGGCACTTCCCTGGTTCGTACAGCGGGTAGGAGGTGTCGCGCACCCAACGGCCCTGGGACATGTCGCAGACGTGGTTTGTTACGGGGTGGCGAGTACTGGGAGAGAAAGAAGATGGCGGGGTCGTCGATGACGACGTCGTTGTTGTTGTCGACGTCTGGCCCAAAGAGGTAAAGCCGGTCTGGTCCACTACGTCCACTGGCTCGTCGTCCTCTTCCTTGTCTTCCTCCGTCCACTGCGGAGAGGCGGTGCCGGAAGTACCCATAGGATAGTCGTAGGTGAAACCTGCAGCATTACAGTGACGGACGATGGTGCGGGTTACAAGGGAGAGGAGGAGGATCAGCAGGACACGGTGGCAGATGTTGTGCCGGACCCGCTGCCTTGAAAGAGCACCAGCCATTTCTGGATATATATGACTTATGCGTCTGTTATCTGGCCGGCGGTGGTGCTCAAGATCACCATGCAAGCATACGCATCGTGCATTCTTATACCAACGGACCGCAGCGGGCAGAAGAGCACGAGGAGGCTTGTGCGAGAAGACGTTCAGCTCGACACCATGAATCACGGAAGGAAAAGAAGAGAGACGGGAATGAACTCTATAACCTGGACCCCATATGCCATGACCGATAGAGATGCCAGATGAGCTAGCGCATGGCGGAGCACCATCCCATATGTCTGCTGCATGCCATGGAGTGTGTCGACCGTCGGCGTGCAGGCCGAGACCAAAAAAGCGGAGCAAGACCTTTCGTCTTTAATTATTTTCTTTTTAAGACATTCTGGAAATGAGTACTGCCGCAGGCCCGCCAAATAAGGAGTATCTAAACATGCTCTATAACACAGACCGTGCCTCAACGGTACACGAAATATTTTTAACCGTCCAAAAATTCACCCAAACAAAATTCTACCATGCATCAGAAGAGAAAGAGAGGGTCATTTCTAGAGCGATCTTCGGAAAGGATGGAAAATAACAGTTGATCTAGTTGTAGATTCTTAGGGGTAGGCCTAGATCTGTAGTTTCTTCTTCGTTTCCATTCCTTTTCATTGGGTGATGCCAGCATCAAGGCTGATGCTAGCATGCTTTCTTACGAACTTTTTTTTTTTTTTGGATATGAAAGGGCCATTAGCCCCCTCCCCCAAACAGGTGCCAGAGCCCGGATGACCCAAGAGGTTGTAAATACGCTGTGGAACGGCACGTTTCGAACCCGGGAGCCCCGGGGGGCCAAGCCGTGCCTAACCAACCGAGGCACAGCGGCCGGGTCTTTCTTACGAACTTTGTGAAACTTGAATATAACACATTCTAAAGTCATGGGATTTTTCTCACTTTTATTCATTAAATGCACATTTTAATCAGTTCAAACTGCATAAAATTTAGTATGTTAGTTATTCAGTACAATATAAATAGTATTCTATATGAAAGTTCAATAGCATTGTCATAGCAAAGATCATTCTAGTACATTCAGATATGCTCAAGTTATTTACTTCAAGTGAAATGCAATGGTGAAAGTTAGTAATTGAATTATATGCCTTTTCAAACTATCAAAAATATTTTGATTTGTTTCAATATGATTTTTAGTATTATAAATACATCATAGTATATAGAAAGAGTGCACCCTTTTCCCCAATCTAACTTGATGTAGCAGAGTCCTCCTGCTGAGTGGCTGAAGGTAAATACAGATGCATCGGTTACACCTAACAAAGGTACAATTGCAGTTGTCATATGTTCATCTTCTAGTTCTTGGACATGCGCATGGTTTAAAGTTATATATACAAGTTTGGTGATGGAAGCACTACTACAGAAAATATTTTTTACAACGGGAGATAGACAACAGTTCTGATGATTGTGTTGTAGTTAGCATACTTATCACAACAAGCCCATTTTTGTGTTGTATATTGTATATTTTATACAACACAAGTCATTTACAACATGCCAAACATGTTGTAGTATAGGAGGATACTACAACAACTGCTAAAGTGTTGTAATAGGTTGTAGTATCACAACATATTCAAAACCGTTGTAAAAGATATTATTTGCACAACATATTTTGACCCGTTGTAATAGTCACATGTTGTAATAGACCATCATTACACAACGCAGACTCACCCGTTGTAGTATGTATTAATTATACAACAGGTCTTTACATGTTGTATTTGGTACATGTTGTAATAGACCGCCATAATACAACATATTAAAACTCGTTGTTATATCCCAACATGAGACAACAGACTCCAACCTGTTGTTATATATTATAATTACACAACATGTTGTAACTTGTTGTAATATCCACACATAAAACATCGTTGTAATAGACCTCCATTACACAACGTAAACTAAACCATTGTAATATAATATAATTACACAACATGATATCACCCGTTGTAATAGCTATATATTGTAAAAGACCATAGTTAAACAACACATCATATTCACATAATTCTCTGAATTTTTTAATTATTCGCATATAATATGCAAATTTTTTATTAGATGTATGGTACAAATGAATTTCGTATTAAACACGTATTTTCCCCGAATTTTACGAATTATTCGTGTTTTATTTATCATTCATGCATTTTCACGTATTATCCCGAACAAAACAATTTATTTCCGAATTGTTTAAAAAAAATACTCACTTAGCATTGTTTCATGTTTTAATATTTTCTAAAGACTATTTCCCCTCAATCACTACTACAAAACTCAACAAGGCCGAAGGATTTTTTTCTCAAAGACATAATCCCTGACAAGTGTATTAATTTTTCCGAAGGCTTATCCCTGAGCCTTGTGATGTTGTCCTTGATGAGTATATTAAATTTTCCCAAAATATTATCCCTGACCTTATGGAAATGTATCCCATACTATTATTTAATTTACCCAAGGATTGCTCCTGACCGTCACTAATATTTTTCCTAACCAATATTAACCATATTAAACCAACCATTATCTCTTTTACTTCCGTGAAGAGGATCCATTTGATTGTGGACATTTATCCTTTTCTTTTTAGATAATCATAATTGTTTAAATGGATCAGCCGTTGATTTTAAACAACAATTGCAGTTTCCTTTTTTGTAACTTGTTGAATCCTAATTCATTTAGACGGTGGATTACTTTCCAATACATGTCTCCCTTCCGTTCTATATCGACCGCTCCGAAAACAAAACAACGGCGCCAAACCCTCTCTCTAGCTCTCGCTCCCGCTCCGGAAATAGAACAACACCAAAGTCCCGCCTCCAAAACCAGAACAAGCACTCCCTCTACTTGTACCGTTGCAAGTCTTCTTCTGTCTGGTCTCCCGTTGTAATAGCTACATGTTGTAATAGACCATAGTCACACAATACACTATAATCCATTGTTATATGCCAAGATTATACAATAGACTCTGACTTGTTTTATATACCCGGAACCGAGCTAAACCCAATTTTTTATTAGAGAATGTTATCATGAACATGTAATCAAATAATTACTTATTTTTTCATATAAAATATTGTCAAATATGGGTCCGAGTTCTTTTTGGGCTTTAATTTTTTTAATATGGGTGGGTTTCAGTTTGAGAGGTCGATTGAACAAAATTTAATTTTATGTGGTCATGTGGGAATGACAATTTTTTCACTCTGGGTAGATGTTTTGATCCGGAACCGACCACCCAATATTATATCATACGAAATATAATCATGAACATCTAATCAGAGATTTTTTTTATATTCATTGTTAAATCTGGCTCAGAGTTTTCTTTCGAATCTAATGTTTTCAATCTGGGTCATTCTCAATTGAGACACCATTCGAACAATTAAAATCTAGTTTTGTATTTGGGTCCAACACTAATAACTGAACTCTCTAACTGGGCCATGTTTTGTCCCGAAATTGACTGACTCAAAAACACTTTTTAACACCTTGTATGATATTATAACAGAGTAACTAATCAACCTCTATATTTACATGTTATACATATGTGTCTACTATTTTACATACTTTGAAATATTTTGCTAAAAAATTCAATTTTAGATTGGGTCCGAGATTGACTGGGTCGGTTCATTTTTTTAACCCAGAACTAACAATTATTTAACACCCTTATGTGATATTATTGCAGAATAATTATTAACCTACATGAATCATATATATATATATATATATATATATATATATATATATATATATATGGCTGTTTATTTGTTACCCGGCGGGTAGTTTTGATTAAGTTATCCGACAGCATGTTCACAGTGGCAGGCGCATGTAATTAAGTCCAAGTTACTGTAGCACGCGTTCAGCAAAGAAAAAACCCGATCGTCTGTGCCGCCGCCAGGCTGATTCTTCCGGTCTACCCCATCTGCCGATCATCTTCGTCATCCGCGATCGTCTGTGCTGCCGCCAGGCTGATTCTTCCGGTCTACCCCCATCTTCCGATCATCTTTGTCATCCGCGATCGTCTGTGCCGCCGCCAGGCTGATACATCCGGTCTACCCCCCATCTGCCGATCATCTTCGTCATCCGCGATCGTCTGTGCCGCCGCCAGGATGATACATCCGGTCTTCCCCCCATCTACCGATCATCTTCGTCATCCGCGATCGTCTGTGCCGCCGCCAGGCTGATACATCCAATCTACCCCCCATCTGTTGATCATCTTCGTCATCCGCGATCGTCTGTGCCGCCGCTAGGCTGATACATTCGGTCTACCCCCCATCTGCCGATCATCTACCCCCCATCTGCCGCTTAACGTCCTGCATATGTAATTCCGCCTCTGATTTCAACTTCCTTGGCGTATTTCAATCTCCATTTTACATTTCTTCCTCAGAAATACCTACATTCATTTCCATTCCCGAATAACAAGAACGGTTTCCCCTTTTATCAATCTTGCAGAGCAGGACGACTAAGTTGTCTCTCACTTTCATTTGGTGAGGAGGAGGGAGTGGGTGTGGTTGGAGAATTCCCTATTCTCTCTGCATAATCAGGAGCAAATTGTTGTGGAGGGAGTGGAGGTGGTGGGAGAATTCACTGTTCTATCTGTATTTTTACGAGCAACAGTTTTTTCAAGCTACATTCAGGTAGATTTTGTATTTCTCTTTGTAAATTCATTCAGTTATACTCATTTTTTTTATTTTTTCTTATCATTTCAATGTTTATTCATCCCTTTATCTTGTGTGGGAAAGAAACCCAATTTTTGTTTCTACATTGTCATTTTTGAAGTAGTAACTGGCATACATGTTTTTATGTTTTGCGTAGTTACTCTCTTGTTATAATTGGTTACTCTTTTGCCTTACCGAGTTACTCTCTTGTTATAATTGGTTACTCTTTTGCCTTACCGAGTTACTCTTGTTGTGTTATAGAGTTACTCTTCTGATCTTCTGAGTTACTCCAACACACTGTCATGGATCCCAGCCTTGATACGGATGCTGCTAATGCACGTGTCGGCCGTGATGATGATAATCCTCAGTCTTCTCATTCTATTGGTGTTTCTTCTCCGTCCCCAGCTACAGTCCCTAGAGTTGGCCTTCAGTTTGGAAGTCTAGATGAAGGTATATCCTTCTATTCCAGCTATGTTGGAATGAGTGGGTTTAACATCAGGAAAGACGACAATAGATATGAACGGGGAAGTAAGATTCTGGTTGTTAAAGATCTGGTTTGTGATAAGCAGGGTAAGATTGGTCGTTCTAAGAGGTCTAGAGGGCTTCTGAGCCCCGTTTGTGATGAAATGGGTAACTTGCAGGATAAGTTGTCCAAGAAGCACAGGCGTTCTGTGAAGAGGTGTGGTTGTGAAGCCATGATACGTTTCACACTGGACAAGTCGTCATCCATGTGGGTTGTGACTGCATTTGTTGAGGAACACAACCATGAACTTGTTGATGTTGCTCATCTCCGTTACCTCAAGTGTAACTCATCTCTTGATGAAACTCAAAAAGAGATCCTTTCTTCCATGAGCCAAGCTAACATACCTGTATCGAGACAAATTGCATTGATAGCATCTGAGTCTGGTGGCTATGAAAATATGACATTTACTAGTAGACAAGCTCATGGACACATCAGTAGCAAGAGGAAAGAGTTGGCCAAATACGACGTCGACATGGTTTTAGATCGCTTTTCTAGTTTCAAAGCTATCGATCCGAAATTCTTTTATAGCTACCAAAAAGACCCCAATTGTTGCCTTACTCATCTGTTTTGGGCTGATCCCGTCTCTGTTGAAGACTGCGGGCTGTTCGGGGATGCGCTTCTGTTTGACACCACCTACCGCACCAACAAGTATTCGATGGTTTTTGGAATGTTTGGTGGAGTTGATCACCATCGCAAGACAGTGTTGTTTGCATCTGCTCTTCTGGTCGATGAGAAGTATGACTCATTTGTTTGGGTTTTCAAGTAGTACTTACTTTGTTTTGGCAAAGAGACGGTTTCCATCATAAACGATCAGGACCCTGCTATGAATGCTGCTATCATCTCTGTTTTTCCCAATTGCAAGCATCGCTTCTGCAGCTGGCACATCCTACAGAAGCTTCCCTCCAAGCTTGGTGGCATTCCTAACAAGGACCAGATCATAAGCTTGTTGAATGATTGTGTCTGGAATGTGGATGATGTCGACATTTTTGAAGAGAGGTGGGATTCTGTAATTCAAGAGCATGATTTGTTGTCCATTACCTGGCTTTCTGATATGTATGCGATGCATTGCGATTGGGTTCTGTGCTATATGCAGTCCTCCTTCTTTGCGGGCATGAGGACGACTCAAAGGAGTGAGAGCCTAAATGCGTTCATTAGGAGCCATGTGAATAGTAGGAAGACTCTATTTGAACTTGTATGTTCGTTGGAGACTGCGTACTCTCATGTGCGGGAGATTGAAAATTTCAAAGATTTTGATGACGAGTACAATAACCTCCCTTTGTCATCACTGTGGCCCCTAGAGGAGCAGATGAGAGGTATATACACCAAGTCCATATTTAAGATATTCCAGTCTGAGGTTCACCAAAGTATGGTCTACAATGTAAAGCAAGCTTCAGAAGGTGTCTTTGAGGTGTATCGCGTCGGTGGACTTGGAACTCCCCGTATATTGAAGAAAGAGTTATCTAGTGACATTGTTTCCTGTAGTTGCTTCATGTTGGAATTCAAAGGCATCCCTTGCAGGCACATCCTCTCTTATTTGAAGAGCCGTGACTATTGCACTCTTCCCGAGCCTTACATTCTGAAGAGGTGGACCAAAGGGTACAGAGAACACCCTTTGATTTTTGGCAAAGCGTCAGTTAAGCATCCATCCACTGGGAGGACACTTCATCTTGTTTCTGCCTGCAATTCTATTGTCAACATAGCGTTTAGGAACAATGCTGTAGATCTTTGCCATGAAAAACTGTTAGCTTTGCGAAAGGAGCTCTTAGATTTGGATCTCGCTGATCCTGGTGCAGGCGCTGGTGCAACCGCTTCTAATACAGCTTCCTCTTCTGCTGTCAAGGTCCATATACCTAGTAGTTGCAAAACTAAGGGAAGACCTAGATCGACCGATGTGAGGTTTAAATCTGGAGTTGATATTGCACAGTCTAAAAGAGAGAGGCAGTGCAAGAATTGCTTAGAGTTTGGGGTCAACCATGATAGCAGGAACTGCCCTATGAAGAAGTAGTCCATTCCTATTATGGACTATGTGTTGTTGCTATTTGCTATTCAATGATTATCCCTGTTGCTGATCGTGTGGTCTGTTGATGCTGGACGTTTTTTACTGGAGTTTGTAGTTGATTAGTGTGTGAGTGAGGGATATTCAAACCTGTAATGGGTTGTTCTTTTTGTCTACAGTTTTTGTGAAAGTGATTTTGTAACCATCCATGTATTTTTACTTTTGTGTTTTGTAATGTATTTTATGTGTTACGTTGAACTCCACCAGCTATATGTATACTTTGAATATGCTTCAAAGAATCTGTTTTGATCAGATCTTACTCTTTTGCAGAATATTTTTTGTTTTATCTTAGTGTGCATTGAATACTCTTTTCTTTTGGAATACATACATTTTTGGTTTAGTACAATTTTTTTCATGGTTTGTTCAGTGTACTCACGAAATGTTAGTTTTTGCTACTATGCCATACACTGGTAGAGTTACTTTCTGGTTGCTGGAGTTACTTTTTATATTGTCACAGTTACTCTCAGTGCTATCACAGTTACTCTCAGTGTTATCATAGTTACTCTCAGTGCGTATCATAGTTACTCTTAGTGTTCTCTCAGTTACTCCTTAGTGCTTTCACAGTTACTCTCATTATTCTCGCAGTTACTCCTTAGTGCTTTCACAGTTACTCTCAGTGTTATTTGAGTTACTCTCAGTGTTCTACCAGTTACTCTCGGTGCTATCAGAGTTACCCTCAGTGCTATCTGAGTTACTCTTAGTATTTTCTCAGTAACTCTTAGTGCTAATTGAAAGTATATATAATCAGACAAAAACACTATAGCTAAACATTCAAGATTACAACATTCAAAGCATAAAACGTTATATATTATACAACCAGATCAAATATAAAGAAGGTCCATCAACTGAACATAAAAATATAGAAAAATACAGCTAGATCAGCTATAAAGTAGGTCCATCAACTGAAGATAAAAAATCAAATAGCTCAGGGGGGCGGATCCATCCCTGGCGATACCTATTTGTGAAAGGAACGCTGGACAGACGAAGAAGCAGTGTCTTCTGCAGATGTTGAGGTGTCTGCTTTTGTGGATGAGTCAACTTGAACGGGATTCACAGCTGATCCCGGTGCTTCTTGGTATATGTCCCTAACGAAGAGCTGATCTGCAGAGTCCTCCGATCCAGAGTATACTTCGTCGTCAGGCATTCTGAAGAGCGGAATAAGCTCAGTTGGTGTTTCTAAGAACTGATCTATGATCCATGTTGTGATGGTCTGGTGATCAGTTGGCTTGAGGTAGATGATCCAACCTTTGCGAAGACTGAGCTCTGCGATCATCCTTTTCCAGCCCTTAGCAGTTGAAAGTGACCCGTTTTTATTCTGCATAAGGGTTATCTGGAAAGACTGGTTTCCGATTAGGAAGGTGGTCTTGCCTGGTTTGATGTGAAAATGGAGATGGTTCCATTCTATAGGAAGTAGAATGGATTCCACTGTCTTGTCTTCAATGGTGTAGTTGATTGGCTGGATGAATGGCTCCATGGTAGGCTGTGAAGAAATGTTAAAGGGGATCTGAGGAGATGGTCAAAGGGGGTGCTACTGAAATGTTAAGGGGAATGTATGTATTTCTTCTGTAAAACTATACCTTCTGTAAACCGTAGCAGTCGCAGATGAAGAAGAGGTGGACGTCGAGGGTGCCGTGGAGGATGGAGATGTTGAAGATCTGAAAGCCCCCCGCTGTGTTGTAAACCGTAGTAGTCGCAGATGAAGAAGAGGTGGACGTCGAGGGTGCCGTTGAGGATGGAGAAGTTGAAGATCTGAAAGCCCCCCGCTGTATTGTTGGTGCTGCAAATATGTGCAGCAGTGAGAGTAATGCTCTGTGCTCTTGGTGCTGCAATTATTGACAGCAGTGCTCTGTCCTGTTGGGTTGCAAAGATGAAAACAGTATTGTGCTGTTCTGACGACACAGCAGTGCACTGTGCTATGTGTATGTGCATTTACATCGTACAGCAGACTGTTGTACATATCTTTATAGCTCTGTGCTCTCTTTTCTTCACTTTTCTGGTTCCTTCTTTAATAAAGAATCGTGTACAGCAGACTCCTAAATGCTAGAGTTACTTTTTGTTTTATCACAGTTACTCCTTAGTGCTGTCACAGTTACTCTCAGTGTCCTCGCAGTTACTCTCAGTGTTATCATAGTTACTCTTAGTGTTCTCTCAGTTACTCCTTAGTACTGTCACAGTTACTCTCAGTGTTCTCGCAGTTACTCTCAGTGGTCTCTCAGTTACTCCTTAGTGCTATCATAGATACTCTCAGTGTCATCGCAGTTACTCTCAGTGTCCTCGCAGTTACTCTCAGTGTTATCATAGTTACTCTTAGTGTTCTCTCAGTTACTCCTTAGTGCTGTCACAGTTACTCTCAGTGTTCTCGCAGTTACTCTCAGTGCTCTCTCAGTTACTCCTTAGTGATGTCACAGATACTCTCAGTGTCATTGTAGTTACTCTCAGTGTTATCATAGTTACTCTCAATGCGTATCGGAGTTACTCTTAGTGGTCTCTCAGTTACTCCCTAGTGTTGTCACAGATACTCTCAGAAGCAGACATATCTCGATGCAGGTATGTTAGCACTAAGAGTAACTCTGATATGCAAAACCACAACAGTCAAACTCAAAGTATATATCTCCATACAAAATCACAACAATTTTACATTCAAGAACACAACATTCAAAGCACAAAATGCTATATATTATACCCAGAAATACTCATATTTGCAATATGATTTTCACAACACACAAGTAATGTATCTCATAGCGGTTACACATCAAAATTCCAGAAGCAAACTGTTCAAGTTTTACATTTCAATTAATAAATCACTCTTTCAGCTAAAATCCAACCATTTATCTAGGCTTGAAAGAGCTTCTTCCTCCATTTTCTTCTCTTCATCTGGTGCTTCTGTCTTCTCTTCTTCTTGTTGCTTTTGACATTCATCTATTCCTCCCTTGTTCTGCTCAGATGGACCTTCTTTGATGACTTCATTGTTATCTTTTTTATGTGCTTGTACAGGTTGCAACTCCCCCCTCGCCATCATTCTCTGAAAAATATCAGCCCTTATGGCCGGCATATCCTTGCAGGTGAAGTCCATGGGTTTTCCTTTTACCATGCATTCTAGGTACTTCATGACGAAGATCCCACAGTCAAGTGAGTCTTCTGCCTGTTGTGGACATAGCGGGTACTCCTGTCCCCATTGTGACAGTTGGTCACCTTTTTCTGCCCCCCTGAAGAATTCATGGACAATACCCACCTGCATTAAAAATTGACAACTCTTATTAATCATCTATCAACAAACATTAACCCTTTCAATCCACTACAAATAGAGTTTCTTTTTATAGATTGCTTACCCATCTAAGGAATTCCTTTTTTGACTTGCTATTTCCACTCATTGAGTTATAAGACCGGTGTACTCCTTCCCTGAAACTTGCCTCGTACAAGTGCCAGTGGTTGTCATTGTTCAATATGGTGAACACCGAGTCCATTGTGTCCCAATCTTTCATCAGGACGTTGAATAGTGGAGATAGCATGTCGATCTGCTCCAAGGTTATGTTTTCAACATCAAACGACAGCTTATGCTGCAAATGCAAATTCACATCTATAAGTTTCAGCTTTGTGTATATATTTTTGTATTTTTGATGTAATTTTGTATACCAATTTTGTTCTTCTTACCGGAGCATATGTGCTCAAGCAGTGCCATGACAGATCCTTCTTTCTCCTTTTACTTGTGGTAGCTCTGAGCATCTGTACAAAGCAGTCCATAACCTGAAAAAATAACCACAAGATTTCTTTGTTTAGAAAAAAAATGACAAGTTCTCAAAGAGTTACACTACTATTTATTAGTTTCTTACTGGTGATTGCATCATTTGATCTTTGTACAGTAGGGTGGCGAGGTCCTTCCCCATGCACCAAGTGTCATCACTGAATCTCCATTCTTGTTTTGACCTGGCAATCGTTTGTATAGATGTTATACATATTAGTTTTGGATATTGAATAAGCGATGTTTTATATGTGTACACTTGGCAAAATAACAAATTCTCTTACATTTCTTCTATATTGTCCATGAAGTGGTGGACAATTTCCCTGGATTGTTTTGTTTTGAAATGCTCGAAACCAATGAAGTTTGACAACTTGTGCTGTCAACAACAAAAGGGCACTTCATGTTAGAATCAATCTTAGTGTTCTATCAGTTACTCTCAGTGCTATCAGAGTTACTCTCAGTGCTATTTGAGTTACTCTCAGTGTTCTACCAGTTACTCTCGGTGCTATCAGAGTTACTCTCAGTGCTATCTGAGTTACTCTTAGTGTTACTCTTTATATTACTACAGTTACTCTAGTTTTATTACACAATTACTCTACTGTATTTACACAGTTACTCAAGTATTGATATAATTTAAAGGAGATGCAACCTTACCTTTTCCTCCCTCCTCTTCTTCACGTTTTTCTCGATGCTGCCTATGATTTGTTGTTCTATCTTTGACAATTTTTTTCTGGGCTCCTCCTTCTTCCCTTCTTCATCAATTATATTCTTCAGCTGGTCCAAACCTTCAGCTGATTTTTCTTTCTTCTCCTCCTCCTCATCATTTTTCTTCCCATCATTCTCATCTTCTGAGTCATTCTGTTGCACATATTTTCTTCTGAGTCTCAGCCTGCCTCACTTCCTCGACTTGTCGTCCTTATCCATACCTTCATTCTCTACTTTGCTCATCGAAGCAACATCCTTATTGGATTCTTGAACATTCCCCGATGAGAACCTCTCAGCAGATTGTTCTAATCCACCGACAGGTGACTGTGATTTGTCACCTTCATCTCTGAATTTTGTCCTCAGTTTTCTGTTCTCCTCTTCCAGCTCGGCTATTCTGTTTTCTAGACGTTTATTCTCTCTCTGCAGTTCAGTGAATGCCTCAACAACAATTTTCATGCATATCTCCTTCTGTATCTTTAGCTCCTCCATGAGTATTTGAATTCTTCTCACCAGGTTGGAGTCATCAGCAGGCACTCCTTTTCGGATGACTGGTTTTGCTGGCGCCTTGTCTGGCGTTTGTTTACTTTTCGCCCTTTTATCCGCAAGGTAGTAGGGCATGTCTTTCATTGTTCTTGCAGCTCGCCAGTTATCCCCCTGGTCTATATTCATACCTTCACAAACCTGTCCATAAAAAAATCAAAAATAGTATTTAACAATGCAAACATGCAGGATTATGTTATATATTAGTTTTTGTAACAAATAAGAAATATTCTTGAAAACTACTAGAGGGGGGGTGAATAGAGTTTTATAAAGATTTTAATAATTATTTAACTCAAACAACCACAATGAAAATATTGGACAAGGAGACACAGGGTTTAGAGTGGTTCCAACTATAGCAAATACTATAGCCGTCAGTCCACTACCCGGTTGCTTACCCAACTGGGATTTGAAAAGAAATTTATTTTATTACCTCGCAAGGACTTTACATAAAATACAATTTCTTTTCCCAAACCCTTCAAGCAGCCTTCACCTAGAAGTAATCGCCCAACCTTGAAGCAGCCTTCCCTTGAAGTAGGTGCACCAACTCCCGTTGCACCAGCCTTCTGAAGTAGCTTCCCGTGCGATAGCCTTCTTGAAGTAGCTTGAAGTCCCCTTCTCCACCTGAGAAGTCAACCCTCTCCGATCCGCAGCCTCCAACCCTAGGAGTAGCAAGGAGAGTACAAAAGATAAAAAGGAACAAGAAAGAAAAAGGAAATTACAACTTATCCTTTTAAGCAAAAGGCTTGATTTGCCTATATCAAGCGTGTAGATCTCCTAACCAAAGTGTATGGCAATGTGATTGTAGTGGATATGAGATACTAGCCTATAGGACACGAAATGGAAGCAATAGGAATGAGTAGCAAATGTAGGAATTGATCTATTGCTTCAAAACAGTATTGCCAATGTGTATTCAAGCTCAAGTATAGCACAATTGTAGCTTAGGTGTCTTTTGGTGTCCTAAGGCATGTCCTATTTATAGGAGTGGCCTATGGATACTTAAGGACGTTCTAGACAACTTCTAGGGGCTTCTAAGTGCTTAACTAGCTGTTAGATATAAGTTAGGTGCATTAGTAACGACTAGTTACTTTATTCTGCAGTTGCTGTCAGAGACCATCTCGGTCGACAATTTGTCGACCGAGATACCTACTCGGTCGAAGTTTTGTCGACCGACAGGCTCTCTGGATCGACGTTCATTTGCAACTGCCAACTACTTTGTCAGCTGTGTCTAACGGCTACTTGGGTCATTCTCAGTCGAGAAGTTTGTCGACCGAGAGTGTCTCGGTCGAGGAGTGTGGTCGACCGAGATTGTCCCTGTTTCAATCTTTCAATTAAGGCACTATGTGTGTGTATGAGTGTGCATATGTGAACTTATTTGAAAGGGATGACCTATCTAAGTGTGGTGATTAGCTAGGGAAGATCTAACGCTTGGTTTACATGAAATCTAAGTACTTGTACATTATATGTTTGTACAAGTTTACAATTGATTACATTGCATGACATTTACAATCATTCAAGCGTATAGTTTCCCTAGAATCTTTGTCATCCACTTTATTCCTGCAACACTCAAGTAGCACGTTAGATCAACAAGAATGAAATGTTTGTCATCATCGAAACAAAGGCATTTATCATAATGTCCAATTTATCCAACAATCTCCCCCTTTTTGAAGATGACAAACATTTCCTAAATATGAAATAAGGAAATATAAAGCATGTGAGTTTCATACCTGAAATTTACCTTTTGTAGCCATTCTTGTTTTTGCAAGTGAATGCTAGCCATCAAGATGAAACTCATTTATATTTTTTGATTTTATATTCTTTCTCCCCCTTTGTCATTTCAAAAAGATATCCAAGTTGAATATTTTATTTTTTTCTCCCCCTTAATTTTATATGATGCTCCCCCTTAAATAGATATTCTATTAGGAATAAGGGTTTAATATCATTTTTGTCTAATTTATCCAAAATTTGTTTCTCAATCATTTGCAAAGGATGTTAAGCCTTGAAATGATATGAGATTCCCTTAAGCTTATGATAAATGTATATTTATTTCTCATTTATCAAGGGATGTTAAGCCCTAAATTAAATGAGAGTCCTTTAATCTTAGAGTACATAAAAAAATGTCTCCAACCAAATACAAGGGATGTTAAGCCCTGATTTGTTTAGAGAGTTCCTTTAAGAGCAAGATATATCATTTTGATGAAATACAAATTACTTTTAAGAATCCGAAGGTCATAACAAGCTCCAAATGATGTTAACAATGTAAGCTTCATAATCAAATAATCAAATTTGTTTTTATAATCTCCCCCTTAATCTTACAATTTAAGCAATTTAAGGCTTTTAAGGTCACAAATGATAAATTTTTGATTTTGACCTTTATCAAAAGTATACTAAGATTAAGTTCAATAAAATGATGTCCAAATAAGCATTTTGTCAAAGCTTATTTTAGGTCGCCCTTGACTACGACCGTAGCGCCCCTTGGCTAAATTTTGTTTTAACCAAGAGGCAGAAATTGCAGATTTCCAATTAAGCATTTAAATCAATTTTGATGCGTATTTAAATGATACTAATCATGAAAGCACAATGAATATTTCAAATCTTTTAAATATATCAATTGAAAACATTATATTCTTTGCAAGCATTTCTAAGAGATATGCCATCAATAGATTCTTTTGCTTGCCTATGTAATGATAGAACAATAAAGGCATGTTATGATAAAACAGAAATTTTCTTTAAGCTAAGCATAATTTTGGTTTTTGACCAAATTAATTTCACATAATCTTTCAAGGATGATTTCCATAATTTATACTTTATTGTACAGTCATTAACCACAAATAGATAGCAATTTTGATCAATTTCAAAAGAATTCAGCAATTGTACAGTATTCTGAAGAACAGTGATATGCTCGGTCGACAATTTCTCGACCGAGTATCACTCGGTCGACATATTCTCGACCGACCGAATTTCTGGAAAGTGTTCAGAATTCTATTTCAAGTACAATATAGACTGTATCTATTTCAAAGATCAGTTTGAGATAAACATATGAATATCAAAGTAACATTTAGATTATATCTCAACTAATCATATTCAAATCTTTTAAGTTTTGATTAACCTTAATTGATATAAATTTGTTATCCCTATATGTTAAGTTGAGATAGACATAAAGATATGCAAATTAAAGTCTTTGGTAATATCTCAACTTAGTCTAACCAATTCAATTTGGGGGTTTTGGAACCCATACTAACTCAACATTCCTTTTCTTGTATGGGCATGAAAAAGAGTAATGTCCAAGACGTGAGCAATAATGGCAACATATAGAATCAACCTCAAGTCTTTTTCTATAGTTTTGTTCTAGGTTGTTCTTTGGTACAAATGTGACTTGATGTTCTCGTGTCTTTTTCCAACTAGGTTGTTGATGAGTTTTCCCTTTGGGCTTATAACCTAGTCCTCTTCTCCCTATTTGATGATAGGAATCATCCAATATTCTATCAAGGATTCCATTGTCGCTTAACCTACTAACTTCTTGTTGCAACTTGGCGATCTCATCCGTTCTATTCTTAATATCGAGTTTTGCTTGATCTAGATTAGATGATAAATAATTCCTTTCTTTTACTATATTATCATAATCTAGATGTGTACACAAGATAGGTTGTTTTTGAAAATCATTTAACTTTGCAAGCAATTCAACCTTTTCTTGATATAGAAGATCATAATTTGTCTCTAAAGTAAAAATCTTCACTTCACTATTACTTAGAGATGATTTCAAAGTACGATTATCAGAAACAATACTATCTTTTTCAAAACCAAGAGTATTCAATTTAGCATATAAATCGTCATTTTCGGATGTAAGAGCAAGAAGTCTAGCATTTAACTCATCGTTTGTTTTATTAGACTTCTTTAATTTCTTCTTGTACTCAATATACTTATTGTGAGTTTCTTCAAGGCTAGAAATTAGCTCTTCTTTAGATAAATTAAGAAGGCTTACCTCTTCTTCTTCTTCCTCATTGGTTGTAGCAATGAAACAGTTCTTATGGACCTCTTTCTTCTTTTCTTTCCATGGACAGCCGATTGTTGTATGGTTCGTTCCTAAACACCAATTGCAGCTTGTTGAAAGTTGGTCCAAGTTGCTCCTTTGCCTGCGGTTGTAGTCACCTCCACTCTTCATTCTTCAAGACCTGGTTAGGGTTCCTTGAAGCCTGCTCTGATACCAATTGAAAACTACTAGAGGGGGGGTGAATAGAGTTTTATAAAGATTTTAATAATTATTTAACTCAAACAACCATAATGAAAATATTGGACAAGGAGACACAGGGTTTAGAGTGGTTCCAACTATAGCAAATACTATAGCCGTCAGTCCACTACCCGGTTGCTTACCCAACCGGGATTTGAAAAGAAATTTATTTTATTACCTCGCAAGGACTTTACATAAAATACAATTTCTTTTCCCAAACCCTTCAAGAAGCCTTCACCTAGAAGTAATCGCCCAACCTTGAAGCAGCCTTCCCTTGAAGTAGGTGCACCAACTCCCGTTGCACCAGCCTTCTGAAGTAGCTTCCCGTGCGATAGCCTTCTTGAAGTAGCTTGAAGTCCCCTTCTCCACCTGAGAAGTCAACCCTCTCCGATCCGCAGCCTCCAACCCTAGGAGTAGCAAGGAGAGTACAAAAGATAAAAAGGAACAAGAAAGAAAAAGGAAATTACAACTTATCCTTTTAAGCACAAGGCTTGATTTGCCTATATCAAGCGTGTAGATCTCCTAACCAAAGTGTATGGCAATGTGATTGTAGTGGATAGGAGATACTAGCCTATAGGACACGAAATGGAAGCAATAGGAATGAGTAGCAAATGTAGGAATTGATCTATTTCTTCAAAACAGTATTGCCAATGTGTATTCAAGCTCAAGTATAGCACAATTGTAGCTTAGGTGTCTTTTGGTGTCCAAAGGCATGTCCTATTTATAGAAGTGGCCTATGGATACTTAAGGACGTTCTAGACAACTTCTAGGGGCTTCTAAGTGCTTAACTAGCCGTTAGATATAAGTTAGGTGCATTAGTAACGACTAGTTACTTTATTCTGCAGTTGCTGTCAGAGACCATCTCGGTCGACAATTTGTCGACCGAGATACCTACTCGGTCGAAGTTTTGTCGACCGACAGGCTCTCTGGATCAACGTTCATTTGCAACTGCCAACTACTTTTTCAGCTGTGTCTAACGGCTACTTGGGTCATTCTCGGTCGAGAAGTTTGTCGACCGAGAGTGTCTCGGTCGAGGAGTGTGGTCGACCGAGATTGTCCTTGTTTCAATCTTTCAATTAAGGCACTATGTGTGTGTATGAGTGTGCATATGTGAACTTATTTGAAAGGGATGACCTATCTAAGTGTGGTGATTAGCTAGGGAAGATCTAACGCTTGGTTTACATGAAATCTAAGTACTTGTACATTATATGTTTGTACAAGTTTACAATTGATTACATTGCATGACATTTACAATCATTCAAGCGTATAGTTTCCCTAGAATCTTTGTCATCCACTTTATTCCTGCAACACTCAAGTAGCACGTTAGATCAACAAGAATGAAATGTTTGTCATCATCGAAACAAAGGCATTTATCATAATGTCCAATTTATCCAACAATTCTTACATCCTTAGGGTTCACAGCCCCTAAATCCATCAACTTCTCGACCGGCACAGCCCACTTCTTTATCCTTGGCTTTGCGTCGAGGAACATTGGCTTTCCCATGTTTGTCATCTCATATGCCCAAACCTACATTTAAACAGAGTGAAAATTCAATGCATATGTAACTGTCCCCCATAGTCATCATTGTAACAATTTTGTAGATGAAGATAATTTCGTTCACTTACACATAGGCACATCACACACCCTGTTGTGTAGAGGGTGGTTTTCCCTTTCTCCCCTTTCCTCCTCAGCTGTACATTTTGCTTCAACATCTTCATATTCCTGAAGATGCTCCCATGCACCAGCTTTGCCCAATTCATCTGCGTCGTTTCAGTAACATTGTCTAGGTAGTGCAGTATGTAGATTGGTGTGCAATAGCTGGTGTCTGGGAGTAGGAATGTTGCCAGCATGTATAACATCCACGCACAACACATGTTCTGGTAGTCCGATGGATCGTCGGTACTTGCAAATTGTTGCCAAAGCTTTGCTAAGTTGTCCTTGTGCAGGACATCCTTTTCCCTTAACCTCTTAGAGGTGTCCTCTTCATTTCCTTTTTTACCTGTTGCGCTGACAAATTGTTGCCATATTGATCTCACAATCTCAAAATTTTTCCTAGGCATGATGTCCATACCTCTGCTTGGGATACCTAGAATTACCCCTACATCCTCAACTGTCATCCTTCTTTCCACCCCTGTGGCCAGCAAAAACCTGTCATCATCTACATATCTGTCTATAAAATCTTCCAAGAGGCATACATCAACCATAAGATTTGGCATCTTTATCATGTTTGCAAATTTCGTCACCCTCATCATTCTTATCTGATTACTTGTATACACCACGCTCTTGCTGGCGGTGATGTAGCTCTTTAGGTAACACCTGTGGTACAACCTCTTTATCCCCACTGCAAATATATGAAAAGTTACTCTTAGTTTTCTTTTTTTTTAGCATTACTTGTTACTCAGTCAAGTTACTCTTCAATTTTTCAATTTTAATAAAGTTCAAGTAAGTGTCATATGATAGTAACAGCAATTTAAGAAGTTTAAAAATCCATTCAATATTACCTTCAGCTGCCTTTCCTTTCTCCCTTTCTGTCTTCTTAATTCTATCATCTTTTTCTCCCTCATAGGTAGCCTTTTCCTTTCCCTTTTCTTTCTTCCTCGTTATCTCCTCTTCTTCTATCTCGTCAGCAACCTTATCTGTATCATTAGTTTCTTTGGCCTTCCCTTTCCCTTCACTTTCTTTTCCTATATAGAAATGAAGTTACTCTATATTTTTAGTCTTTTTTAGCTTAACAATATGGTTTTCATATGTCAAACTGATATGTAAAGTGTGCAAATTACTCTTTGTTCTATAGTAGTTACTCCAGCATTTACTCTAGTTACTCTAGGCTATCGTACAGTTACTGTAATGTTCTATATCAGTTACTCTTGGTATCATATAGTTACTCTTGGTATCATGTACAGTTACTCCAGCATTTACTCTAGTTACTCTATGCTATCGTACAGTTACTCTAATGTTCTATAGCAGTTACTCTACTTCTTATAACAATTACTCTTTTAACATGCTTTGTTACTTTCTATACGATATCTTTCTATTTCTCATTTGTAATGTACATACTATCATAAATTACGTTGTCGTTCTTTGCTTTCCGCTTTGTCACTCCGAGGTTTGCCAGTCTCGGTAGATGCTTTGCCTTCTTTCTCAGCACCCCGTCTTACTTCATTTTTCTCTTTTCTGGGACGGTTTACTCATCAGGGGATCTGCATCCCCTCTTTTCTTCCTTTTCATTTTTGACAGAGGAGTCACAGAAGCAACATCCTCCCCTTTCGGAGCTTCCTCTTATCCCGTTTCACCGGTGTTTGCATCCCCTTTTTTCATCTTTGTTTCCGCAATTGCTTCTTTCTCTGCTACATCTGTTGTCTTGGGCATCGTAGCCCATTCGGTATCCCCTTTCAGGGTAGTATGTGATTCTGCGGCCACCGCTTCTTCTGGTTCTTTGGCCATCTTCTCTTCAGCCTGATGGGGCTGCATTTCGAAGTCATCGTCTTCCTCAATCACTGGCCGTAGACTCCTTCTCCACGGCGGCATCGTCGAGGTCTTCCTTGACGCTTTCTTTGTTCTTGTCATCTTGGAAGAGGTAACTGATTCGAAATTGAGATGCAGCGAGACGTGGAATCGAATTCTTGCAAGTAGAGACGGAGGAGTTTGGGATTTTTGCACGAGAGGCAGAGCGATGGCAGAGGGAAGGTAGAGTGACGGTCTGAGCACAAGAGGCAGAGCGATGGCACGAGGGAAGGCATAGCGACGGTCTGGGCGAGGGTTTTGGGCAGGTCACGTTCGAACGCTTTCCGCCTATTTTTCTTTTTTGCCGTATTTACGGGGCAATGCCACCGTGTGTTCTGCCGGGTAAGTTGCCCAATTCTACCCGTCGGGCAACAAATTTTAACTCTCTATATATATTATATGTAATGTATATGATTCATGTAGGTTAATAATTATTTTGCAATATATATGATACACATGTATAGATGAGAGGTTAATAATTATACATTGATCAGCAGTTTCAGGGAAAAAAATTTCTCCTAGCTTCCTCTTTTCCTCCGCGCGCCTAGTTTCCCCCAAAATTGATCAGCAGTTTCACCGCACAAACTGCCCCCCCCCGTCTCAGAGCACCGCAGACGACGACGGATGGACGACGACCGTCCCAGAGCACCGCAGCCAACGACAGACGGACGATGACCCCCCCGTCCCAGAGCGCTGCAGAGCTCACGACGACGACTGCCTTCCGTACTACTTCTCCAGAAAGCGCCGCTGTCCTCTGCTCTTCGCCAGACGGACAACGACACCCCCCATCCCAGAGCGACGCAGAGCTCACGATGACGACTGCCTTCCGTACTACTTCTCCAGAAAGCATCACTGCCCCATTGCTTTGAGCTCCCTTCAATCCAAGGTAACCTCTGTACGGAAAGGACTCATAGCCCTGACCAAAATCACCAATCTCTTCATCTTTCCATTCACTTCCTCCTTGTAAGAACCTTTGGATGTGTCTAGGTGGTCAGGTGTGTAGAAACACATTAGCACTGCTAGCCCATTGTGATAGGGCTCTGAGCTCATCGAAGAGTGTAGTTACTGGAGAAAGTGAGCAACTTGAGGCATGCTACCAGAAGAAGAAACAACCTCCTCTCTGTAGGGGGGGTTGATCGGGAATAGGCTCCCAGGGATTCCTCATCAAGATGGTGATGACTTTGTTTCTTCTAGGATTGATCATGTTCTATATAATTTTGAATCCCTTTCTTCTATTTCCAAGTTCTTCGATGAAGTTATTTCAAATATAATTAGTGACCACAAAATGATAACTCTTATTCTTGGAACTAATAGAGTTGTTAAAGCTCCCTTCATGTTTATGAACTCGTGGGTCCATCGCAATGACTTTGTGGATATTGCTAGAAGTAGTTGGAATATTTATGTAGAGGGTTTCACTATGTATCAGGTCTAGGAAACTCACTAATACCAAAAATATCCTAAAGGTCTGGAGACAAAGAATAGTTGGGAATTTTATAGATCAAGTAAATGTTGCAAGAGATAAAACTAGAAGGTGACAAGTGGAATCTGATTCGAATCCTATTGATCTTATTCTTTGGGATATAGCTAAAGAAGCTAGAAAAGAAGTTGTTATTATTTCTAACCTTGAGGAGTGTTTTCTAAGGCAAAAATCTAGAGTTATGTGGTTGAAGGACGGAGACACCAATACAAGGTTATTTTATTTGTCATTGAATACTAGGAGACAGAGGAATCATATCAAGGCTCTCAAAATTAATAATGATTTGATCTAAAATACTTCTGAACTAAAGAATGAGGTTTTGGATTATTGTTTCAAGTTATTTAATTCTTCTGAACAAGCTACTGGTAGGTTTGATTTTACTTGGAACGGATCTAAGCTTTGTTCTTCACAAAGAATGAGTCTTATTTCCCCTATTAATCAAGTTGAAATTGATGTTGTGGTTGATAACTTGTATGTATGTAAAGCGCCAGGCCCCAACAGATTTAATGGATTGTTCATTATGAAAACATGGAACATAATAGGGCTTTCTATTAGCAAGGTTGATCAAGATTTCTTTAGAAATGGAAAGCTTCTTAATGAGGCTAACTGGAATTTTATTACTCTAATCCCTAAAGGAGGATGTGATCTTACTGAGCTAGAAACCAAAGCCCTATTACACTTTGTAATTCAGTTTATAAAATTATTTCTAAGGTTCTTGCTAACAGGCTCCAAGTTGTTCTCCCTTCCCTCATTGATTATGAACAGTGCTTTTATGAAAGGCCGCAATATCAAGCATGCTAGACTCTTGACAAATGAAGTTATTCATGATTATTCTAAGAAGAGTTCTGGGAGGAAAATATGCATTAAGGTTGACCCTACTAAAGCTTATGATTCTATCAATTGATTTTTCATTTTCACTATTATGCATAAGATGCAATTTCTTTCAATTTGGATTAATTGGATTTCTAATGTATTAAATTTTACCTCTTAATGCTGAAGGTGTCTTAAATATATTCAAGATCTTTGGTGATTGATCTGATCTTGAATTCAATCCAAATAAGAGTGAAATTATTTTCAGTAGAGATGCTATAAGATGTGATGTTTTAATATCTTGAAATTTCCAAAATGTTTTTTTTCCTTCCAAGTACTTGGGGGTTCCTCTTTTCATTGGTAAATTGAGTAAGGGAGTTTGTTCTTGGATTATTGATCGCATGAAGAATAGATGGGAGGGTTGGAAGGCTAGAACTCTATCAACTGCTAGTAGAATGGAGCTGATCTCTTCTACTCTATCTACACTACATTTGCATTGGACCTTCTCTTTCCCTTTACCTACATCTATCATTGACACTATTGAAACAATCTGTAGAGACTTCTTGTGGGAAAAAAACTGATAATAAATCTAACTTGCACCTGGTCAAATGGGATCATGTCACTCATCCCAAGAATGAAGGTGGTCTAGGTTTTAAAAAGTTTAGGGATGTTTTGAATGGATGTCTTATCCTGGTGCTTGGAATGTAGAAAGCAAGGAGGATTCTCTATGGGCCAAATGGGTGAGTGAAAAATAGCTGGAAAAAGAGACCTACTTGTCTGTTAGTATTTCTTCTAATATGTCTTGGCCTTTTTTTTAAATTATTAAACAAAGAATGATTCTATTGAAGTTCACTGAATTTCATATTGGTAATGGAGAGTGATTAAATTTTGGCATGATCCCTAGGTTAATAACAACACCTTTGTGAGTGACATTATTGTAAAGAGGTTATTCTTAAATTTGGGAGTCATGTTGACTGTTTAGCAAACTTTTTCATTTTCGATGGTCGATGGAGTTGTTCTTTAAATAGATATAATTGAGACTTTGTGATTTTTTGTCTTCTATACCTCAACAATCTGGTGGAAATGACTAGCTTAGATTCAAGCAATTACAAAATCCTAGCTTCAAAGTTTCTTGGAATGCTATTAGATCCAAAGATCAAATCAATGATGTATCTAAATGAATCTGGAAAGGCAATATTCCAAAGAGATTTTGTTTACATATGTGGAAAAATTTTCTCAATAAATATCCCACAAGTGATTATGCCATGAGAAGAGGCATCCAAACTGCTTCAATGTGTTTCCTATGCAGAAGGGCATACTAAGATATTGATCATATCATGTTCTATTGTGAGTATGTTAAGAATATCTTTGATATTGATAATGAAAATCTTGGACTTAATGTTTCCCCTATAAGTTGGAATGAAATTATTAATCTTAACTCTCATGATGATAGGCTTCTTTGTGTTCTTATTCTACATATTGCTTAGATAGGAAGGAACAACAGTGTTCATGCAAGTCGAAGAAAATCAGCTATGGAATTCTTCTAAGTATATTTTATATGGGTTAAGATAAATCTTTGTGATATGAGATTTTCTAATTCGAAGATTTTATGATTCTGCCTTGAAGTTTTTCTTGGAGATGATCATATGATCAGTCTGAAGACTCATTATGTTACGAAGTTTTCCTCTTGAAATTTTGGTCTTTCTTCATCTCTCATTCTTTGGGACCTATCTATGAGCCCAACTTCTGTACCATTCTTTATGTTAGTTTTTATTTTCCTCTTAAACTTAGCTCTTGATGTAACAAAGCTTTAAAAAAAACAACGGGAGTTTGTTCGGACAAAAAAATGCATCATTCATTACTAGCAATATGGAAATATCAAGACTTTTCCTCACTATTTTCTTTCCAGTCTTTTCACTAATTGTGACTCTACTACTGAACTAAGTATTGCACTAACTAGTTGAACTTAACTGAATGATTCTACAAGGTGACTGTAAGTAGGAGTATGTTAGTAGGGATATACTCCAACTGTAAATATGTTTGTGCCATTTCAATTTAACAGATCACTCTATTTTCCAGTTAAGATACCCTTGGCTTGCATCACTGACTATAGTTTGTTAATTTAGTTGTTTATTTGATATCTAATTCTTGTGACTGGGATTATGATGTGGTTATTGGATGCAAAAAGGAACCAAGTAGACAAAGAAGTTTCATGGATATACCTCTATATGTCCGCGGTTGATTCTGAGAATCTGCGAGTCCATAGTTTATGTTTTTGGGTCACCATGAGGATTCAGGTTCATCTGGGATCAATACTAACATAAGTGATTATTTCCCTCCTTGGTAATAATAGAAGGAAATATCTATTTCAAGCTTGGAGTTTTGGGAATAACACAAGTTGGACTTTAATGCCAGAAGTGGAGGAAAGTTGTGAGTTTGGGTCTTGTGTGGAAGAACCTTTGGATGTGTCTAGGTGGTCAGGTGTGTAGAAACACATTAGCACTACTAGCCCATTGTGATAGGGCTCTGAGCTCATCACAAAGTGTAGTTACTGGAGAAAGTGAGCAACTTGAGGCATGTAAAATTACATATAATAGCTCAAAAAAAAATATGGTTCCAAGATTTTAAATGGTTGTGGGGGTTTTATATATTGAATAGGAACTAACGTTGAATTACCTAAAATTGTTAAAAGGTGAAATTGAACCTTAAATGGTGGAACTGGGACTGATGGAAGTTACTAAGTATCTAATCATGTATATTGCATATCTTTCAAATCTTGTTTGGAAATTTATTTATAATCTCTCTTTCTATTAATATTAATTATCTAAAATTATAATAAATATCTTGAAATTTTCTTCAAATATATTCTTTCCATAATATGAGTCTCATGGTCTAGAATTGCATTCGAATTTCTTATTATGTATGGATATGAAAATTGAGACCTACTTGTTGTGACTTTTTTGTATTATTTCAATTTGCACCCTTGCTGTCTAATTTCTTATTTTGTCTCATTGCAATGTTGAACCCTAATTTTATCTTTTGTATCTAATTTAGAATACCCTTGATCTTCTCATTATATAAAACTCACATCACTTTTATTTATTATTATCTATATGTAGTGCATTCTAGGATTTGGACTTTGTGGACAACTATTTATATATCGGTAATAGTTCTTCCACCAAGCCCCAAGTACTCTCACATATTTTACCTACACTTTATACACATAATTGAGGTGAGTTTCCTCCTTCATAACCTTTTAATATGGTAGTGTTCTGACCCTACTTCTAGGTGGTCTTATTCCACTAAATAATCTGCATGCAATTGATGTCATTGCCCACTATTGTGATATATTTTGGGATTTAATGAAAGAACTTGTTGTGTTGACTTTGTTTCTTCTTCTATTTTGAATCACCTATTTGAATGTATATTTGTTTCAGCTAAACTCTGGGGCTATTTTTTCATTTTTTGGAAAACAGTGAGTAATACAATGCATTTAATTACCCAAATTGAGTAATGAAGAAAAGGGTAGTAAAAAGAAAAACTATACAAGTATGTGTCATGTCGTATTTGAACTATGGTGTGATACAACAAAAATCACCAAGGATAATAGATCTTCAAGTAAAAAACACATCAGCTCCCAAGGACATTTATTCAGTTACAATGAGCAAGCAAGGAACCCAAAATTGGAATGCAAATTGATATATTAAATGTTATCATTATAGAACTTGAAAATTTGGTAGGAAAGTAATAATTTGAAGGGAAGACTAAAAACTTAAGGGGATGATTAGAAACTTGAAATAGCACAAGGTTAAGAACCAGAATATCAACTATGCCTTCCTGAAATTTTACCCCATGCGCCATAACACATATCTGAATATCAGTCCATGCGTCTTGCTTGCAACTATGCCTTCCCTACAAGAACTATCCACATATTTGTACTCACCCCTTTTATCGTTGTGCAACAATGGATCGAAAGTGGATGTCTTCAAATTGCTTATCTAAAGAGTATGAAAAAGGAGTGGATGAATTTGTAAGGTGTGCAATTGAACATGCAGGAAATGATATTAGACTTCTTTGTCCTTGCATAAAGTGTGATTTCAATAAGCAGATTAACAAAGATGCATTGCGTCATCACTTATTTTGAGACGGCATTGATATGACTTACACATGATGGATACATCTTGTCACTTCTTTATGTTTTTTTCTGGTATCACAATTGCATAAACAGATGCAATTACATAAACTCGGGTGTCCTCTTTCATTCATGTTTGTTGGAAACAACTATTACATAAGGTGGTGCTTTTACATAAACTATTGGAGCAACAAACATAAACTCACATCTGTGCCACCTTTCGAAACAGCTATTACATAAACTCACATGGGGGGGATTCCACTTACTGGTGGTCGGACATACTTTCACACTGTGTTCTCCCAAACTAAGCCACTTCATGTCAAGGGCTTGCTTTGGAACCCTCCTAGTTTATGAAAGTCTAGCACATAGACACTGCTATGTCAATTCTGATTTGCTCGTTCTGTCATAGTGTTTCTAAAACTATTAAACATGCCATGTTGGAATGCCAATGGGCTGTTACCTACTTGAAGGAGGTAGAAATGAGTGATCTTGTTCCAAGGACGAACACATGTGAGTTTGTGTAATAGCTGTTTGGAAGTGGCCATGAGAATTAATGCTATACCCTTGGGCCAAGAAGATCAGCTGTTGGAAAAGAGGCATATCCTGGGAGGTTGCTATGCACTTGCTAAATGTAGATCAAGAAAACCTAGACCAAGAGATGCATTATCTTAGATGATTCAAAACCCTGCAAAACATTCAGTGTGGAGGCCTAATAAAGCATGATATTATGATCATACTGTTTGCCAAAGACAACCAAAAAGAGACTTATGAAGGGGGCTCTGTGGAACATTGACAACTCTTTGTAGATAAAAAAGGGTTGTTAGCTTAGGATTTGGGGATCTAGTCCTTGAAGAAGACTTTGGCACAACACTTTTTGTTGTAGGAAGTCATGGGTTAGGGTGTGGCTGGCTAGAGCGTTTCTCTCTTTTCACAGATTTTTTACAGGTTTTCTTCAATTTTAAAATGATAAAAATGGTTGCAGCTATTTTTAAGAGTATACACATGCATTGCAGTTGTTGCAGATCATGGTCCATTTTGCAATCGTGGTCAGTTTGGAAAATGAGGTCATGCCACTTCTACATCTCCACATCTGCCACTCACCACAATCAACACCCCACGTCCTTCACCCACATTCTCAATTTTATAACTGCAGATGGAGTAACCTCACAACCCACTTGTGAATCATAGCTTGGCCTAAACTACACCTAACATTACCTAAATTAGACTCAACTGGACTAATTTGACCTGACTTGCTCTATGTTAGACCCGATTTGGCCTAAATATGACCTAACTTGCCCTAATTTTGCCTGAATCAGACCTTATATGGCATAGTGTGATCGTATGACGTATCACTCTGAACTTCCCTTAATTTTAGGTGACATGAGTGGGCACCAATGGCGTTTTAGGCTCAATTCAAGCAAATTAGAAGCCAAATTGGCATGAATTAGGTATTAATTTGGCTAAATCAGATCAACCTGGATCATTTTATGGGTTAAATGTTTGATTTAGGTCAAATCAGATCTGATTTAGCCTAAATCAAACCTATTTCAGCCCTAAAATGACTCAGGCTGATCTGACTTTATTAAATCCATATGTAATTCATGCTAATTTAACCTCTAAGTGGCTTAAATCAGACCTAAAAGCCTCCACTGAGTTCACCTAAGGGCATGGGCACCAAGTTTTTGCCCAACGCCGAGACAAATGCCTACATAACTATGGATATGACTCTAAAATGAGATGGAATACGAATATAAAAAGAACTCAAAGCATACATGCATATATATCATATCTTGATGCTTGATGATAATATTTGAAAGAGAAAAGAGTACTAGTCTTGAAAAGGTATTCAATGTTCAGAATTATATAGTAACTAGTAAGATATGTTTGATGATGATAATATAAAGAATAAGACTCGACATGGGTTGGAGTATTCCTCCATTGTGTTACTTTTTAATAATGCAAGACAATATGCTTCAGTAAATACAAAGTTTACAAAAGGTATGACATTTATGGATAGAAAAATCCAAATTCTTGAGGAAAAAACATGTGATACGACCTACAAAATTCCATGTTTAGAGAATGTCAACAATAGGTGAGGAAACATGCAAAGTTGTGGTTGGAAAGGCACAAGCACTTGAACAGAGATGGAGTGAGGAAACATGCAGGAAATGGGCACTTCTCAGGATGGAGGCTTTTAAAGCAGGCTGGTTTGGTTTCCAAAAATCAACAAGGTATGTTAGACTACCAGAGCGACCTGGAAAGGTATTTATGGCTGACATGGCATAGAATAAGGACCTGATAGAGAAAGGTTGGTATCTATGTGCCTTTATACCATTCTTGCATGAGTTCAATTCCAGGTCATATGGAAATTCATATATGGAGTCAAATGCAGCTGAATATCAATCTAGAGCTCAAAAGTTTGCTAAATCTATGCAAGCACTGCATCTTCTAGATTACATGGATGCAGATAAGTTATATGGAAGTTGCTTGAGATGGATAGGAGTTAAGAGACCTATGCTGGTACTGAGAGATCCAATTGCAGCAGAAAGAGTTCCCAGCATATTCCGTATAAGGAAGACTGCAAGTCCAGCTGGACAGGCACTTATAATGACCATTAATGCAATCATTCATGCTCTACTGACCTCAACAATTTGGCAAGGCGTGAAAGCTCTAGCTAAATATAATGAGTGTGATGTCAAGATAATGGCTGAGAAAATATCAAAGGACCCATGGAAGTATCATATATTAAGTAGGGTATATGGAAGGGAAGCACTAACTCTTGAGGAAGAGAGAGATATAGCTAAAGCTAAAGATGATCATGCCTCGTTCTCTCCTGTACTACAAGCTGCTTGTGATGTATATTACAATACAACTGCACTTGGATGGGTCAGAGTACTAAAGAAGCATGCATAACTTAACAAGGCAGTTTATGACAGATGTATCAATCTCTTCAGATATGCAAGGAAAGCAAGAACTGTCAATCTCCATGAAGTATTTAAGATTTTATCTATAATCATCTCCTAATAGGTGAAATGCTTCTTTGTTAGAATAATTTTTGTGGTTGGAAATCTTCCCTCATTTTTGTTGTTATTTAGCCTCTTCCAAGAACAAGTTTCGGGAATAGGTCCTTTATCCCTCAAACTTGAGAGTAATTTTCTTGATGAGTTGAGTTGTAGGACTCAGCAAACTATGTTTACTCGTTGCTTCTCATATTAACAACTTATCTAGATTGTGGAGATAAAAAAAATGTTTTTTGTTGGTAAACTGATAATTGACTTCAGATTTGAATATTTTCTGTATGATAAATCTTGTATCAAAAATATTGGCAACTCAGTACCTACCATGTTTCAGTCGCTGTTGGAATTGTTGTAAGCTTGACTTCTTCATGTGTTTCAATCTTTGCAAATGTTCCAGGAATAGCATTTTTTATTCTATTTGCACAAAGATTTGAATATTTTTTATTATGTTTACCTAACAAGTTCTCACAATTATTTGGATAAAAAATTAATATTTATTTTGTATAGTGTCCAAAGCAGTCGAACAATACAGATTGCATGTATTATGTGATGAAGTATATGAAAGAAATTTTTGATGCAAGAAATAGAAATATTCCTGAATGTGTAAGCTACTTAACATTATATTATTTTAGTTTGTTCAAATTTCTAAATAAATTGAAAAAATCACAATATGTTGATATATTTTTCATATGATTGTAGTATTATTCGAAGTATATTGGTCGTTGCTTCAACTAAGAGGAAATCGATGAGGTCCGAAACGAGTGGGCGACATGTGTTCTTGAGCACACATAAGATTATGTGACATGTGGGGGAGACATTTGTTCTTTACCATAGATCAATGTGTGAAACTTTTTAAGTTAGTTTTCAGTTCGATTCTAGAGTGGATACTCAATACTTTGTATTATTGAATCGTTGTATGGATGATTTAATATTAATTAAATTTAGTACAAGTTTCTTTCAAGGTTTGATGGAAATTTTGTTCAACTATGTGTTTGTTTGTGAAATGAAAAAGTATAATTGCATATTTATTATAATTCATTAATAATATGGTTAATTTGATCAATACAATTGGTTCTATATATGACCTGTCAAACTCTAATCAAAGACAACAGTTAATAATATGTTGTAAAATGTATGATTCTACAACAAACAACACATGTTGTGTTATCCACACCTATTACAACAAGGTTGTCAGGAAAAAATACACCTATTACAACAGGTGTTTCTAGTGAACTACAACATGCATAATCTGTTGTATAAATTGTGTATATTACAACAGACACACACCATGTTGTCTAAACAATCTTATTACAGTAGTTAACTGTCTGGAAAGACAACATACTCCAACTGTTGTATAAACATGTATATTACAACAGGTGCACTGCATGTTGTAATAGACCTACCTATTACAACGGGTGTGTTTAGTGAAAGACAACATGCTTCGACTATTGTATAATATATATTACAATGGGTGTGTTTAGTGAAAGACAACATGCTTCGACTGTTGTATAATATATATTACAACGGGTGAACCGCATGTTGTAAAAAATACCCCTATTACAAAGGGTGTGTTTAGCGAAAGACAACGTCGTTCAACTGTTGTATAATATATATTACAATAGGTGCACCACATGTTGTGTAAAAT